>JANAVB010043418.1:14503003-14933713 GCA_029216955.1 Iris pallida | reverse complement strand
CGAATGGGGGTGACATAGCAGAATGTAACTCAATCACACTAAGGTAGAGCATAAAGGAAGATAGATAAAACATGAAATCGAAAGAGATCAACAGATAGAAGTCTAAGTGTCTAAGATACAAACTCAGAATACATCTCAACACTCAAATACAGTAATCCATAAATACAACTCAAGATGACTGAAAAGAAATAAACTATAAGCAAAAATCCTAGCTATCTATGCAACCTCTACTGTCTCCTCTAGGCTAGCATGCAACCTCCAGGCAATCTGTAAAATTTATCAACAGGTCCAGTCAGGACAGGATGAGCACATTATATCTCAACAGTTCATAGCAGGTTAGAAAACTAATCATGCATAAAGTAAGATACAGTACTGAAAGAAATGCTGTATATAAACGAGAGAGAGCTGTATAGAATATCTACTATAAATAAGAACTAACATGTGGCTAGTGAGTCAGAGTACAATATAGATATATAAATGGCATAGAGATTCTGATAAGACACTATGGAAAGAGATTCTGATAAGATACTACTTGGATATTATTCACATTCTACTTCTACTCTCCCGTTTTCCCCAATCAATACACAAGGATCTAAACAGGTTATGTTATTGCACATGATATCACATGGGGGCCCATAAAAGGGTGCACATGATATACATGAGGGCTCCGTGAATATGAGAGTACAAGATTACAGGAGTGTACATGTATAATAAAAGTACAAGAGTACATGATGAAAGTGAAACGCACATGACACAATGTACCCCTGCTCCCTAGGGGGATAATATCGTATGAAGAGATCCATATAGTACTAATCCATGATAATGTCAAACAACATCAAGTAAAGTAATCTAAAGCAGGATATAATTCTAAGCAGGATATGAAATGATCAGAGAATGTACTCGCCTGATATCTGAATGCCAAGGTAAAGATACTGTTCGAGGAGAGGTGTCTGGCTCCTAATTAGAATAACACAAGTCACAATATATCCAGAAGGGTAAAATAAAGCACTACAATGCATTCTACATGAATCTAGGTCAAACTAGGCCAAAGTCAACCCTGGGTCAACTCTGGTCAACTGTACTAGTCAACTAGGTCAACTAGGTCATGTCCTAACCCAGCAAGTCTTACTAGGCCTAACCAAGACTATCCTAGCAAGCACACATCAATACAAGGCTATACAGCCAACATACACCCACAACTCTATATAGCATGCAATTATTCAATACTCAAATAGACAAGAATTCACATGGATATACACTAGGTAATCTATTACTTTAAGCTATATATGTCTACACATATATACACATGCATATATGGTATTCAACATTAGGTCTATAATCATGGCATTCAAATGGTTTATATAAACTTATATATTATAACCAATATGCTAATATATATAATATACATACAAGCTAAGTTAACTGTATTCATAAATACTCATTTAAGAGGCTATATTTGTGTGGTGAACATGGCAAAGGGGCAAGTGAGGGTTAAATGGGCATACATAGTGTATACATATCAAAGAGTGTCAAAGTGTAAGTGAACAATGTGTCAAGTGTGATAGTGTCAACATAGTGTAAGGGGGGTACATGAGGTAATATAGGATTTGTGTTAACATAGAACATTACATCTCATTAACTTGTATATTGCATACATTACATCTATTATTACATTACATTCATGCTTGCATTCATTCATCATTTATTTATTCTCTTGCACTACTATATGCACCATACATTACATACTATGGAACCTACATATTCATTACAAGCCATACTTATACATGCTTACATTAGATAGGATACTTACACCTCATACATCATTTATTTAAACATTTACTCATGCTTTCATTCTCTATTTAATTACATAATGTATATACATTAACATGGGTTAAAATCAAATAGAACATTATATTATAAAACAAGGGTGCACAAAATGCATATACCGAATAGTAACTCCTACTAATAATCAATACTATACCAACTCAGTATGAATTAAATTCTATAATTAAAGTATGTTATAGATCTATGTGTTAGCTTTCCGAAACTTTAAACGGATCGCGTTTTCGTTTTCGGAAACTCCCGGAATCGCGAAAACACCGAGAACGCATTTGTCTTTCGTATAGCTGACACTCAAATAATTCTCCAGAAAGTTACAGAAATAATTAGGCCTATTAATACATGTTTTTGGAAATTTAACTTCAATACGCTTCTTTTAGAAAAAACGGGAGATTAAACCGAGCTTTGAGCTAGAAGTTATGACATTTCTAAGTTAGGGCTGAAATTAAAAACGTCGATAAAAATCATGACAGATTTAGATAGTTTGAGCCAAAAGAATAAACAATATATATCCTAATTATCCACAACAATAATAGCAATAATAATATGAGGAACCACACTCACAAACTTGATTATATAATCATCATGAACCATTTATTACATATATAAATATAGATACACTCTCATTACAATATATATATATATATATATATATATATATATATATAATATATATATATATATATATATATATATATATATATATATATATATATGTAACATGAACACATACACAACACAAAGGACACTCCTATGACCTCCAAATGGACACAAAATGGACACAAATGGAGATACAACCATGGGGATCATTCCTATGGGTTTAATGAAAAGGAGAAGGGATTTATACCTCCCGGTAGATCGAATCGAAGAAAAGCCTTTCCGGAGCGACACCGACACGTAGAGATTCCAAAAGGACACGAACGAGCTCCGAATCCTCCCAAACTTGGCTAGCACCCTCTAACCATGGAGTAGAAGAGAAATCAAGAAGATTTGGTGGAAGAAGGGGTTGATTTGGAGATGAAATCAATGGAGGTTCATCTCTAAATTAATTTGGGGAAGAACAAGAGAGAGAAAGTGGATAAAAACAAATGAATGAAGGAGTGACTCATTCCTTATCCCCCCCATAGGTGGCTGCCCAAAAAGTGTGAGGTGTCCCTATTTTGAATGTCTAAAATGCCCTCCACTAATCTATTTGATTTAAATTAGGAATGGGTTAAAGGTTGAGGTCAATTTAGTCTAGTTTTAAGTCTCTAATTAAACTAAACCTATCCATAAATAATTAGTCTAACGTCTAACTAAAATATTTCTATCATGTGGACTAAAATTAATATCATGTGGGCCATGCCTAACTAGTGTGTGGGTCCCACTAGAGTCAAACTACCCCCGGGTCCCCGTTTCAAGTCGGATTGAGTTGAAATTCGAACCCGACTCAAATAACCCCAAAACAATATCATAAATAATAAAATAAATTTCAACCCCAAAATAATATCATAAATAATAAAATAAATTTCAAAAATATTTAAAAATGCAAAATGATAAAAATATCCCTGTTTTGAAAACTGGGGTGACAAATCTATCCACCTTAAAAAAAAAAATTCGTCCTCGAAATTAAAACAAAGCAATCACAGGAAACACATGCAGAAAACAATCTCATTCAAATACTTTTCAAAAAAAATCAGCAATAAAAAAATTTCTTTGAGGCACATCAAACATTTGTAAATAAAAACTGATACGTGTCCGATACGGACACAAAACTATCACAAATCACACCTATCAAAGGTCAAAATCAACAATCAACGCAATAAATATCAAATAATTCAAAGAGGTCAAATGCAAAATATCCTTAGGCCAGAAATGACATTAAACTTTCTAATCACATGGTTAGGCTCTAGGTCAAACAGTCTCTAGGGTTTCACTAGCAAAATATCAAAATCACAAGTCATAATTTTAAATAGTTTTAAAATAATTTAAAAATTACCAAAAATTATATCATGATTTAAATGTCAAATCAATAAATGATTAAAATTACAAAATTTCAAAATTATCCTCATTTTAGAAAACCGGGTGTTACAAGTCTACCCACCTTAGAAAAATTTCATCCTCGAATTTAAAATGTTCATACTCCTTCTAGGTCAAACCCCCCACAATCAAAGTCTCAGAACTTAAACAATCGTACGATTTAAAAGGATGATATACAGGATCATGGCATAATGTGGTAGTGAAAGTCTCATCTAGGTATACTAGTCATGCTAAACCAAAACGATCATAGGATATCAAAACACACAAGCAATCTAGGGTGCTAAACTAGAAAAGATAAGAAATAACAATCATCAAGACTGTAAGGCATTCTACCATCCTATATGAAACTGGTACTTATCAAAAATAAATAAAGATGACTACCAATTATCTATAAGGTGGTACTATTCAAAGAAAATCACAATCAAAAGTTAAAGAGTGAAAGTCAATTGCATTAAAATTCAATTACAATATATATATATATATATATATATATATATATATATATATATATATATATATATATATATATATATATATATATATATATATAATATTTAGTCTCGATACGATCTAAGTTGATCAAATTAAAAAATCAAGATTTGGGCAATATGGAGGACAGTTCAACAAAGTCTGAGAATGAGCATACAAGGATGGAGATTCAGGTCATAATCAAATTTAATTCAATTGAGTACAACCCAAGATATTAATATGATAAGAAAAGATAATCGAAGTCGATTTGATCGTGATTAAGGAAACTAGGATTCAATGATATTGAAAAACCTTTTTGGGAAAAACAAGAAAGATTTTATACGAAAGTCAGTTAATCATCTCTCTCTGATACCATCAGTTTACCATTTGCCAATCATATTTTTTTCTCACAAATTCCAATATAAAAAAAATCAACCGTTATATGACTACCCTCAATTTTTTTTTTTATAACTTCAGTCATCTAAACCTTTACCACGATCACCATAGACAAAATTCTAAACTTCTAAAAATTTCCCACGAAGCGTACCCCTCTTAATTAGGTATCAACACTTATTCATTTAATCAAATTTCCAAATTCCTTCACCTCGTTCTAAATTAGATCCGAAACCTCTAAGTCCAGTTTATGAAATCCTTGAACTTGTTTAAATCGAGTCTCGTATTACTCAACTCCAATACCACTATGTCATACAAAATTTATTCTTGTTTATAAATAAACCTTCATATTTCTTCAACATTCACCTTCAATTATTATCCTTTTGAATTCTAAATTTTTTCCCCAACTATCTAAAATAATTCCTATGACTTAAAATCCTTGTGTTCTCTCTGTCTCTAGTCACCCTCTTACAATATCCAGTTTAATTTCGCATAATCATTGAATACAATTAAATTCTGCTTTCTATTTCTAAATTTCTATAAAGCCTTAGAGTAAAAGTTTTCCCCAGAATCAATAACCAAGATTTTCTAAGTTCTCAAAACTAGGTTGACCTCTGATATCCTCATTAGTTTTGAATACACCTATAAACTATCTCATAACCCCAAAATTTCTCTAAATGTAATTATTTCCAGATTGGCAGTATACATCTCTTTATTCTATTCGAGACCTTTATCACATTTCTATCTCAAGTTCTTCACATTTGACACCCAACATTTTGATTCCTATAAAATCGTCATATGATAACCAATTACGTCATTTCCGAACTAGATGATTCACGTCACTTCCTCAACACTTCTTAGGTAAAATGATATGAAGATTCAAGGGTTTCAAGTATAGCTGACAGAATTTGATACGATATAAAATTGAGGTAATCAGGACAGTTATATAAGACAAGAATGATGGAAATAAAATATTGGCATAAAAAGAATGATAATAGAATCTGTTCTGCTTATTTGTTTAAAAGAAGGAATTATTTTGAAACTCAGAGCTAAAATATCAAATCTAAGATAAGGTCTAGCAAAATCATCGATTCATTATATTAAGAAGAAATTCATAGTAAGAAGTCACACAAGGTTTATAACAACAGCCAAAACTACTACTAAGTTAAATAATGAGAGGCAAAACAAAACAAAATAATTAATAATTCTTTTTTTTTGAAGGACTGTAACAAAAGTAGAGAAACATGCTAAAAAATATTTAAGGTACAATTTGATAATCATATGCGTCTATCCAAATCATGGTACTCTAAATCTTCGTCATACTAGTGAGCAAGGCTACGATAATCACAGAGCCCTTGACTTATGCACATACCTCTAGAATCATGGTATTTAACATTTTTGCGGTGCCGCTAGCTTGGCTGCAAAAACCTTAAATTCCAACACCCGAGAAATATATCCAGAGTCAGACTATATGTCCTCACCATGCTGGCTAATGTGACTATAGAAGACTAGATTCCAAAACTCAGATGACCTAGCCCATATAATTTCATCTTGTCAAAAATTAAATTGAATCAACAATGAATACCCAAAATCAAATCAAATTTATCAACGAACTTCAAAATTCAAAAATGAACAAAAATCCATCAAAATACAAACTCGAATGCAACAGCTATCATCAAGATTCAAAATTCGACAATCATCCATCAAAATCAATAAATACAAACTCAATTCAACAATAATCCATCAAAATTAAATTCAACAACAGAAAGTAAAGATAAATCAAATCAAGGAAAAAAGAGAGTTTTCAAATCGAAGTTAAAATAAGATTCTCAAGGGTTGTCCCAGGAATCTCTCAAGGGATCCTAATTGTGATTGAGTACCTTCAAAAATATATCTTATTCCTACTGCAGGCTGTAGTGGTACTCTAGTTCGAATACCACTACACAAACTCGACCTGCATGGGCCACCACTAAAAACGTGTCACGACCCGCATCCTAGAGTTAGGGCACGAGAACGTAACAACGCCCAGCCTACGCCGCAGTGTCGGCGGTAGAACGCTGTCCTAGGTCTCAATGCATCTAACAGTATAAGACTAAACAGTTTATACTCCCCGAATGGGGGTGACATAGCAGAATGTAAACTCAATCACATCTAAGGTAGAGCATAAAGGAAGATAGATAAAACATGAAATCGAAAGAGATACAACAGATAGAAATCTAAGTGTCTAAGATACAAACTCAGAATACATCTCAACACTCAAATACAGTAATCCATAAATACAACTCAAGATGACTGAAAATAAACTATAAGCAAAAACCCTAGCTATCTATGCAACCTCTACTGTCTCCTCTAGGCTAGCAGGCAACCTCCAGGCTATCTGTAAAATTTATCAACAGGTCCAGTCAGGACAGGAACGAGCACATTACATCTCAACAGTTCATAGCAGGTTAGAAAATATAATAATGCAGTAAAGTAAGATAAAGATACTGAAAGAAATGCTGTATGTAAACAGAGAGAGAGCTGTAATAGAAATATCTACTATAAATAGAGAACTAACATGTGGCTAGTGAGTCAGAGTATAATATAGATATGTAAATGGCATAGAAGATTCTAATAATATACTATGGAAGAGATACTAATAAGATACTACTTGGGTATTATTCATATGTCTACTTCTACTCCCCCGTTTTCCCCAATCAATACACAAGGATCTAAACAGGTTATGTTATTGCACATGATATCACATGGGGGCCCATAAAAGGGTACACATGATAGTATACATGAGGGCTCCGTGAACATGAGAGTACAAGATTCACAGGAGTGTACATGTATAATGAAAGCAGAGGAGTATATGATGAAATGAAACGCACATGACACAATGTACCCGATGCTCCCTAGGAGGATAATATCGCATGAAGAGATCCATATAGTACTAATCCGTGATAATGTCGTGACAGCATCAAGTAAAGTAATCTAAAGCAGGAATATAATTCTAAGCAGGATATGAAATGATCAGAGAATGTACTCGTCTGATATCTGAATGTCCAAGGTAAAGATACTGTCCGAGAAGAGGTGTCTGGCTCCTAATTAGAACAGCACAAGTCACAACATGTCCATAAGGGTAATATAAAGCACTACAATGCATTCTACATGAATCTAGGTCAAACTAGGCCAAAGTCAACCCTTGGTCAACTCTGGTCAACTGTACTAGTCAACTAGATCAACTAGGTCATGTCCTAACCCAGCAAGTCTTACTAGGCTTAACCAACACTATCCTAGCAAGCACACATCAATACAAGGCTATACAAGCCAACATACACCCAACTCTATATAGCATGCAATTATTCAATACTCAAATAGGCAAGAATTCACATTAGATATACACTAGGTAATCTATTACTTTAAGCTATATATGTCTACACATATATACACATGCATATATTGGTATTCAATATTAGGTCTATAATCATAGCATTTCAAATGGTTATATAAACTTATATATTACAACACAATATGCTAACATATATATAATATACATACATAGCTAAGTTAACTGTATTCATAAATACTCATTTAAGAGGCTATATGTGTGTATGTGAACATGGCAAAGGGGCAAGTGAGGGTTAAATGGGCATACATAGTGTATACACATCAAAGAGTTCAAAGTGTAAGTGAACAATGTGTCAAGTGTGATAGTGTCAACATAGTGTAAGGGGGTACATGAGGTAATATAGGATTTGTGTTAACATAGAACATTACATCTCATTAACTTGTATATTGTATACATTACATCTATTATTACATTACATTCATACTTGCATTCATTCATCATTCATTTATTCTCTTGCACTACTATATGCACCATACATTACATACTATGGAACCTACATATTCATTACAAGTCATACTTATACATGCTTACATTAGATAGGATACTTACACCTCATACATCATTTACTTAAATATTTACTCATGCTTGCATTCTCTATTTAATTACATAATGTATATACATTAACATGGGTTAAAATCAAATAGAACATTATATTACATACAAGGGTGCACAAAATACATATACCGAATAGTAACTCCTACTATTAATCAATACTGTACAAACTCAGAATGAATTAAATTCTAGAATTAAAGTATGTTATAGATCTATGTGTTAGCTTTCCGAAACTTCAAACGGATCGCGTTTTCGTTTCCGAAAACTCCCGAAATCGCGAAAACACCGAGAACGCGTTTGTCTTTCGTACAGCTGACACTCAAATAATTCTCCAGAAAGTTACAGAAAGAATTAGGCCTATTAATATATGTTTTTGGAAATTTAACTTCAATACGCTTCTTTTAAAAAAAATGGGAGATTAAACCGAGCTTTGAGCTAGAAGTTATGACATTTCTAAGTTAGGGCTGAAATTAAAAACGTGGATAAAAATCATGACGGATTTAGATAGTTTGAGCCAAAAGAATACACAATATGTGTCCTAATTATCCACGACAATAATAGCAATAATAATATGAGGAACCACACTCACAAACTTGATTATATAATCATCATGAACCATTTATTACATATATAAATATAGATACACTCTCATTACAATATATATATATATATATATATATATATATATATATATATATATATATATATATATATATATATATATATATATATGTATAAATCTATATATGTAACATGAACACATCCACAACACAAAGGACACTCCTATGACCTCCAAATGGACACAAAATGGACACAAATGGAGATACAACCATGGGGATCATTCCTATGGGTTTAAAATATTCCTATATGCATGAAGAAATGAAAAGGAGAAGGGATTTATACCTCCCGGTAGATCGAATCGAAGAAAAGCCTTCCCGGAGCGACACCGACACGTAGAGATTCCAAAAGGACACGAACGAGCTCCGAATCCTCCCAAACTTGGCTAGCACCCTCTAACCATGGAGTAGAAGAGAAATTAAGAAGATTTGGTAGAAGAAGGGGTTGATTTGGAGATAAAATCAATGGAGGTTCATCTCTAAATTAATTTGGGAAAGAACAAGAGAGAGAAAGTGGATAAAAATAAATGAATAAAGGAGTGACTCATTCCTTATCCCCCCCATAGGTGGCTGCCCAAAAAGTGTGAGGTGTCCCTATTTTGAATGTCTAAAATGCCCTCCACTAATCTATTTGATTTAAATTAGGAATGGGGTAAAGGTTGAGGTCAATTTAGTCTAGTTTTAAGTCTCTAATTAAACTAAACCTATCCATAAATAATTAGTCTAACCTCTAACTAAAATATTTCTATCATGTGGACTAAAATTAATATCATGTGGGCCATGCCTAACTAGTGTGTGGGTCCCACTAGAGTCAAACTACCCCCGGGTCCCCGTTTCAAGTCGGATTGAGTTGAAATTCGAACCCGACTCAAATAACCCCAAAATAATATTATAAATAATAAAATAAATTTCAACCCCAAAATAATATCATAAATAATAAAATAAATTTCAAAAATATTCAAAAATGCAAAATGACAAAAATACCCCTGTTTTTGAAAACTGGGGGTGACAGTGGAGCTCGTCTTCTTCTGACGATGGCTCGCAGGAAGATGTTGATCCAGCTACCAGAGGGTTCGCGTTTAGCAGAGACATCTCCGACAGGAATTTGTCGGCCGGGGTTCTTTCCGGTTGTGGTACCGAGGCGTTGGTCGTACACGAGGCCTCATGGCCAAGCCCTACCCCTGTCCTGGAAGTGGGGGTTGATGTGGTAGGGTCGGCGTCACTGCCGAGCCCTACACCCGTCCCTGTAGGAGGAGATGATGCAGATGATAAGATTCATTTTTCGAGCCCGGCTCCGAGGGAGGTTGAACTGTCAGGGGCGAACCTTGTCGCTTCGAACGAAAGGGAGAGCCGCCCTGCCTTGGCCGGGGATAATACCATCAACCCGGATGTCGGGGGACCATCCGTCGTTGACTCTGATAAGGGCAAGGGCCCTGTAATGGAGGACACTCCTCCTTCTCCTTCCACTTGGGGGGCAATATTGCGTCCCTCTCTAGCTTCCTCAGCTGGCGACGAAATCCGTACTGCCGGTGGGGAAGAACCTACTGACATTGAGGTTCCGGCTCCGCGGCTCGTCGGGAGATCTTCCTCAACCTCTACGATAGCTCCTCCAACGCATGTTATGACGCCTCAGGTGTTGGAAGATGCAGATGAATATGTGCAGTTCGCCGTTGAGCCGGTATATAAGATGTTGCAGAAAGGCGTATTGACAGTATTGAATGCGAACGAGAGTTTTGCGATGACGAAAGCTATAGCACTCCCTTACATTGGTCTGATACGTTCCTACCGGGGCCATGATCATATGGTTGAGATTCTGGAGGCGTCGGAGGCTGAGCTTGACCAGCACCTTTTCTAACTTCAGAGTATTCGGCGAAATGGTTTTTCTGCTCTGATAGAAGCAGAAAAGGAGAAATTGATAACTGAAGTTGAGTCGTCTTATCAGGCCACGGTGGCCATCTGGGACCGCGAGGTGGCCGATGCTGAGGCTGCGGCGGAGAGACTATCTCAGTGCATACAGAAGAAGGTGGAGCTGCGGGCCGCATTGGATGCTAGTTAACGGAGGTTACTACCAAGATTCGCCTCCTTGAAGACCAGCGAGCCCAACTTTTACTAGATGCTGAGCGAGCCCAGACTGAGCACGTAGCATCCAAGGTGAAGGAAGCAGCTTTTACCTGCCATCTTCTTTCTCTGACTTGCCAGCGACAAGAGTTAGATGCCAAGTACGAGAATGATACTGCTCCTGAGGCTGTGGAGGTAATGCGTCAAGAAGCTGAACGCTGAGTCTTGGCGACCGTGGGGACTCGGGCTGAAGACTTGAAGCATCAGATTGAAGAGATTTCTGCCAATCCCAATGATGCTTAGGGATTGTAGTCTTTCCTCTCTCTTTTTTTGGCAACTTTGCTGGGGATGTAATCGTTTACTTTGAGTGCAAAATAAAGAATTTTCTGGTGTGTTCATCTTTACTGCCATGAACTAGTAATTTGTGTGGACCTATTATCTTTTTTACATCTTGGTTTTTAGGTACAGATAATAAGTTGGAGAGGACCGACATGTTTGTTCAGAGGTAATATGGACGTGGCAAATATGGGGTTCAACTGACGGAATCTTCCTACTCAGAGGTGTTATGGACGTGGTAAGAGTGACTCTGATGGGATACGCAGAACTACTCAGAGGTAATATGGATATGGAAGTTTTGTGATCAATGTACGACAACGCAGGGGTTGTCTGTACGGAATATTTACTCAGAGATAATGTGGACATGGTAAACATGATAAGTAGCACAATCCTACATAGTGTAAGATTCCGCTTTTTAGGGCATAGAGGAGCAACTCAGAGGTAATGTGGACGTGGTTGTTCTTCTACTGGAGATAGAATGCCATGGAACAACTGGGTTCCGAAAGCAAAAGATTTTGTGAAAGGGATGTGTATGTGAGCTCTGATGATCAGGTCCACTACTTCCCTTGCTAGGAAGAGATGGAAGTACATATCTGAAAGATGTCAAGAGTAGTACTTCTTTAGGAACTTGCCGTTGATGGCCATCATGAACAAGTCTCCATTTGGTCGGGCGAGGCGGTAAGCACCGTTTGAGTATACCGTCTCTATGATGAAAGGTCCCTCCCACTTGGGCTCGAACTTTCCTGGTGTTTTGTGAGTCAACACCATGTAAACCCCCTAAAATTTCTACTACGATTTTTTTAATATAGTTTTGTATTCATTTTGTATTTCGTATCTGCACGTCGCATACGAGTTCTCATTGTTGTATTTGCGTAACGTGCGGGATTGTGTTTCATAAATACTCGACGAGTGTGAATATGTATCGAGGTACATATGTTAGAAAAATATTTTTATTATAAATTTATTTTAATAAGAAAGTACATGTTCAAATAAAGATGATAAATATTTTTATTTTATATAAAAGGTTATTTTATTCGCCGTTTACAAAAAAATGGTGATTTAATATTTTGCGAAATGTAAAATATGTTTATTAATAAATTTTGTTATTTATAAAGCCTAGTTTATGATTTAATATTTAAGTATTTATCGTGATTTTCAAAATTAATTATTTCTATATTTATTTAATTACAAAAATGATATTTGGAATTTTGTTAAATTTAATATTTGATTAATTATGGTAATTTAAATTGAAAAAGATTTTATTGACTTTGTTTAAAAATATTTTAAATTAAGGATATAATTTATCTAGATTTGAGTTGATTTGGATTGAATTATTTTTAAATCAGTTTAAATTAATTGGTGATTTATCTGTTGGGGATTTAAACAAATCCTAGTCCCTATCCAAATGGAAATTTCTATATCCTATAAATAGACAGTTACTCCTCCATAATTTCTCCATCCACAGATTGTGCACCGTGTCTGTGCCTCCCATCCACTATATTTCTCCATCCACAGATTGTGCACCGTGTCTGGTTTATTATTATTATTATTATTATTATTATTATTATTTAAAAGGGGGATTAGCTGTAATGGTTTATAGGATTATGTTATTATTTTATTTATTATTATTATTATTATTATTATTATTATTATTATTATTATTTTATATACTGTTATTATCATTATTATTATTATCATTATTCTTATTATTCTTATTATTGTCATTTATTCTTATTCTTATTCTTATTATTAATCTTATTATTGTAAATTTTTATTTATTATTGTTATGATATGGGTATTAGTATTTATTAATAATAATAGTGTTTTTAATGTATGTATTATTGTGGGGATCGTCAGAAATATATTATTATATTATTATTATTATTTTTTTCAGCTAATTTCAAGGGATAGTTCAGAATAATAAAAGATTTCTAGTATTTTAAAAAATTATCTAAAGTATTTTTACTATTAAAATACCGACTAGAAATCCTATTTTGGTAAATCTATAATTTTAGCATAAATCGATTATATTTTCAAATAGTTGCCAAAATTATCTTTACTAATATGGTTTCAAGTTTATACGTATTTTCCAAAAATAATATATGTAATTCTTTGCATAAATTCACTCACTTATCTTATCTTGTTCATAACTGATCATCGTTCCTATTTTCTTGTGAATTTTGGACCCTTGCACATCGACCTCGGCTATTGGCAAGCATGGCTTGTCGGATCATCGCACCACACCCGACGACACACCAGGCAAGATACCTTGCCATTATACTGTTTATTTTTAGTTTGCATTTTATTACATATTATTGTTCATTTATTTCTAGTTCTTGGTTACTGCCTGCTCAGTGATATTAGCTGTACCTTGTTATTTATCCTTTGATTGCATATGGACCTAGAGTTAAGGAACTACCACTAGTTTAGTACATTACATAAACTTTGACACTGTTGTGCCACGAGATGTGTGAGTTATGAGTAGCATATAGCCTATGGACTTGCGTGTTGGCTGATCACTGATGCGTGCAGGACGTGTGTTAGGTCTAACTGTCAATAGTTGTATGTTAGAAGACTTGACGGTTAGTAGTATTACATGGTCGTGGATGCGACATGATAGGTACATTGGATGGGGAGAACATTTCCTTATCGTATGGGCTTCGATTGCACTTTCCTTATAACCCGAAAGCTCCACTGGAGATACGAGTATGAGCCTCTCAGGTTGGCCACTGTCGTTTTTGAACGTCATGCTCTTAGGTCACTGGTGCCCAAGTGGGGACTATACCAGATCCCATTTACAGCCAGGGCTCATGCGACAAAAGGTTTGTTCTCACTGCATGTTCACTTTAGTATGGTTAGAGTACCTTATTTATGTCTTGTCACTTTCTTTGATTGTGGTATATTTTATATTCAGTATTTATATGGCATGTTATTGTATCTTGTTACGTCCCTCTGAGGACCTGGTTATCTCGCCAGGTGTGTACTCTTATGATTTCTGCAGGTGCTCTAGCTAAGGCCATGACTTGTGCTCTATTTTTCAAGATGTTGCTCTTGGATCGTCATCTCCTTTGCTCTACCAAATTCCTTTCCTTGTATATTTTTTTTATTAAAATTAGTTGGTAGTGGATTTGTCTCCGCCCAACAATTGTATACATGACAAATTCAAAGTTGCTTTTATATCATTGAAAGTTTTTGTGGATGAGATTTAGTGCCTTGGTTACTGCATTTTACAGCTCATGTATACATACGATGGTCCATATATTTCGTATGTATACAGCTGGCATGATTACGTTCTAGTCCTACGTATTTTGGGACTGGGACGTTACAGACTATCGGCCTCCTGACTGCCAGGACCAGGTCGCCTACTTGGAAAGTCCTTTGCTTGACCTTTTTGTTGAAAGCCTGTGATATACGGGCTTGATAGAGTTTAATGCGCTGCTGAGCTAGGAGACATTTTTCGTCAAGTGCCTCCAATTCTCGCAGACGGCGGCGTTGATTGTTTTCTTCTGTCAATTGATTTGTGGTCGCTACACGGAGTGAGGGTATCTGGATCTCAAGAGGCAGTACCGCTTCGCTCCCGTAGACTAAGAAGAATGGTGTGTTTCCCGTAGGAGTCCGTACCGTTGTACGGTAGGCCCAAAGGCATTCGCCGAGCTTTTCGTCCCAGTCATATTTGTTGGATGACACGACCTTTTTGAGTAGCCTGACGATAGTCTTATTAAAAGCCTCGGCCAATCCATTCACTGCCGGATAGTAGGCGGTTGATGCCACGTTCTGAATACGATTCTTGTCACAGAATCTGCTGAAAACATGGCTGATGAACTGTGGACCATTATCGTGGATAATCCTACGGGGTACCCCGAAACGGTAGATGACATGATGCTTGATGAAGCTGATCACCCTAGAGCTTTTTACTTCCGTCAGTTGAACTGCTTCTGCCCATTTGGAGAAGTAGTCGGTGATGGCTAGGATGAAGCGGTGTCCCCTCGATGAAGGAGGGGTGATAGGTCCCACAATGTCCATGCCCCAGCTTCAAAGGGCCAGGAGGCGACCGTAGGATGTAGTGGTTCCGATGGTGTATGGATAAAGTCGGCGTAAAGCTGGCAAGCATGGCACTTTTTAGCATAGTCGACGGCGTCGGCTGTCATGGTTGGCCAGTAGTAACCCATGCGTTGCAGTCGATCCTGCAACTTAGGCCCGGGCTGATTCTCCTCCCGAAGACGAAGATATCCTCCAGAACATAGCTGGGGGTAGCCAAGACAAAACTCCAGGAGAAGCGACTCTTCTATAGGAGAGCGAGGCTGAAAGTAAAACTTCAACCGATCCATCCACTTCCAGTCACGTCATGACAGTATACATGACAGGAGGTGGTGATACGGAGTCTGATGCTCCACCAGCAGACCTCGTTCAACACATGGTCACATGCTGTCACGCCCCAGAACCAGAATATCGGAGAGCGGGGGATTGAATCAGCCAGCTACGTATTACGGGTAGAAGAATACCGTATAATACGATCAATGCTGTCTAAAATACAAGGGGGTGCATACTACATGAAAGTCTCACTAGGGTTACTTGACATCTATTGTCTCAATCATTCAAACAAGAAGCAATAATAGAGAACATATAAGATAAAGCAGTAAGGCATCCCAAACGCTCAGTCAAAATGTTCTTAAGATCTGGCTTTACAAAACGTAGCCAGATGATATAACAAGGTATACACAATCGTTATCAGCTGCAGTCTGACTTAGTTACAATTAAGTAAAAGTAAGTACAAGATAATCTGACTAACATATCGGTGCCAAGTGGCCAAATGTAAGGTAAGTAGCAAAACGAGCAGGGAAGTAAGGAACCCACTCGTGTCCTCCTACGATCATCCCTCTAGTATTGACCATCTTGGAGGTAGAAGTAAGCTGAGTCCTCGGGAACTGGTTCTAAATCTGGTCATGCAAAATCAGAGAGGTTAGACCTCTAATAGCAAGTACCACAAAGAAGCACGACATGAGAACTAAAACAAGTGATAAGAGTTAAGAATATAATAATAAGTCCCCGCTTGCTACTGTGGTTCACACAACATCACGATACTTCAAACCAACTCCCCAACCAAACAAGAACAGAAGTTGACCCGTCATGTCCTGACATTCTGATCATCTCAGTAGTTAACAGAGTAGGTACAATACGCAAACAAATCAATTTAACGACAATACAAATACTACGGCTTGCTAACTGTGAGTTCCAAGTTATCCTGGAAATATGCAATAAGGATTTCTCAGTTCTTACTATGCACAAGCAAGGCTAGTCTATCCAATAATCAATTGCGCCAATCAGGAATTAGACGAGTCCCAGCGGGACGCCCGTCATCAGTATACAGTAAATAAATATAAGCAGATACCGCTCCCTACCCGTGTGGCAGATTTGCAGTATCTGTGGGAACCAGCCGGCATGTCGGGGCACTAATTGCCCCAAGGATGGCTGCCATGTAAGAACTCGAGAATACATTCTCTCCATGCAATCGTTATTTTATTTAACTTAGTAGTCCTTATGTTAATTGAAATCCCATGCCGTGGATCATGGTCATTCAGAATGAGTACTTTCGTACAAAGTACGATATGTACAACTCTACAACGATGCCCATGCGGTTAGGTTGTAGGTCTTACATAGCGTAATTCAACAATCAAACCTAGCCACGGAATAATCATGCCTTGACTGTAAAGTACACATGCCGCTTTTGTAGAAAAATCCGTTGAAGCCTGCACGTGTCCATATGCCAATGTTCGGGATCGGCTAGTCGATTGCAATGGTTCATAGTTAATATGAACGTGTCTCATTCAGTTTCAGTAAGACGACTAGCCAGTCTATTTAGTTCCAACTAGGAACGTGTAAAATCCCTAAATTTCTACTATTTTTTTATTAAATTTGGTATCGATTTAAAATTTTGTATTGTACGTCGCGTAGTCGTATTGTATGTCGCGCACGATGTTTTATTTTTCGTAATTGCTCAACGAGTGCGAATATGTGCGAGCGTACATATTTTAGAAAAATATTTTTCTCTATTTTATTATACACTTTCAAAATATTATATAAATATTCTTGCTACGAAAAGCCTTTTATTTCTAAAAGTTATTAATAATAAATAATATTTTTGTATACTAGAAAAGCCTAATTATGTAAAGAATATTTTTGCATACATATATTTCATAATTATTTATTGGTCTATTTTAAATAAAAGTATAATTTTCGAGATTTATTAATATTAATATTTTATTGTTCAAAAAGATATTTAAAAATATTTATTATTTTTGAAATTATTATTATTGGTATTTTGAAAAATATATTTGGAAGTTATTGTGGCCATTTAAATCTTGATTTGAATTTATGTATTTATTTAAATAATTAAACAATTGAAATTGATTTATTGATTTGATTTTAAACTAAGAGATTTTAATTTGATTTAAATTGGATTTGGATTTGGATTTGGATTTTGATTTGATTGCTTTTAAACTAAATTAGGAAATATCAAAATTGGGTTCTAAATATCCTAATCCTTACCTTATTGGGAATTCCCATATCCTATAAATAGGCAGGTACTCCTCCAATTTTTTATTAATTCCTCCATAAATTATTCTACCATAAATAGGTGTGCCTCGTGTCGGTGTTCCATCCATCCTCGTGTCAGCCGTGACGGCCTCGGGTCCAACCCCGGGTGTCCTCCACTATCCTAATTTTTACATGTACATAGTCTTCTTTGTGTCCGACATACCGGACACGTACACCAAATCTTTCCAACCTAATCTCCGTGTCCGATACTTGGACACGATTCCTAATCCCTAATCCTAACCCTAAATCCTAATTTGGCCAGTCAGCTATCAACCGTCGGGATTCCTCCAAGCTCTTCCCTGACCGCAACATCGTCTCCACCACCAGCCCCTTTCGGCCAACACGCCGCACACCCGATCCTGGCACCCTCGCCACCTGCAACCCCGGCCTCTTCCCGTCACCGTCCCTCAACACCACCACCATCACCACCATCAGCCTAGACCAACCCCCACGACCATCATAGGCCGCAGCCACCCAAAACCACCACTGTTGTCGGCGCCACTCGCCGGAACACAAGAGAATAAAAACCCTAACCCTAAAAATTACCTCCGGCGAACCGCCTTGCAGCGCCTCCGCGCCATCCTCCGGAGCCAGCGCTGCAGCCCTGGCTGTTCCGATCTTACCGTCGAGATCCACCCGGCCAGCGCTCGGTAGACGCGCTCGGCGACCCCCACGACCTCCACCGTCCGCCTCCCATCAGTCCGGCCACCCCCATTCTCCCTTCCTTCGCCGTGCCGGCGAACCACCTCCGGTGGCCGACCGGTCAGATCCGAGCGCTCTCTTCCCTCCGTCGCGAGCGCCGCCTGATCGGACTAGCCTCCGACCGACTTCCCTCCTCCTTCTCCCTGGACGCACTCCTCCGCCGCAGCGCGAGCCCTCTCGCCTCCAGCGCGGGTGCGCCGCTTGCCGACCTAAGCACCGCCTGAGCGCCGCCTCCGCCCACGATCTAAACCGCCGCCCGAACTCCTTCCTTCTTTTCCCATCCGCTCCTCCGCCTTGCCCACCGACGACCGCCCAAGCCACGTTCCGCCTCCGCCCTTCTTTCTTGTTCTCTCGACCATCCCCTCTCTCACTCTCTTCTCCTCTCTCTCTCTTTCCCTTCTTTTTCCCTTTCTTATTTTTGGACGAGTAGCAGCAGTCAGCTGCAGTAGTGTTTTTTTCTGTTATTATTTTATTTTTATTATTTATTTTATTATTTGTTTAATTGTTTTTGTTGTTGTTGATTTTGATTTTTTTTGTATTATCATCATTAGTATTATCATTATTATTATTATTATTATTATTATCTATTTTATTATTATTATTATTATTGTTAATATTATTATTTTTTGTTACTATTATTATTTTTAGTATCTATTCTTTATATGTACAAAATAAGTTGTTGACTTAAAATACATTTATACTATTTCATGATACTAAAGATGGTTATAAATAATTTTTATCTAAGCAAATATCGTTTGAAAAAAGCAACTTTTTAGATATAGTTTTCAAAATATAAATAAATATTTTTATTGGATTAGTGTTTTGCTTCTTTTCTAGTATGATAGATTTTTAACCGGGTGATATTTTATTATACCATGTATATGGTTGAACCATAAAGTACTAGTACTTTAAAAATATTATGGTATTCCCTTATACATATTTTTGACCTAAATTTTAGTTGGATTTTAGTTAATTTTTACCAAGTTATTAAATATATAAATATATGAGTAAGTTATGATTGTAGCCATAAAAACGATTTCTCCGTATTTTGTGCATATATTTTGATAAGGTTCAATGACTATAATTAGTTTTCTCAAAATCATATATATTATTATTATTTTCTTTGATTTTTCTCCTGTCCGTGACTAATCCTCCTTTTCCTATTCCCTCGCCCATTTCAAGCATAGCTTATGTCCACCCTAACTAATTTGACCGTTCTGGACCCAATGGAACCGTCCGTACCGACATTAGAGATCACCTTGCATAGTTGTTGCACTGAAGTCGCAATTTGTGCCATCTTGATCATCGTAGCACACCAGACGCCCTATCAGTCAAGACACCTTGCCATTAGCTGTTTATTTATTTTAGCTCATATTTTATGCATTATTTATTTTCTTTATACAAAATAAACTGTGATACATGGCATAACTGTTAGAACTTACTGTTCATTTATATTTCCTGCTATGTATTAGTTTTCTTACACATTAAACCTAGATTTAAGGGACCACCTTGTGTGTTGCATTCATTGGCCTTAACACGTTGTAACACGAAGATGTGTGTCGCATGTAGGACACTGAAGTGCGTGGTTGGCTGGCCACCAGTATGTACAAGCCGTGCGATAGGAATAACTGCTAATAGAGATTGCATGCTAGTTTGACTTAGCGGTTATAGTGGGTTTGTGTTGTGGATACAACACAGTAGGTATTGGGCGGGGAGGACAATTCCTTAGCGTATGGGCTTCGATGCACTTTTCCTTGTGACCCAGACTCTCCGCTGGAGATACGGGGTTGATGACCCATGATTACTGACGGCCACTGACGATTCTGCGGAACGTCATGCTCTTACTGATGGGGCCTCTGGTGCCCACGGGGGGGACTATGCCGATCCTATTCAGCCAGGGTCCATGCGCAGAAAGGGTTGTTCTTAACTACATTTTACTTATAACGGTAGGCTACCTTTATCCGTTAGGTACGAGTACTTTTGGTTTGGGTACTTGTATCTGACCGTGGCTTAGAACAATAACTTGTCGCGGATTAGTTTGTCACATCTTGTCCTTGTTTGGTTGTAGGTGTGACTTACTACTTCGATGAGAAGGTATTGAACCTTGTTGGGGTCCGGATACCATATTGGATTCTTAGCATGGAAAGATACGTCACCGTGAATTAGTTTACCATCTCCTGTCCTTGTTCGGTTGGGGAGATGGTACGCTCGTTCAGTAGGTGCGTATTGGACTATGTTATAATTCAATTGACTTATTTATTTGAGCAATATTTATTCAGTTTATATGGCATAATATTATGTGTCTTGTTACGTCCCTCTGAGGACCTGGTTATCTCGTCAGGTGTGTGCTATTGTCTTTCGTAGGTGTTCTAGCTCTAGCCGTGATCATCGCTATTTCTTCGAGGATGATTGCACTTGGATCGTCTTCGCTTCGCTCGCCAAAATCATTTTTTTTCTTATGTATTTTCCTTTACTTGTTGGTAGTGGATTTGTCTCCGCCCAACACATTGTATCAAGATAATTCATTATCATTATATGATATCTTCTATTCATTTATTTTGCGTGGATGAGATTAGTTATGGTTTTACAGCATTTTACAGCTTATGTATTTATATGAGGCTTCCATATATTGGAGTATACTTCGTATGAATACAGCTGGCATGTCTACGTTCCTAGTCCTACGTATTTTGGGACTGGGGCATTACATGTTTTTGTGGTGGCCCATGCAGGTCAAGATAAATTGTTTGGTTACTTTACCGTACCAAGCAAGCCTGCGTATAGGATTAGAATTTTAGGATCTCATCCACATACTTGACCTCTTTCCTTGATTTTATCTACCGTCTCATCAATTGCATCTTGCTTGCTTCCTTCCATCCCTATTCTTATCTTCCTTTCCTGCTTGCTAGAGATTGACCCTACTAGTTAGTTGTCCCAAAACACCATTAGTTTAATTCTTTAAGTTGGGTAGAATACCTTATGAACTAGCAACCCCTTTGACCTAGTGACCTATATTAGCAAGCCTATTTAGATTCTAGAATCTAGAGGACCTAATCCGTCTAGCCAACCAAGGACTTGGACAAGAAGACTATAGGACAACTGTATGACTTAGAATTATTCTACCCTCTTTTAATCTAAATTCCTCGTGCCTATGTTTTTTTTTACCACTTTGACTAATGTTGCAACTATAATCTAGTTTTGCAAACTCATCCATTTATCGAGTTTGTTCATGACTTATGCTATTGAGCGCGCTCACTAATATATTGTCTAATCAGAACTGGTGCATGATGGTCTGATCAACCAAGTGCACTTTGGTTCGCTTTTATTTATTGTTCTACGTGGATGGGGACATAGCTAAACTTGTCATCTAGAGTCCCATCTGCGACTGCCTTGGCAACTCCTTTGAAATTTTTCGATCGTCTTTGAATCACGTATTCGTATTCGATAGCGCCTCCTTCGAACTCTATATTGCTTTCGCCTTCACCTATTTTAGGAGGACGAAGGCGTATACTAGAAAATTCTCTAGCCTTCCTATCGGCTATGACCATTCTTACTCGATATTGCTATATCTTCATCCTAAACTACTCGACCCTATCAAGACCCTCTAATCGCTTAATTAAAGCGAATCTATTTCGTTCTCTTAAACGTGACCCTCATTCATTACCCGTGACCATACCGTATTATTTTTTCTATAATCTAGATCGCGATTCTTATGGCATAATTTTGTTATCGATTGTTCCCCATCGATACCCCCTTGTGTCCTCTCACCCCCTACAAATTCTTAATTTTGAGGACGAAATTCTTTTAAGTTGGGTAGGATGTAAAACCCCTAAATTTCTACTATTTTTTTATTATTAAATTTGTTATCAATTTAAAATTTTGTATTGTACGTCGCGTAGTCGTATTGTACGTCGCGCACGACATTTTATTTTTCGTAATTGCTCGACGAGTGCGAATATGTGCGAGCGTACATATTTTAGAAAAATATTTTTCGCTATTTTATTATATACTTTCAAAATATTATATAAATATTCTTGCTATAAAAAGCCTTTTGTTTCTAAAAGTTATTAATAATAAATAATATTTTTGTATACTAGAAAAGCCTAATTATGTAAAGAATATTTTGCATACATATATTTCGTAATTATTTATTGGTCTATCTTAAATAAAAGTATAATTTTCGAAATTTATTAATACTAATATTTTATTGTTCAAAAAGATATTTAAAAATATTTATTATTTTTGAAATTATTATTATTGGTATTTTGAAAAATATATTTGGAAGTTATTGTGGCCATTTAAATCTTGATTTGAATTTATGTATTTATTTAAATAGTTAAATAATTAAAATTGATTTATTGATTTGATTTTAAACTAAGAGAATTTAATTTGATTTAAATTGGATTTGGATTTGGATTTGGATTTTGATTTTGATTTTGATTTGATTGCTTTTAAACTAAATTAGGAAATATCTAAATTGGGTTTTAAATATCCTAATCCTTATCTTATTGGGAATTCCCACATCCTATAAATAGGCAGGTACTCCTCCAATTTTTTTATTAATTCCTCCACAAATTATTCCACCATAAATAGGTGTGCCTCGTGTCGGTGTTCCATCCATCCTCGTGTCAGCCGTGACGGCCTCGGGTCCGACCCCGGGTGTCTTCTACTATCCTTATTTTTACATGTACATCGTCTTCTTTGTGTCCGACATACCGGACATGTACACCAAATCTTTCCAACCAAATCTCCGTGTCCGACACTTGGACATGATTCCTAATCCCTAATCCTAACCCTAACCCTAACCCTAAATCCTAATTTGGCCAGTCAGCTATCAACCGTCGGGATTCCTCCAAGCTCTTCCCTGACCGCAACATCGTCTCCACCACCAGCCCCTCTCGGCCAACACGCCGCACACCCGATCCCGGCACCCTCGCCACCTACAACCCCGGCCTCTTTCCGTCATCGTCCCTCAACACCACCACCATCACCACCATCAGCCTAGACCAACCCCCACGACCATCATAGGCCGCAGCCACCCAAAACCACCACTGTTGCCGGCGCCACCCGCCGGAACACAAGAGAATAAAAACCCTAACCCTAAAAATTACCTCCGACGAACCGCCTTGCAGCACCTCCGCGCCATCCTCCGGAGCCAGCGCTGCAGCCCTGGCTGTTCCGATCTCACCGCCGAGATCCACCCGGCCAGCGCTCGGTAGGCGCGCTCGGCGACCCCCACGACCTCCACCGTCCGCCCCCCATCAGTCCGGCCACCCCCGTTCTTCCTTCCTCCGCCGTTCCGACGAACCACCTTCGGTGGCCGACCGGTCAGATCCGAGCGCTCTCTTCCCTCCGTCGCGAGCGCCGCCTGATCGGACTCGCCTCCGGCCGACTCCCCTCCTCCTTCTCCTTGGCCGCACTCCTCCGCCGCAGCGCGAGCCCTCTCGCCTCCAGCGCGGGTGCGCCGCCTGCCGACCTAAGCACCGCCTCCGCCCACGATCTAAACCGCCGCCCGAACTCCTTCATTCTTTCCCCATCCGCTCCTCCGCCTTGCCCACCGACGACCGCCCAAGCCACGTTCCGCCCTCCGCCCTTCTTTCTCGTTCTCTCGACCATCCCCTCTCTCACTCTCTTCTCCTCTCTCTCTCTCTTCCCCTTCTTTTTCCCTTTCTTGTTTTTGGACGAGTAGCAGCAGTCAGCTGCAGTAGTATTTTTTTCTGTTATTATTTTATTTTTATTATTTATTTTATTATTTGTTTAATTGTTTTTGTTGTTGTTGTTATTGATTTTTTTTATTTTTTGTATTATCATCATCATATTATTATTATTATTATTATTATTATTATTATTATTATTATTATTATTATTATTATTATTATTATTATTATTATTATTTTTTGTTACTATTATTATTTTTAGTATCTATTCTTTATATGTACAAAATAAGTTGTTGACTTAAAATACATTTATACTATTTCATGATACTAAAGATGGTTATAAATAATTTCTATCTAAGCAAATATCGTTTGAGAAAAGCAACTTTTTAGATATAGTTTTCAAAATATAAATAAATATTTTTATTGGATTAGTGTTTTGCTTCTTTTCTAGTATGATAGATTTTTAACCGGGTGATATTTTATTATACCATGTATATGGTTGAACCATAAAGTACTAGTACTTTAAAAATATTATGGTATTCCTTTATACATATTTTTGACCTAAATTTTAGTTGGATTTTAGTTAATTTTTACCAAGTTATTAAATACATAAATATATGAGTAAGTTATGATTGTAGCCATAAAAACGATTTCTTCGTATTTTCGTGCATATATTTTGATAAGGTTCAAAACTATTATAAACTATTTTCAAGTATATTTTCCACTAATAAAATATAGTTTTCAATGACTATAATTAGTTTTCTCAAAATCATATATATTATTATTTTTTCTTTGATTTTCCTCCTGTCCGTGACCAATCCTCCTTTTCCTATTCCCTCGCCCATTTCAAGCATACCTTATGTCCACCTTAACTAATTTGACCGTTTTGGACCCAATGTGTAATGTCCCAGTCCCAAAATACGTAGGACCAAGTACGTAGACATGCCAGCTGTATTCATACGAAGTACGTAGGTCTCGTATGAATACATAAGCTGTAAAATGCAGTAATCCAAGACAAACTAAATCTCATCCACAATAAAAAAAATAATAATATAAAAATCAACTCGAATATTTATGATACACTCGTTGGACGGAGACAAAGTCCACTACCAACTAGCACAATGAAAGAAATGTACAATAAATCGAGCGATAAAATGGCAAGACGAACCAAGCGCAATTGTCTTCGAAGGAATGGAGAAAACCACGGCTTTGGCTAGGATACCTGCGGAAGACATGAACACACACCTGGGAAAAAACTAGGTCCTCAGACGGACGTAGCAAGATACAGGAAGAACAAGCTAATATGAACTGTCAGAATAATAAAATAATATATAAAAGACTATCCTAGACACAAATATGCAAAAGGAGATTCTAACCGCCTAATGTGCAATTTAGAGGACAACTTTCATGCGCATGGGTGGGATTTTAGGCTATGTGTACGTAACTGGCATCCAGTCGTCTGTATCCGGCCGTAACGTCCAAAACGTCAGAGGGTATCTGCAAATATATCACCACAGTTCCATCCGGAGACTGTGGTTTACCTGTTTGGCTTCCCATACGCACTAGCGACTGTCCTCCCCCAATATTTCCCATACTGTTCAAGTCACGTCCATGGCTCATCCAGTTTTGTAACTGCTTGAGTCTCTAAAATCCTAGTCATAACAGTTACGATCATCTACCGTCACACAACTTTAGAGATAGCTAGTCAATAAGTCGTGCCCCTAATAAAATGCCTCAAACCGTGTAGTATGAGTGTCACAGCCAAAGGAGATATAAGGATACCCCCAACAAGAAGGTAGTCCGCTAACACTAAGTCATCATGCATAAAATAAAATAACGACTAATAAAGTCGCTTGCACCCAAGTGTGGCTTGGACGCGCAGTTTATAACAAAGGAAACTAACAATATGAAACAAAATAATTAATGCAGAAAATAAATAATTGACAGTTAATTAGCAAGGTAAACTTGCCTGCTGCGACGCCTGGTGAGCTGCCTGGTGTGATACAATGATCAGGGTGGCACGGATCGACTTCGGTGTTACAACTATACAAGGGAGCCTCTGTTGACGACACGAAATATTCTATTGGGTCCAGAACGGTTAACTTAGTTAGGGTTGACATAACGGTGTGCAGAATTGGAAAGGAAATAGGAATGTCGGGATTGGTCATGGACTGGAAATTAATCGAAGGAAATCGGACCAAATAATACGAATTTAGAAAAATTATTTATAACATTGAAAACTATATTTTGTTACCAAAATATTTTAGATAAATATATACTTGAAAGACAAAATAGTTTTTGGGCTCAAAACCATAAATTTGTCAAACTAGTTTTAGTAGGAAACTATATATTTTTACTAGCCAAAATAATTGACTAGAATTTCATGGTATAATTTGGTGACTATCATTTATTGATCAAAATATTTTTAGAAAATATAAATCTAAAAGAAGGAAAAATATAATTTAGGGTGGCAAACTATTTTTTTTTGTCAAAGTGTCATTTTTTGTAAAAAAAAACTAACTTTGAAAATAGTTAGAAATCTTTATCATAATATTATCGTAAATTTCCTAATTTAATAGTATTAACCAAATAATTAATTTTAACAATAACCATAATAATTATCATAATGAGAATAATGATAATAACAATACTAATAATAATATTAATAATAATAATAATAATAATAATAATAATAATAATAATAATAATAATAATAATATTACACAGAAGAAAATGAGAATAACACAGTACATATGGTGACTCAAAATCAAATATGTGTCCATGAGAACCAAAAGTAAGAATAGTCAAGGAAAGAAAAAGAAAAATAAAAATAACAAAAATAATAAAAATAAAAATAAAAGAAAGAAATAATAGGGGTGTTGTTCCCCGTGGTGAACAGGGAAGGACTTGGGAAATTTTAAGATGAAGATTTGAAGAGAGAGGGTGTGAGAAGGAAGAGTGGAGAGAGCAGAGGGAGTGATGGAGCGGGCGGAGAAGTTGAGATGGGGCTTCCGGCGTGGTTCGCCACCGCCGAGGGGGTGGGAGATCCGGCGGCGGGAGCGGGGGAAGTGAGGGCGCGGAGGCTACTTGCGGCGGATAAGGGTCGGCGTCGGCGCACGCCGGCGGGAAGGGGAGTTGGGGGTTCGGGGTGCGGTCGACGAGAGAGGGGTTTGGGCGCAGTCCGGGCGGAGGAAGGCCAGGACGGAGGAAAGGGCGGAAGGCGAGTAGACGAGCGGCGGTGGCAAGGGGCGGATCTGCGCGCGCGGATCTCGCCGGAGATGGCGCAGGAGGGTGGCCGGCGGCAAGTGCGGCGCTGCGGAGAGGGTTTTGCCCATGGCTTGCCGCTGGACACGGCGGAAGGAGCACGCCGGAGGGGGTCAGCCGGCGCGGGGGAGTCGCGGTAGAGGAGCAGGGTGCGGCGGAGGATGGCCGGGCTCGTGGGGTTGCGCTCGTGCGGCGGTCCCGCGGAGGCACGGCGAAGAGGCTAGGGTTCCGGCCAGGCGAAGGTTGACGACTGGAGCGGGGCGCTCTAGGCTCGTTGCTCGGAGGTCAGCGACGGAGGTACGGTGGTGGCGGGGGTGTTTGTTTTTATTATTATTTTTTTCTCCTTGGTCGACTGTGTTTTAGGTCACCGGCCTTGGAGCCGAGGATGGGGGTTACGTCGGTGGGTGGCAGGCCGAATTTTGGGGCGACAGTGGTGGTGAGTTTTGCCGTGGCCAGGGGCAGGGCGGCGGTGGCCGTGATTGACGATGATGTGGCGGTGGTGATGGGTTTTTGGTACTGGTGGTAGACGGTGCTGCCACGGCCGGTAGGTGGAGGAAGGAGGAGAGGGTCGGTGGCAGAGGTGACGATGACGGGTGGTCGAACGGGGACATAGGGGCTACGGCAGAGGCGAACCGGGTTAGGAAATTAGAGATTAGGGCTAAGAATTTGGGGATTAGGGATAGGATTTTTGCCGTGTCGGGACTGTCGACACGGGGGAGACGATTCAATGTATATGTAAACTATGGAATAAGATTTGGACGGAAAACACGGACACGATGCGCGTGGGTGGGGAAAATATTTGTGGAGAAAATTTGGCTTGTGGAATTAATGGAGGAGTACCTGCCTATTTATAGGATGTGGGAATTCCCATTTGGATAGGATTAGAATTGATTTTAAAACCCAAATAGATAATTTACCATTAAAATTAAAATCAATAAAATCCAAATTCAAATACAAATCAAATTTAAATTTTATTTAAATCTAATCTAAATATAGATAAATTATATTCCCAAATAAAAGCTATTTAAAATCTTTTCAAATGTAAGCCAATAAAAATAATCTTTTCAAATCTACTTCATCATATTTAATTCAATTTAAACCAAAACAATATTTTCAAACACTTTTTCGAATAATAAAATATTAATATTAAATAAATTTCAAAAATCACAATAAATATTAATATAAATATTTTAAACTATATTTAATAATTTAGATAAAACAATTACGAAATTAAACATAAATAATCAAATCTTTAAAATACCTCTTTACTAAATAAATTATTATAAGTAATAAAAATAAATTTTGAAAATATACATGAAACAACTTTCTAGTTTTCTAAATTATCACTAATCAATAAGATAGCATTTTATAAATAAATAAATAATAGACTTTGCCTTTAATAATAATTATTATTATATATATTATTTTGAAACCATTACCGATAATAAAATTAAAAATCATTTTTCTAAAAATATGTACCTCGCACATATTCGCATTCGACGAGTAATACGAAAAACGTAAATTTTTGTACGACGTACAATACGACTATACGACGTATAAATACAAAAAAAAATTCAGTGCTAAAAATATAGTAGAAATTTAGGGGTTTTACACAATGGAACCGTCCGTGCCGACATCGGAGATCACCTTGCATAGTTGTTGTACTGAAATCGCAATTTGTGCCATCTTGATCATCGCAGCACACCAGGCGCCTTATCAGGCAAGATATCTTGCCATTAGTTGTTTATTTATTTTAGCTCATATTTCATGCATTATTTATTTTTTTATGCAAAATAAACTGTGATACATGGCATAACTGTTAGAACTTACTGTTCATTTATATTTTCTGCTATGTATTAATTTTTTTACATATTAAACCTAGATTTAAGGGACCACCTTGTGTGTTGCATTCATTGGCCTTGACACCTTGTAACACGAAGATGTGTGTCGCATGTAGGACACTGAAGTGCGTGATTGGCTGGCCACCAGTACGTACAAGCCGTGCGATAGGAACAACCGGTAATAGAGATTGCATGCTAGTTTAACTTAGCGGTTATAGTGGGTTTGTGTTGTGGATACAACACAGTAGGCATTGGGCGGGGAGGACAATTCCTTAGCGTATGGGCTTCGATGCACTTTCCCTTGTGACCCGGACTCTCCGCTGGAGATACGGGGTTGATGACCCATGATTACTGACGGCCACTGACGATTCTGCGGAACGTCATGCTCTTACTGATGGGGCCTCTGGTGCCCACGGGGGGACTATGTCGATCCTATTCAGCCAGGGTCCATGCGCAGGAAGGGTTGTTCTTAACTACATTTCACTTAGAACGGTAGGCTACCTTTATCCGTTAGGTACGAGTACTTTTGGTTTGGGTACTTGTATTTGACCGTGGCTTGGAACAATAACTTGTCGCAGATTAGTTTGTCACATCTTGTCCTTGTTTGGTTGTAGGTGTGACTTACTACTTCGATGAGAAGGTATTGAACCTTGTTGGGCTCCGGATACCATATTGGATTCTTAGCATGGAAAGATACATCACCTTGTATTAGTTTACCATCTCTTGTCCTTGTTTGGTTGGGGGGATGGTACACTCGTTCAGTAGGTGCGTATTGGACCATGTTATAATTCAATTGACTTATTTATTTGAGCAATATTTATTCAGTTTATATGGCATGATATTATGTGTCTTGTTACGTCCCTCTGAGGACCTGGTTATCTCGCCAGGTGTGTGCTATTGTCTTTCGCAGGTGTTCTAGCTCTAGCCGTGATCATCGCTATTTCTTCGAGGATGATTGTACTTGGATTGTCTTCGCTTCGCTCGCCAAAATCATTTCTTTTCTCATGTATTTTCCTTTACTTGTTGGTAGTGAATTTGTCTCCGTCCAACACATTGTATCAAGACAATTCATTATCATTATATGATATCTTCTATTCATTTATTTTGCATGGATGAGATTAGTTATGGTTCTACAGCATTTTATAGCTTATGTATTTATACAAGGCTTCCATATATTGGAGTATACTTCGTATGAATACAGCTGGCATGTCTACGTTCCTAGTCCTACGTATTTTGGGACTGGGGCGTTACAGAATGCATGATCAATTATTTAGTTAAGGTAACAATCAATGTCAATTCACGACAGGACATAAAAGTCAAACTAGTATTTAGTATGGTCGAGTCTATAACTCCCAGGGTTAATTAGTTCCAGTCATTCTGGGTATCCATAAACCAATCGGGACACAAGGCACATTCTACACAACAATATGTATTAACAATATTAACATATCATGATTATATCGAGTTCATGTCAAAAGGCGTAAGGATAAATAAGAGATGCCATGCCGACATAAAGTAAATAAAGTATAGAGCAATAGGAACACCAAGGTTGGATTACGCCAAGGCTAATCTATACCATGACTAGTCTACGCCAAATCTTTATGCTAAGGCCACCTGTCATAACTTAGATAATTTTAGCCCTGTTCTTAGACTGAAATCATGTTCAAATGAGGACTGGAACCTTGGTACAGGATTGAGTGTCCATTAGAACTGGAGTACCTGTGGTACAGTAAACCAGGACTCTTGAGTTTAGGTTACTTTGAAACACTTGATTCATAGAAATTCTTATAGCATGTTGTTATATGTATGAGGGTTCCTGTCAGTTAGAACATGGTTAATGATATTAATCATGATTAGAAACATTTGATAACCAGTTAGAACTACCCATTTGATAGATTACCCTTGTATGATCTATAGCTCTGTTAAGCAATGCTTGTTAGGATATTACATAATCATAATAATAAGTTGACTATTATTATAGGTTTAAGAAAGTATTTAGCTAAGTTTAATCTAAAACTAGACTATAGATAATTACATTCAATAGAGTAGATTGTTTTATCAAATGGAATCTAGGATTGTTTTAAATAATCTCAGACATTAAATATCAACTTTACACATGTTGACTTACCAACTGTAATTACAAAACAGGAGGATATCCAGCTTTATTGCCTACACTTGATCATCCTGAGCAAGGCAAGTATACTCTTCTGATTTGTTCATTTCTCATGTCTTCATATCATTTCTTGTATCGCCTTGATGACACGATAGTTCACGATATTGTCTGGTTTCATGTTCCTTGTATCATTGTGTCTGGGAGGGGAAATACTATAGATATGTGATCAAACCCTGTTACTACTCATGTGAATAGCTTGGGTCCCGCACCGTGCACGCGGGGCCAAAGCCGTACCATTTCATTATCATTGCATCTACCCAAGTCGATCACAATCTAGATGTATTTCAATTATTGCACATGTCAGGATTCAGTTTGTATTTCAGGATTTTATGGTTGTATTTCATGTTCAGGCTGTATTTCATGTTCAGTTTGTATTTTATGATTTAGGTTGTATTTCATGTTCAGGACTCTTACCATGTTCCCTGTTTTACTTTCAGTATTCCTATTTAGTTCATATCCTGTTCTCATTTCCTGTACTTTACATTATTCCTATTTTCTTGATTCATACCATGATGTACATATTCATTTCTCTGGATATACTTTGCTCCGCTCCTGAATAGGATATGTTGCAGGTGAGTTGGAGGCTTTATGTGATACATTCTATGGCGATGAGCCTATTGATGCAGGAGAGCTAGCTGGTGCAGCTCATGACTTAGAGGTTGCAGAAGCCTAGAGATTTCCCTTAGTTTTCCCTATTATTTCCATGTATTTGAGACTAGTAGTTTTTTATCATTCTGGAATGTAATAAATTCTGATATTGTACTTTACTCTGGGATATATTTTATAGATACTGTGTTCCATTCTTGTCTTGATATCTGTTTAGTTTCCCTAGAATGGTACAGCTTACTTTGTTATTCTATGACAAAGGCTGGGCGTGTCCGACTCGTATCCGGTTATTCAGGAGCGGGTCGTGACACCACCGGTTTATGCCAAGCTTTACGCTAAGGCAAATACGCGCGTAAAGAAAGTATGCGTAAAGAAGTAACGTTACGCGTAAACTCGTATGCGTAAAAGAATAATATTATGCTTAAACCAAAATTGTGTAAAGGAATTACGCCAAGCCAAGGAGTATGCGTAAAACAGAGCTACGCGTAAAGAACAGGGTTACGCGTAAGACTGTACGCGTAAAAGAAAAGAGTTACGCATGAAATACTGTACGCGTAAAGAATAGCGTTTACGCGTAAAACACTGTACGCGTAAAGAGTCGAGTTACATGTAAAACATTGCATGCGTAAATGATCGAGCCACGCGTAAAAGTTGCACGTGTAAAGAGTCAAGTTTACGCACGAATGAATACGCGTAGAGAGTAATACGCCAAGCCAAGTCGACTTGCGTAAAATAGATTCACGTTGACACGAATGATCATGGGCATAGAGCTTGATACTACGCGAGCACATAAAAATATGGGCGTAAAGTTAATGCTTACACGAGCACGTATAACGTGAGCGTAAAACTCCTCCCGAACTCCAAATTCCATGGAACCTTCATTCCAAGCAAAAATGGAACTTCCATGGGCCAGAATGGCGTATAACACGAATCTCAACAGCCTGGAACGATCAAAACTTGAAAAACAAAGAAGTTTAATAGATCAAACCCACAAAATCCGAAAATGGTAATTTCTAGATCTACTAAAATTGGAACTATGAAAAATGTCAAGTTCTAAATTATCTTAGGATCACGAGAGGAAGATAAATGAACCATAAAAATATGGGTTCTCATGTGGAGCAAGATGTACTTGCCTATGGGTTTGGTAGGTGGAGAAAGTTATGAGGAAGAAGAAGAGTAAATGAGAAGGAAAAGTAATGAAGAGAGAGAAAGGGGTTGCGGATTTAAATGAAGATGTGGAAGGTTGGTGGGGTTGGTGGGTTTGGTCGGGTTCATGATGAACCATCAAAATTCAGAAACAAAACGAACCAAGCCGAACCCAAGAGTCGAAAATAAAATACAAAAAATTAAAGAAATTAAATACAGAACAAATGCATGATAAATATTAAATAAATACATTCAAGCAGAACACGTATTAAAATACGTATTCTGGAAACGGGAAGTGACACATGCCCAAGCATTTTGTTGCCTCCTAAGGTATGATTCTGTAAATGATACAAATGAACAAGAACTCATGGCTACCACATCCCTCAAAAACCCAACTATTACAACCCACATTAATACATACATGATATATGTGCATATGTCCAATTGCTTACAAAATCTATTTAGTATAACACTAAGATAAGATACTACATACCCACACATACTATAACGACACGGTCATCTTTGGACACACTGCATAACCACATGGGCTTAGGCTTGCGCTTACGGGTCCAGTTAATACAACCTGGTCTTCTAAAAGTCAATAATCTAACTAATAGATATTTAAATCATTTATAGGGTTAGGCCGCAACTTGGCCTGGTTTTCCTAGTTATGACACACTTATGGCTGGGTCTTCCTTGGCATGGATAATACACTAGTCAAGGCACACAACCATGCTAGCCGTGCCATGATTCCTAGTCGTCTTGTACTTCAAAACTCAACCATTGCTACAGTCATCTACCGTAATAATTAACTAAATAATTATTTATAAAAATTCTAAAAATTACCATTTAAATCAAATAAATAATAAAAAATATTTTCAAAAAAATTTCGGGAAGGGAGGCTACAAATCTACCCACCTTAAAAATAATTTTGTCCTCGAAATTCTAATTTATACTATTCCTAAAAATTCAAAAGGAGGTCTACTATTACCTTAATCTCCTCAAATTTAATTTCTCAAAAATATTCTATAACCTTCTCTAGCTATTTTATAACTCCGAATACTTGAGGACTTCTACCCACATTTGGTCACACTACTCCTCAAAATACGGTCACTAAAATCTTGTAACATCCAACTAGTTGCTAACATCACTATCCATAGATATTTATAGCATATGGTATCTCTAATATCCTCATATCTATCAAGCAATCAAAATTTTAACAATCAAGCAATATTACACTATACCTTAAGAATTTTTGATAAATTCTAGTCAGCACGATCATTCGTCACCTCGAAATAGGAAGGGACGAAAATCAATGGTACGAAAAAGCAAGGAAGAATAATCGAGAGAAAATATGGAGTTTCAAGAACGGTAGAGAAATTTCTAAAAGAATTTTCAAGGCAATGTGGATTGAGATTTCTAAGATTTAGTCATATTCGCAGGCTCGTATCAGTACAGTTACGTAACCGATACGATATGCTCTGACCTGTATGGGCCACCAAAAATCATGACCCACATTCGCTTTTTGGATGCAAGCACGTGAGCAAGCCAGCTACGCATCAAGCGGACTCCAGCCCGACTAGATTACGTAAACGCTGTCAAGGCTATGGTATACTGCCAAATCATGGCAATTTAATCTACATCTCAATCCACAAAAGTAATATAAGCATAAATGAACACTGCGGGTCATGGTCTGTAGCCCACTAGCATATATATCCGATAAGACTCCAAAAAATATAACAAGAGTCTCTAAAGTAAATCAATAAGCAGGATATCTCATGATAAGGAATGTAAAGTACGAAAGGATAACAATGTAATATCACTTATGAATACCTGAATTATGCATCATAATCATCTACCATCCTGCTCTGCTAACTAACTCCATGCAATCGCTAACCTGAAGAGATCATCAGGTCCTCAGGAGACATAGTAAGATACATAAAAATATGCCTATCTAGCAGTTTAATCATGCATATGAACATAAACAGGATATAAACAAGGAGCGAGACTTAACATGGCAAGAGACTACGACCAAAACTGCTAACAAGTGACTAACGACAAGTGGCTACTGACAGGTGACTATGAACTGGAATACAAGAACAACTACACGTAACTGAACTGCTGGATGAACAAGTGAACACGAGATCAATGGAATACCAAACCCTCGCCCCGAGTGGACTCGCAGGTTTGAACTAACCACTAACCCTCGCCCCGAGTGTGGACTCACAGGTTAGTTCACGACAAGGCACCCTCGTCCCGAGTGTGGACTCTCTGGTGCAATAAACAAGTCAACATCCTTGTCCCGAGTGTGGACTCACGGATGTAACACTACAAGAAAATAAGGCTTTTGCGACGTTTTTTTCCCCGACATTTATGATAAAGTCGGGTTAGGTATTATATACCGACATTCTGCAATAAACGTTGAAAAATACTAACATTTGCTCTAAAATGTCAAGGATTCCCGACATTTTTTTCTCGACATTTATGGTATAGTCGGCTTAGACTTGATATAACTACGTTATGCAATAAACGTTGAAAAATACTAACGTTTTCTCTTAAACGTTAAGAAATTTACCGATATTTGGTCGAAAGCGTCGAATATGTACAAATTATCTCTATAAATGTCGGTCTATTTATGACTTAAAAAAAGAAAATTGTATCAGTATTTTTTTTCCTTCTAATTTTTTTCGTCCAAATTTATTTCCCTCCTCAACGATCCCTAAAATATTTTGCATGTCCTCCTCCAAACTTACAAATTCCTCCAAATTTAGTTTCCCCCAAAGGTTTTTTTATCTCCCCCAAATCCCTAATCATCTCACTCCCTCTTCTGTCTCTAAGTAAGGAGGTCTTCCTCACCACTGCCGCTCTCTACGAGTACCGTCGGATCATTGTAGATCGTGAGGTTAGGGTTTCTTCTTCAAGTCCTCACTCTCTTCATTTTCTACTTTTCCTCTCTTGAACCAGGAACCACCACCGCCACCATTTCCTCTTCCTTATTCGCCTCCATTTTTTGATCTAAGCCCGACCAAACCCTCCCCTATGTCTTCATCTTCTTTCGTACCCTCTCACATTCAAGCTCGACAACAAATTTTGTGGATTCAATGAAGAAAAATATATGCTCAAAGTTTGTCATTGCTAGCTGCAATTGCATTTTGTGGATTTAATGAAGATCTCCACAATGGAGATCTTCATCTGGTGGTGGATTGATGTCTGGATTCAATGGAGGTAATTATTCTTTTCACATAGGCATGCACACTTTCATTTTTATGCTACTTTCTTACGGGTTATGTTTATTATTTCATGCTTAGGTTTTATTATATGATTTTTTTTGGGGTTATTGATTATTTTCAATATATTAGTGTAGACATCTATGTATAGGAATTTGAGAGGTGAGGTATACATGGATATGGATTGAAAATGTAGTTCTTGTATGTGGACACGTAGTGGATGGTTCTCCAACGTTGGCATCTTGTTCTTTACTATAATGGTTTGATGGTATTTACTATCCTTCATTTTCTCCTACTTTCCAATCCTATTTTGGGAAGGTTAGATTTCATATTATATTTAATTTCTTTAGTCGACCCTTTGGGTTTATTGGTTACTTTTAGAAGAAAAAAATTGTAGCAACGTCAAATTAGCCATTTATATATGTTAATATTAGTACAGACATGTATATATTTGGATGGAAGAATTAAGTTCTTGTATGTGGACAAATAGACAGTGGAGTATGAGATGCTTCTCTACATTGGCAAATGGGATGAGAATGAGTATAGGAATTTGTTCCTGGAATAATGATCGGCTATCTATTATTATAAAATATTCATAGTAATGAGATTTATTTAATGGGTGAAAAAAATTATTTTGTTAGGTTTCACAGCCTTTCAAATCTTATATATATATATATATATATATATATATATATATATATATATATATATTTGAAGAAAGGTATTTCATTGATGAGAAAGCAAGTTACAGACGACTCATATTACATTTACAAGCTCCCAAAGGAAACAAACTCTCAGCAAGCATCTTACTTGCGGACATTAAGCTGCTACCCATAGTCTGCTAGGCCGCTGGCTCCCGTATAATCCGCACGTCTGCTTCGATGTTATTTATAATACCAGCAATCGACTCTCTGACTCCTTCGAATACCCGTCTATTTCTTTCTCTCCAAACATGCCAAATGGCGGATAAGAGACGGATGCAAGCACTATTGTATATCTCCTTCCTTCGAGTCTTAAAATTCAAGATCTCCGCCACAATCACAGTTAACTCAGAATTCAAACTACCAGATAATCCAATCTTCAGTTGACAGTGTCTCCATATCTGACAAGAGAACGCGCATAAGAAAAAGAGATGATCCCTGCTTTCTGGTCCTCCTCCACATAGAACACACGCCATGTTACCCACCATAATTCCTAACCTGTGCAACCGATCTCTTGTCAGTAACCTGTTTCGGATAGCTTTGTATGCACAAAGTTTCATCTTCTTCGCCGCTCCCGACTTCCAAATCACCTCAGCCCATTCTACCATTGGTCCGTGTCTTCTCGTCCGTTCGTATGCGTCTTTAAAGGAGAATACTCCATCTGCTACCCCTTTCCATTCCCATCTATCAGTCGAAGTCGCCATATGCAGGGGAATGGCCTCGATTTCGTCCCGGTAGATTAGCCCTATCTGTCGGTTACAAACCTGCCACCGATTATTGGAGATGATCACCACTAATGGCTCGTCTCTTCCGACGATGTCGAACACCGGCCAACCCGCCCGTTCAACTAGAGTTGTGTGATTAAGCCATGGATCAAACCACAAGTTGGTTGTAGAGCCGTCTCCAATCACCCGAACCACACGGTTCTTCAATACAGGACGCAGCCGAAGGATATTCTTGTATGTCACCGAGTAGTTGTTATTGATGTCTTGAACCCAGAAGTTGCTTTGTCGTTGATATCGACTCTTGGTCCAACGCGCCCACAAGGAATTACTCTCAGTTAATCGCCATGCCAATTTATAGAGAGCGACATCCCGAAGTGTTCGTAAAGATCGGATGCCGACCCCTCCCTCCTCTACTAGACGGGCCAAATCCTCCCATCTAATTGTGTGAAGACCCCCTCGCCATATGAAATTCGCACAAAGATTTTCAATCTTCTGGATGATCCTGTCAGGCACATAGATCGCTTGAAGCCAATAGTTGGATATGGCAAAAATCACGGACCGAATGAGTTCTATTCAACTTCCAAATGACAGTAATTGGGATTGCCAACCTTCCAATCTGGACTGGACTTGCTGAAGCAATCCTTGACAATCCGTATATCGGGTATAATTGATAGAGAGCGGGAGTCCGAGGTACCGGACAGGAAGTTGTCCACTCTCGATCTGCAGCATTTGTGACCATTTATCCTTCTCCGGGCAATCTCGATTCAAGTAAATCTGGCTCTTGTCTCTATTAATCTGCAAACTCGACGTCTTGCCAAACTCTACTAATACTTCACTCATGGAGTTGATACTCCTCTCTGAAGGCTCTACAAATACCAACAGATCATCTGCGTATATCAAATGTGAGATATTTGGTTGTACCTTATGGAAGAGAGGCTTAATCTGCTTCTTGTGAACGGCAATGTCCATCAGACAACTAAAGTGCTCTATTACAATTGTGAATAAATATGGAGACAGAGGATCGCCCTGCCTTATGCCTCGATTGCTGCCGAAGAATCCGCAAGGCTGACCTTTAATGAGGATAGAGAAAATTGGGCTGAATATATATATCTTCATGTATGTGCATTAAATTCTAGGAAGGCTTCGTATCTTTCACATGTTTCTCTACTACTATATATTACGGATTACATCAAAATAATGGTCTCTTTTGTCAGTATATGCTTTGATTTGGTGGTTCATTGTCAGTTGATTATGCAAAATACCTTATTTCATCCTTGGCTTGGGTTAAAGACCTTACTGCTAGTTTGTACTTTGAATTTTGAATGAAATGGTGGTTTGTAGTTTTTGAATGTTATGGGAGTTAAGAAGAGACTTCCCTACAAAGATTAATGATGTTTCACTGATTTTATGGGTAGTATCTACAAACTTTGAATGATTAGATACTGAGAAGATGAATCCTTACTGGTTTGCTGGGGTTTTTCGTATTTAAATAATTGTGTTGTAGGCTTGTAGTAGACTAGTAGTCCCTTGTGTAGTCCATCTTTGATAAGGTACACAACTAGTGTTTGTTATTGAATATTTAATGTTTGTTATTGAATATGCAATTTTAAGGAAACACAGTGGTGTAGATCACCCATTTTGGATAATATCTTTTTCAACTGTTATTTACCTTGTATCATAACCCTATCAGCGGTCGTCTGCCCAATAATGCTATTGTATTGATCTTTACAGCAACATAAATCAGCTTGGTAGGCACATTAGAGATGCATTTTGCAATGGTTGGAGATGGGCAAGTCGATGACTGTATAGCGTCGGAATACAGTTGCAGTTGGATCATAGTATATTGTGATACAAACATAGTTACTAGTTTAACTTTTAATGTCCAGGTCCAAATTTATTGAGCATCCTAACTTTTAATGTCCAGGTTAATTTCTATAAGTATTGTCTCACTAATTTATTGAGGTTGCAAGCATGTTTCGGGATTTTGGTAATTTTTAACTGGATGTAGTGTTGTTGTGCTCATTTACTGTTGATAGAATGAATGGATGACAAATTGTATCAAGGAGTTAGTACAATGTCCAGTTGCTTCTTTATAGTGTATCTATATTCATGAAACAGCTCAATTGGAAATTTCCAACAAGCTAATCAACTGAGCATCATCAAGAATGTTCTCACATAAATTTGAACTCAGCAACAAAGCTTACCAATCCACACTTTATGGAACACCCACACAAACTTCTTTCCTTATTTTTATGGTGTGCTGAGTTTTGGTCAATTGTTGTAGAAGCATTTATTACTAGTTACATATGTTGCAGAAGCTTACCAATCCATATCTCCATACTGGGTGTTGAGGGTTTTAGTTTCTCTCCTTTATGGAACACCCACTCAAACTTCTGTCTTAATTTTTATGGTGTGTATTGATTCTATCGTGAAAGAAATGACTACACTCATAAATGAATCCATAGTTCGCCTCCCACCCCCACCCACTCATGGTACACATGGTTTCGTTGTGGGTACTATGTATTATAGTTATGTATGCTTATGTTTGTCTATATTATCTTATTCCTTTGTCACGAACCAGCATTTCCTGAGTTGTTTTTCCCTGTTTCAGGGGATCCAGAATGAAGCTTCTGGAGATTCCAAATGGTATCTCTCTTCCCCCTCTTCAGTTTGTTCATGTAGCTCCCTTGAACTTTGGTCCTTTGATCAAATTATTGACATTGTGAAAATAATCATTGGAAAATTTGAATTTTTTGTTCCAATTGATTCTAATGGGTACTCTGGAATCTAGTTTTTCAGCTGCATGGTGATTCCAGTTAGGCAATGTTCTTGATGTCATTTGATATATAGATTCAATCATTCAATTCTGGGTCTTATGTCTTTGATCCTATTTTTGTATATTGCAGATTCACATCGTATTTTCTACATTTCTTGATCTTGTAATTGTAGGAATCTGGTAACTATTTTCTATGTTGAGAGCGTGATGAAGACAATTCTTGAAACTAATACCCCCCTTTAAACTGAAATTGATGCACTTTTGACTGTATTTTAGCTTTTAAGTGGTGGTAGTTTATTATGCCTTTATTTTTCTCAGAATTAAAGAGGACGTGGTAGACTATGCTATTGCCTATAATTGAAAAAGGCACTCGACAATGCATCAACTTCGGAGACAGTCTTTGTTTTTTTCCAAATGATGTACTTTAGGTGCGTTGTTTAACACTAATTGTGACTATTAATACTCATGATTCTTTAAAAAAAATGGACTTCTACTTCTAGGTAATGACACCAATTTGAATTTGTTTTGCTTAAGTATACTACTGATATTCTGGAAGTGAAATGTGGTTCTTTGTCCATATTTTATTGGTTCTCTGATTGTAAGTTTTTTCTCTTCAATTTTTTCCTTATAGGTTGATGTCCTTATAAATTATTTCAAGTGCCAGTGGTGGCTAAAGGCATTATTTACATTATGTTTTTAAGGAAAGGAATAATAAGAAGCTTATTACCATATGCTGTTAATGAGGTCTCATATTCTTCTGTTTTGATGGAAACTGCTCATAGTTCACTTTGGTCATCTCAATAGCGATGGATGACTAAAAGTAAAAGAGTACAAGATAGAAGCAAGAAGAAGAGGGTGCACGATCTCAAAATTGCCACAGAACGTTGGAAGGTGGTATCAAAGGTGTTGACTATAATAGAATTTCTTAGGAAAGAACCTGACCAGATCATACCCATTGGAAGATTGGAACAATATAGGCAGCAAATCAATCTAAGCAAGCCTCACGAAGTGGCGGACTTCCTTCGTAAATCAAATGTAAGTATCAATTAGCTTTTTTTTACACATGCTGGTGACATGAGCTCTATAACTATCATTTTTCTTTTGTTACAGGTACATAAGCTGAAGAGAAACATTTTCCAGTTCTCTGGTTTTGTTTGGCCTGGGAATGAGGTAAACATTCTTCACCATATTATTCACAAGCTCTCCTAATTGTCTAACTCATAGTTGAACACTAAATGTAACAAACTTAGAAAGCATCTAAGTGTTACCATTTTTCTTGCAATCTTTCATATAGTTTGAGATTCCTAGTTTTTTGTTTGATTGCAATCGACTAAGGCTTTGCTCTGTTTTTTGTGTGCTAGTTTTTTGGTACATGGGGATGTTGCAACAATACAAATATGAACCTGTGTTGCCTAGCTCTAGGCTGATTTTCCTGGACGACATTACCTATTTCGGATACTATACATACAAATATGAATCGCCTATGCCTATGTAAGGTTATCTAGGCCTCCTACAAGTGATCCTTGATTAGCTCAAGGTATGTAAATGGTTAGTGATAGTAAAATGTTCATTTCTTTGATCATACAGCCTCTCTACATTTAATTTCTTAGTTTGTTTATTTGAGTGCTTGATTTATGGATAGATAAATTTGAGTAATTAGTATGCTATCTTTTAGGTTTATCATGATTCTTAGATTTCTCATTTGATTTTCCTCCAACAATAATGTACGTATATAAAAAAAAAATCATATCATGAAATTCTTAATATTTTCCTCAACGTAGAGATTAACTATAGTCTACGATCTGAATGTAGAAATTTTTATTGGCCCATGTATGGGAAGTTGAAGAAGGAAAGTATGAACCAAGTGCTGTTGTACACACAATTGGATGGCCATTGGATAAAAGAATATATTGGTTTATAGTGAGGGATATATTTCTGAGGGGTATATTTTTCTTATAGTGTTTCTTTGCATACAAGTTTATATACAGCTGTAACATTCAGTTACGGTTCATTTCCTGTAGCTGTTACACACACTGGATCCTATCTACACTGGAATTTGTAGGTAATCCTATTTGTAACCAATGAGATAATTGATATAAGTGGTGAATCCAGCTTCGGATGATTATAGTTCTCATGTTCAGTAATCTACTTCATTTTAACATTTAGTTATTTGCTGCATTCTAGGTGTGCGCTTTCCAATGGAAAGGAATGTACCAACTGGTTCATATACTTGAGGGTGAAGTTGTTCTTATAAACTCTAGAAGGAACCTTACCTAATATGTGTTAAAGTCTTAAAGTGTGAATCACCCAGGTATCTTGGATGTTCAATTTTGTAAATTAAATATATTTTCTTATTTGATCTTTGTCACTTGTGAGAGTAGAGGCAAAAGTTTTTATTGTTAGCGTTAATTGTGTGGGAGAGAAAAAAATTTCATCTTATTTAAACATGGTTTACTTTTGAATTGTTTATCATTAGGGTTTGAACTTGATTGAGTTCAAAGAGAATGCACCTATATTCATAATATGTTAGTTTATCTTTTGATGTGTGCACATTATTTTCTTCATCAGCAATACAAAAGTAACATCTCAAGCTTATAAGCCCTCCGAAGGTGGAATTCCTTTAGCAAATGGAGATGCACAATTGCCAAATCATCCACCATCGGCATATCCTCTATGGAGCCAACAAGATGTCAACCACGATTACACAGAGAATGCTAAGCTCAACTTCTTAGGATATTGACCAAGCAATGACTTAACTGTGGAAGGCCAAATATTTTTGTTTGTATAATTGCCAAATTATTGTTTGTACAAATAATGTTGGATGATTCAATCCCAGTTTATTAGAAAAATAATTTTGTAACATTTAATTTTGAAGTGAGTTTGCTTCAGTATATATTGAGTGAATTTACTGGTTTGTAGTGAGTTTGCTTCAGTATATATATTGAGTGAATTTACTGGTTTCCCTAAATAAAGGTTTTTTTAAGAGAATGATGGGTCGTTTGTGTGTTTTGATTTGGTTATGAAGTGTTTCAAGTTGGTTCTGTCAAGACGACTTGCTTCTATTATGAATGCCTAAGTTCAGTTGCTAGTCATATTTCTATGGTTGATCCATAAGAGTTATACTTGGTTTAAATATATATATATATATATATATATATATATATATATATAGGTTTTGGTTTCCAAGTAACAACATTCTATTTTTTTTAAATGATTTGTAACGGTTCCCAACATTTTTGTTAGAACGTTGGCAAATTGTTGCCCAAGAACTCAAATCCTAACGTTTTTGGAAAAGGTGGGGTAAACAATTAACTTTCCAATGTTTTTGTTAAAACGTTTAGAAATTGTCAACCATGAACACAAATTCCTGGCATTTATTAAACGTCGCTGCAAACGTCGTCTTTACCTATACAGACGTTTATCCAAAACGTCGTAAATTCCCAACTGTGGCAACGACGACGTTTGTCAAAAATGTTGAAAAAACGTCGAAAATTCTTATGCCAACATTTTTGACCTTTTTTCGACGTTTATAAAACGTTAGAAAAAATCAATTTTCTTGTAGTGTAAACAGATCACGACAAACACCCTCGTTCCGAGTGTGGTCTCTCTGGTGCCAAGGAAACAAACACCCTCGTCCCGAGTGTGGACTCTCTAGTGCAACGGATCAACCCTCGTCCCGAGTGTGGACTCTCTGGTTGAGGAAAAACGATACAGAGAAATAGCAGTTCAACTACACGTACTCGTTCCAAGACACGACTCAGTCAGGGTACAGGTGAGACAAGGTATAACTCATCAAGACACAGGTAAGGACTGCTCTAGTATGGACTATAATATGAACAAGCTGGTATACTACACTATCAAGCCAAGCAAGATAATAAACAGGTGAACATGATATGAAGAAAATACATCAAGTCAATTTAACTAGAGAACTAAGATAACATATAAATCCATCACAACTAGAGAATTTGATAATTACATATAAAATAAAGACTATAAGCATGTAATTAAACTATGGAGGAAGGCAAGGTATCTTGCCTGGTGGTAGCGCAAAGATCCAATAATATACCGTTAACTGGTACGCCATAAAGTCCAAATCTCACAACTGTCTTCGAAAGCTGAAACAGACATTGCCAACATTCTCAGAATAGTCAAATTAGCTAGAATTGCCTCTCCTTAAGACCAATTCTGGACACAGGAGAAAAACGGTCATTTTGGGCCAAAACGGTGTCCGTCGTTGGACCCGCTTTGCACCGAAAAGCGTACCAGAGTCAATGGTCTCTAAAGTCATCAAACTATATGTCTACGGATTCGTTTTGATGATATGAACCCAACGGTATGTCCAATTTTGGATTCCGGTGGACCGTGCACAAAATCGTCCGTTGAATCGGAAAGTGGAGCCCGCGAAACGGTGATCAGATCAACTGTCTCAGAATTGGACCAAACATGGCATACAGGACCAAAAAAATGATACGGTCATGTTGCCACAAGTTTCGTCTCGATCTGACGAGCGTGCACGAAGTAATTGAAAATTTTACACAGAGGTCGATACGGTGAATTTTGACGGATACGCATCATATTCGTTGCGCACACGCGACCAATTTGAATTTCGTCAAAGCCCACACGTCCGCAATATTCATATGCACCTTTCGATGCTTACGGTGCGTGACCACATCGTCCGGATTGGAGGAACGCACGTCGTATCGAAGGTTTTCAAGGTTTTTCAAAACAGGTTTTTTTGTTACCTTGGGAAATCGATTTCTCGGTGTATAGTCGCCGAAATTGACTTCCGCTAATTGTGTTTTGTAGCCCTAGGTATTGTCTAGGACTGTCTTCAAGTTGATTTTGGAAATTTCTAGTATTGGGTTCAGAATTTCACTTCAAAATCAGGGGTTGGGGACGGGTTCATTGTTCTATGTTTGGACAGTTTTTCGAGGTTTTGCGATTCGATTTTCTTAGCGATTGATGTCGTATAACTCTACCTACTTGATGGGGATGAAAGAGGGTCATGTAACCTCTATGTAGGAATTTTTGGATGGCGAATTTATCTAGCATAGTCGAAGAAATAGAACTCGAAAGTACGGTACCTGGAGTTCTCGAAGAACAGGGGATGCTCTGTTTTCTGTCGAGTTGTGCGTCTTTCCGGTGGTGCGACGGCCGACAGTGGCATACAGGCGGTTGGGTAGGAGCGCGGGGGGGTCAGCGAGGTACTGGGCTTCGTGTTTAGGGTTTATGAGTTCCTTCTCTCTCGATCTCTAGGTATATATGGTTCTCGGCTGGGAATTTACGCGGGTTGGGTTTCCCTGCTGTGATGGGCTTGGGTGCTGGGTTAGCTGCTGCTGGGTTTGGGGAACGTTTGGGCCGGGCTTACTTGGGGGCTTGCTGCTCTTGGTTTGTATTTCCTTTCCTTGCTTTTTTCTTTTTCTTTATTATTTTTTCTACATAAAACTACACATATAAACGATATATATATATATATATATATATATATATATATATATATATATATATATATATATATATATATATATATATATATATATATATATATATACCGATATTTCCTATATGAGTAAAAATACTCAAAGAGTCCAGAAAACGAAATTATCATAATATTTTCCCTAATGTAGGGCTTACCCCCATGAATAAGTTCATACAATATTTATTCATAACAAATCACAACGTTCAATAGTATTTATTTGTATTAATTATTTATATCAATAATAATAATGAAGATAAGAGCAACAAGATTCACTAAACCAATAATGGATGCAAATTAGGCCTGTCAATGGTAGCTTATTGGTCGGATATTGGCATTACCATATCCGAACCATTAACTATCGGATATATCCGATAACTATCCAATATCCGTTCGGATATAAGTTTTGGCTACCATATCCGTTACCGATAATTTTAACGGATATCGAATAATATCCGAACCAATAAGATTACTAAAAAAAATTAAAAATGAGAAGAAAAAAAATTAGAACCAGTATATTTTGTCAAGAAACAATTGATTTCCACATTAAAACGACATATTTTGTCAAGAAACAGCCGAAACAACAGATTTTCGGCTGAATCCTGAATTCCTGATGGCCCAGTATATTTTAAATTTATTAAATAATTTAAATATTATTGGTTCGGATATTATTGGTCCGGATATGACACTTACCGTATCCGTATCCGATATTCGATAAATATCCGATATGATATCCGAATCCGTATCCATATCCGAAATTTCGGATATTTTCGGTTCGAATACGGATCGGATACGGATTTTCGGTCTACCATTGACAGGCCTAATACAAATACAATTTATATATACAGTCTACTAGTCCCAGATTGTACCGGGACATATTGGCATTACTAATGCTAATACAATATGTATGAAAGGAACATTTCCAAGCCTCGAGAGAACAAGTAACAATAGCAACAATTGCAATAGAGAAATAATATGCATGCCTTGATCTTTCTCCTATCAAATACGATTTATAGTGTAGTTTATCAAATTGCATAATTGCATCATCCTCCACATTTCCTAACTTGTATATAGTGATCACCATGTTCTTGACCCAGCTTAGTATAATCATGACCAATTATCTAGAGACATACCCCATGAGTGAGAGACGTAGGCACATCTTTTCTTCCTTAACAAGCGCATATGTGGCATACTATCTAAACTCAATATGCATGGTATTTGCCATTAAAATCTTTGATTGGAATTTCAATTACAAACAGAACAGTGTAACAATGTAGGACTTAGATGTAGTTCTAGGAGTACACTTTTATTTTTATCTGGGTCCTGTGTCGGTGTAGCGAGTGGTAATGCGTTGACTCCGTTGACGATCTGACGACGGTTTTAGATTCTCTGAAGGTCTGGTGTAATGTCTGTGGTTCGTATTACGTATTTTGGATTACGTGTACGTATTTTGTCTCGTATTGCATGTCTCCCTGTTTGATTTATATTGGGCATTTCTTTGCTTGGTTCATCATGGTTCGGTTTGGCTTGTTGGCTTGGTTCAGTTTTGTTGGAGAACCAACCCACCTACCTACTGCCACCATTCCCATTTATATTCTACCAAATATTTCTCTCTCCACATTAACTTTCTTCTTCCCCACCATTACTCCCCACCTACCAGGAAGGTGTAGGCAAGTACATCTTGCTTCATGGAGGAAGTCTATTTTTATTGTTCCATTGTCTTCCTCATATGTTTTTAACCCACTTTAGTACTTAGCATTTTTTATTTCTATTATTAAATTCTTGTAAATCTAGCTTTGTGGTATTTTTGGTTTTCAGGAGTTTTGATCTATCAAACTTGCATATTTTTGCTAGTTGATAGTTCCATGTTGTAGAGAATTTTATTTTACCCAAATTTGACCTATGGAAGTCTGGATTTGGGTTCCTAATATTTTTTGGAAGAGCATGGAGGCCATGGTATTTTTTTTGGACATGTTCTCTGTGGGAGCCATTATTTACACTCTGAGCCGCATGAGCATTTTTGCTCTGAGCTGCATGAGCATTACTTTATTGCATGGCCGCATAAGCTCCCATGCATTAGCAAATATTGCCTTGGCCGAATATGCACTGTGCTTGCATTTAATTTTGTTTGCTGGCCACATAGGCCGTGACTCATTAAATGGCCATCTTGCTTGGCCATTAAGTCTTTGCTTGGCAATGCAATTTATTGCATGCAACAATTCCTGGCCGCATAGGCTTTCCCCCCTTACAATCATTGCTGGACGCATACAAAAAAATGATTGCGTGGCCATTTAGCTAGCATGGTTTAAATACACTTGCATGCATTACACTTGCTTACGCTGGCATGCATTTAATGCATGGCCAATTATGCATTAGGCCATTAATTAATGCATGCATTAGCCACATTACACTTGCTTACGCCTGCATGCATGAACAAGCACTTGGCCGCATGAGCAAAAAGCTGATCGCATGCAAATGCCAATAGCTGGCCGCATGGGAAGCTAAAGCTGGCAGCATGTGGTATTTAAGTTGAGCCGCATAAGAGAACTCATGGCCGGCCATTTAGCAATTAATGACAAGTTGCATGCATTTAGCATTTATATTATGGCCAATGCCATTCTTGGCCGCATGGCAATTCTTTTGCTTGAGCCGCATATGGCAATTGTAGGTTTCTGGCCGCATGTATAATATTTTGGTTGCAAGCTTACATATATAATATTTTGCTTGAGCTTGCAAGCAATTAATTTAAGCTTGGCCGCATATATATATATATATATATCTTTGGCCGCATGTGTCCATTAGCTTGGCTGGCCGCATATGGACTTGCAATTGCATGCAAATTGCATGCATTAACCATTAATGCATTAGCATTAGTACTTAAATTGCACCAGCCACATGTAATTGCATGAATTAGCTATTAAAGTGCATGTATTAGCTTGCATTAATGCATGCTCACATATTAGCTTGCATGCCTTTTTAGCATTTGCATTTAGTTTGCATGACTTTAGTAATCAGCCGCATGCATATATTTAATGTATTTAGCTTTGCATGCCTTTTAGCAATTGCATTTAGCTTGCATGCAATTAGCTTTGCATGCTTATTCAATCCCTGGCCGCATACACTTATGGGCCGCATGGATTAACATCTTGGTCGCATGTAATTTATTTATGGCGCATGCTTGCATGCATGGCCAATGCCATGTTATATTATTTGTATGCATGTAAGCTGATGCTTGCATATTAATTAGCTTGGCCTTTGTATATATTTAATGCATGCTTGCAATTGCAAGCATCAACTTGCATGCTAAATATTCTAGCCGCATGGCCACTGTATAAGTCCCTGGCCGCATATGGCCTTAGCCATCTTGGCCGCATGCATGCTTATATATATTTGCATGGCCATTAATTTATGGTCGCATGAATTTATTGTAGCCGCATATGGCTCACAACAGTTGTTGGCCGCATATGGCTCATTGCATTTATTGGCCGCATGGCCTTTCTATTAATTGGCTGGCCGCATGGCATACTTGCATTAATTACGGGTCCCACTATCTTTTATCTTATTTGTCTTTACAATTATATTATTATGATTAAATAATGTGTGATTTTAAATTGCTTCCCTAAATACGAATTGTTAGTGTAATGATTGATAGTAACTTGTTGGCCGCATGTAATAATTTTTCTGAGCCGCATGAGTCTTCTACGGCCCTTGCCCCTGCTAATATTTAATTACCACTTGTATGCTTGTGCCATAAATTTTAATATGTTCCCTGACACGATGGTGACCCGTTGTGGTGCACTTTTGATAATGACATGACTTGATAGTGGCCCGACGTGGCGCACTCCTGACAAGTAAACTTGACATAATAAACCTGACATGATATATTTCTCGAATTGCTGTTGCGACGGCTAACATGACATGACCTGACAAGAATGAATGACCTGGACACCGTGGACGATTGTGCTTGTGCAAATGAACCCGTCTTGTCTTGCATCATGTCTAGGACATGGACCCCTGAGTACCACGGTCAGGGGTACCTACTGAAACTGACTAAGGCTAATAACTATAATAATCCAGTAGTCGTGAGAGATTTTCACAGTTACAGGCGATCCTGTTATCTCGGCCACAATTATTGGACTTGTAGCCTGCCGACGAGTAGGGCACAAGTCTAGCCTCACTGATATGTAGAGTAGAACGAGGCATTTCTTAATGAATCCAAGTCGCTTAGATAACCTGGATTAGCTGCAGGGCTTGTGGCTGGAGGGATATCTCATTGCATCTTGCTAGTAACTAGGCCTGTGATAACCCTAGTTAGTTAAAGTATCAAGCCGTACTTATTGCTTGGCCGTGATTGTTGGATGAGGCATAATCAGTCTAGTCTTGTCTTGATCATGTACAAGATTGTTACATGTCCTGATTTCTTATATTATCTTGCCGATAAATGGTGGGAGAAACCAAGTTCCGTTCAGATGAAGGGTTACAACCTCGGTCCTTGTTTGGTTTACGGGTTGTAACCTGGTTATCTGAATAGTCCCATGGTTATCTTATCGTATATCACATGTCATGCTTTTTCCTTAATTACTGTCTTTTATTATGTAATTATATTCTTGTGCTAATTACTGGTTTTAGTTCCTAAGTGAAGCCTCCTTGTGGCACTTGCTCTTTCTGGGATCTGACCCAGCTGGTTTTGTATGGCCAGATACCGGAGCAGCTCCCAAGGATCTACCGACTTTCCAGCCAGATAGTGACCATTAGACGGAATCCTGGCAACGAGTGGGTTTATTTTGGCTCTCCCACTCTATTGTAAAAATATTCTTTTGAGGTGTTTAGCCGCCGAGCAAGTGTTAGCTCGTGTACATTTTACTTACTGTCTGCCTACGGGCTGTAGCATGATTGACAGATCCTAGGATTGATCATGTATGACTAAACTCTTGCTAGTCCTCACATTTTGTAACGACTAGCTTCATGATCAGCTGAATATGTAATGTTGGGGACGCCTTACTATTGTATATTTGGTGATCTTACATCTTGTAACATTTACTTACTTGCTTGTGATTGAGACACTAGGCTTGTTATTGGCCATAAGAGACTGATGGATTGTAGATAAACCCTCATATATCTAGACAGCCGTGACCGTATAATGAGGTGGATTCCATTTTATTATACGTAGCTGGCTATATACGCCCCCGCTCTCCAGTATTCTGGTTCTGGGTGTGACATGGTTTAAGTGGTGGCCCATGCAGGTCTTGTAAATCAAGTTTTGTGAGGGTTTACCGAATAGATGTCTCAATCAGTACTCGCCCTTGATCTCTGTTCATATCCTCCGAATCCCTGAAATTCTTGTCCTGATCACATGCTTGTATCTTTGATCTGTCCTGGTCCTTCCTTATTGTTCCCTATGTCGTCTTCTTCAGCGACATTGTTCCTGGCCCTGTCGATCAGCAAGGTGGAGCGCCTCCCGTGGACCAGCAGCAACCTGGAGATCAAGCCCAACATTTGAGAGTAGCCTCCAGAGTCGTGCCTACTGGAGGAGAGCCACCAGTCCAGCTAGTTCAGCCTGCAGAGCCTGATGATGGCACTTTGGTAGGTCTCATCAGGACATTATTAGACCGAGCTCAGCGATTTCAGCAGGGGCTCTATCTCGAGATTTTGTCGGCAGTGGAGCAGTTTGAGCATCAGACTTTTGATGCAGTATTGAGAGCAGCTATGAGGCATGAGTATACCTCCCACAGGATCGTGGACAGGACCGGAGGTCGAAAGCGATCTCACGGCCAGATGACTCAGTCTTCAGCACCAGCCCCGGCAGCCAGGGCTTTCACTACCAGAATAAGTCGTTTTAGCGACGCCTAAAGACGTCGTAAAAACGACAAATTACGTCGCTAAAAATATTTACCAACGTTTTGGACTTGTCGCGAAAACGTAAGTCGTTGATCTTTAAAACGTAGCCGAACGTCGCAAATATCGACGTTCACCGACGTATGATTACGTCGGTATATCCTGGGATATTACCAACGTCTATCGTCGTTTCGTCGGTGGATTAGCGACGTGTTGAAAGTCGCTACACGTCGGTAAAATCCTGGGAACTTACTGACGTTTATCGTCGTTTAGTCGGTGAATTAACGTCGCTGAAAATGTCGTAAACGTCGGTAAAATACTGGGAATTTGCTGACGTTTACCGTTGTTACGTCAGTGGATTGGCGACGACTATTATGTCACTAAATGTCGGTAATTCCTGGGATTATTACCGACGTTCACCGACTTTTACCGACGGTCTCCGACGTATAAGGACGTCGGTAAACGTCGATACCATGGAAAATTTTGCAGATTTACCGATGTTTACCGACGCAAACGTACGTCGGTGGAAGTCGATAAATCTACAAAAAAAATAAAAGAATAAAATACAGAATGTCCTTTTCTTCCTGCAGTTTAAAAAGATAACCATAAAGACACAGTATAATAGATATCCTTTTCTCCCTGGGTTCGCCTACCCCTTCGGTGGAACACTCAATACCGGTAAACGTAAACCACAGAAGCACATTAACATCCAATTGAAACGAATAATAACATAAACAACAGTATAACACAATGTAGCAGGCAACAAATATAATGGGATCCAACAAATAGAATAGGATCCAACAAATAGAATAGGCACAACCAACAAGTTTCCAAATAACCAAGTCTACACCAAATAACAAAGTCTACAACCAAATAACCAAAGTCTACACATAACCAACAAATAGAATAGGATCCAACAAATAGTATCCAAACATCCAAGTCTACACAACCAACAAATATCCAAGTCACAAACAAAGGATCAATCAAACACAAACAAACAGTCCTAACTAGGACTACTAGGGATCTGGTGCAGGAGGGGCACCGCCGCGACGAAGGGATAAGAACAACTCATACTTCTCAAGTGAAATCGATACTGATGGAGCAGGCAGTGACGTCGGTGGAGTCGGTTTCGATGAAGAAGGCGGTGGAGGCGACGAAGTCAACGACGATGAAGGCACACCCGGAGGACCAGCACGCTCCAACGCTGTAAGTCGCTGGTTGTCTAAATCCATGGTAGATAACAGTCTATCACTGCTCTGGACCATCGAATCCGTCACCAATCTCAGCCTATCGGTCATGGTCACCTGTGCTGTCTGCAGTTTCGTCACCGTGCGCTCTAACCCTCTAACGCTGTGCTCTGTCCTCTCAGTCGTCTCCATGAGCTCCATAATGTCGCGGTCGAGCGCATCCAATTGTGCTAGCAGCACAAGATCGTCCGTAGGGTGCTGAGACTGCTCCTCGATCCGTCGTAGCAGGTCGTCACGGAGAGACTCCATCATCTGGTGGACTCGGGCAGACTCCTGGGACGGCTGTAGACCATCCACACTAGCAGGAGATGCCCTAGAGGACTGGGTCACAACTAGGGCGCCATAGGATCCCGTACCGTAGTACGTACCCCTATAGAGTCCACCAGCGGTGGTCATCACAGCTCGTCCGCCGACGGAGCTTGAGTGGGCTGCGAGGAAGTACCGGCCTCTCCTGCATTAGGTGCACTAGCAGCCGCCCGTTCCCGCAGCCTCTGATACTCGGCCTAGAAAGTATGGATAGTACTTTATAATTTCTAATTTCTAATTAATGTACTTATTATTACTAACTACATGAATATTTATTTGCATCATATTTACTAAGTTATATTAAAATTGATACGAAGTATTAAATTAAGATAACGTATTGTAATACTTACATAGGTCTGCTCGACCCTCTCGTCAATAAGACCTTTGCCCTTCGGATGGGTGGCCAGGAAGACGGTCACCATGTCGACGTTACCGACCTTCCTTACCTGTAATTAAATATATTATCTTAGTAATAATTTATCGAATTTGCATTAAAATAATATTTCTAAAAGAGAAAGACATACCAGACGACAAAAATGTTCCGTCATCGGAATCAACCCACCGCACCACTTCGAGGCATGTTGCCTAGCCGCCTTGGCCTTCTCCGACTTCTCCTTGTACCTTGGCTCGTCGAATCGAGCCTTCATCGCATTCCACTGATCAGGGGTGATCCAACCTTGGATCGGCTTTTCGGCACGATCACGATCCTTCTGATCATTAATAGCATCGCGGATCAGCTTGGCAGCGACGGCAGGAAACATCCCCTCGATAAGCTCGGCCCGGTGCGATGGATAGAAAAACATATCCTAGAAGAGCGCAAACCAAATATTTATCAGTTATATATAATATGAATTAATTATATGATTCATATTAAAAGCAAATCTATTTTAACCTTGAAGCGCGTAAACCAGTAGTTCTTTCTTTCGTCTAGAGCATCAGAGTAGTTAATCCAAGGACCACCATAATCATGCCTCAGCATGTGGCCTAGGCGTCTCTGTACCTCTAGGGGACGATATCTATATAGACATATTATATTCATGAAAAAAGTTAATTTATGATAAAAACAGAAAAAAAAATTATAAACCAAAACACCTACTTTGTACCATCGGTCCAGATCTCCGTCCTCCTCTCCTCCGGAGGTGCGCACGCATCATCTGCATGATGCTGGTCGGCCGTCAGCGCAGCCGCCTCGGCCGTCGGTGCAGCCTCCGCCATCTGCTAATCCGTCTCTATCGTCGTATCAGCAGCAGGAACGTTAGACGGGCGAGCACTCTTATTAGGCCTGGAACTACTCGTCCCAGGAGATATGCCATGTGACGTCGTCCCAGCAGGCCCAGCTACTATCCGATATGTCGGAGTAATCGACGACGAGGATCCAGAGCCGGTACCAGTAGGAGGTACCGAAGGAAAACCCCGTCCTCTAGCAGTACCTGTAGGAAGTACCGGAGGATCATGACCTCATCATCCCCCTTTTCGGAACGATCCACGACGACCTGCCATACCTGATAACAACATATGATAATATAACAAATAATAGAGACTAGAAATATGAAAGTACAACAAAGACAAGATAATAACCAAGACAACATATGATGATACATTCTACAATAAACATCTAAGTCCAGATAATATATTCTAGAAGAAACATCTAAGTTCAGATAAGTATATCTCTCTCAATCATCTTCAGAATAATCATCTTGTTCGTCTTCCTCGACCACATCTTCCTCTTCCTCCTCATCTTCACTTTCATCTTCGCCTTCGTCGACTTCGTCTTCCTCTTCGAATAATTCTACATCTTCTACATTATGTGTCGTGTAATGCGTAACTTCCGTGGAGTCTACATCGACAATATTGGTTACAAGAGGTAGCTCGTCCTCCTGGTAAGCTTTTTCGTCACCATCAAAAGTATCTCTAGCTTTAGTCTTGTATACTGCCCACCAGTCAGACTTCGTTGCTCCTCGTCTCGGATAAGCTGTGAAGTACACGAGCTGAGCCTGAGTTGCTAGGACAAACGGTTCGTAGCCTTGATATCTACGCTTGTAGTTTATATCCACAAGACCATGCTTGTCAATTTTCTAACCTTGATTTTCAATCGGATCGAACCATTCACACTTGAACAACACGATCTTTGCAGGTTCTCTGCCATTATTATATGACAACTCCACAATCTCTCACAAGATGCCATAGAAATCATTTTCTGGATCGACGTCTTTGTAGTTCGAAGACTTGATACACAAACAACTATTTTTCGTGGAATCAAGATCCAGGAAGCTGTCTCTAATCGGAGCATTTGTCGACTTGAACCGAAAGTCATTGACACAGTAACTTGGCCATATTTTAACAAAAGTAATTGGTCCCTTGGCAAGAGTTCTAATTAATTCAATCTCGGATGAAATTAGACGATCGACCTGAATATCAAAGAAGAGAGAATAAGTTATTTATTGCGCAGCTGCATTAGAAGAGGCCAGTAATTATCGAGCTACTTACATATTCGCTCAACCAAGAAGGAAAATGACGTCTCATTTCTTGTTCTAATGCTTCGTCTGTTAGGTAGGGTCTAACCAGCCTCAACTCATCATTATATGTGCTAGAAAACAACGAAGCAACCGCCGATTAGTATAATAATATTAGCTTATACTATTATATTGAGATGACGTAAACTCATCATTCCTTACTTACCCCTCTAGCTTCTCCACTTCATCTTCGTCGTAATTGAGTAATACATACAACTGAGCAGCCCTTAGCTCTTCGTCATTCAAATATCTCTTCTTCATTTTCTCTGAAGGCTTTCCGGACGCATTGAATACTTTCAGTATTCCATCATTAAATTCTTGATATCCGTCGTCGTTTCTCGGAGCCCTCGTTCTATTCGTAGCAACATGAGGTTTGAAATAGGGGAAGCAGAAATTTGTAATCTCCTCGAGAATATAGGTTTCACAAATAGAACCCTCGACCCGAGCCTTATTTTTCACCTTTCTTTTTAGGTGATTCAAATGTCGCTCGAATGGATAAATCTATCGATATTCGACGGGTCCACCAACACGTGCCTCGTAGGAAAGATGAATCGGCAAATGCTCCATAGAGTCGAAGAATCCAAGAGGGAACACCCTCTCTAGCTTGCACAGTATTACCGCAATGTCCTTCTCTTGCTTTTCTAGACGATCAACGAGCAATTTCTTAGAACAAAGGTCCCTGAAGAATATGCTAAGCTCCGTCAATGGATCCCAAACTGCCTGCGGTAAGAATTCCCGAAATACAATCAGAATTAACCGCTCCATGAATATGTGACAATCACGGCTCTTCATACCTGTCAGTTTGTTCTCCTTGAGGTCGACGCATCTTCTCAAGTTCGAAATATACATCTGGAAATTTCAGACCTTGAATTCACCTACAAAGCCTCACTTTATCCTCCTTCTCCAGTAAGAAAATTGCCTTAGGCTGCTTCAACTTTCCATTCCCGTCCTCTATCAAATGCAATGCAGGACGTCTACATATTTCTTCCAAGTCCAATTTAGCCTTTGGATTGTCTTTCGTCTTTCCCTTTACGTCCATTACAGTATTAATTATGTTGTCAAACACATTCTGCTCGATATGCATGACATCAAGGTTATGTCTAATCAGATTGGTGCTCCAATATGGAAGATCCCAGAATATACTCCTCTTCGTCCAGTTATGAGTACGACCAAATCTGTAACACTTGTAGCCCGTAGCAGGCTGCTCAATAGCTCATGGTAAATCTTTTACTTCTTTCCATATCGTGTATCCGGGCCACCTTGGCGGGGGATTAGCCTTCTCCACAACGCCAGCACAAAAAGCATTCCTGTTCCTCCGGTATGGATGATCCTTCGGCAGGAATTGTCGATGACAATCGAAGAAGCACGGTTTGCCTCCGTGTTTCAAACGAAAAGCTTTAGTGTTGTCCATGCAATACGGACATGAAAGACGACCATGCATGCTCCATCCAGATAACATTACATAGGCCGGAAAGTCATTGATGGTCCACATAAGTGCTGCCCGTATCTGGAAATTTTGTTTTCTAGATACATCGTACGTGTTGGAACCTACTTCCCACAGATGATTTAACTTATCAATCAATGGCTGTAAATACACATCGATGTTCTTTTTCGATTGTTTGGACCTGGGATAATAACTGTGAGGAACATATACGGAGTCTTCATGCACATCCAAGACGGTAGATTGTACGGGGTGACGATCACAGGCCAACATGAATACTGGGATCCCGAAAGTCCGAATGAGGTAAAACCGTCGGAGCAGAGACCCAATCTGACATTACACAGATCAGAAGCAAAATCTGGATACTCTCGATCAAAGTGCTTCCATGCTTCTCTATCAGATGGGTGATCCAACACTCCTTCGGTATGTTCCCGCTTATGCCAACTCATATTTTCTGCAGTTTCCTTCACCATAAACAACCGCTGTAACTGCGACATCAGCGACAAGTAGTGCATCGAAGAGGTAGGCTTCCTGGCACCGACAGACTTTCCTCTACCATATGCCTTGTAGCAATGGAAACCACAAAATCTGCAGGCGTCTTCATCCTTGTCGTCGTTGTAGTACAACATGCACCCGTTGCGATAGGCATCGATTTTTTCATATCCCATCCAGAGTGATCTAACCATCCTCTTAGACCGGTAGAAGTCTTTAGGCAACTTCGCACCCTCAGGCAATATTTCTATAAGCAACTCCATAAGACGGTTGTAGCAATCTTACGACATGTTAAAATCGGACTTGATGCTCAACAATCTTGTAACCACCTCCAACGGTGAATGATCCTCACAACCAGGATATAATGGAGTCCTTACATTCTTCAGCAACTCCATGAACTGTGCAGCATCGGGGTTCGGTGCCTCCTCAGGTGCATCATGATCATCCAGATCGAAACTAGGCCCGGCCGCGTCAAAAACCATGTTCACCAACCCATCGTCGTAAGGAGCGTTCTTGTGGACATCCACATAAGGCTCGTACTCCGATGATAAAGACACAAGTTCTCCGTGCTCGCTCCACTGATAGTAATTCAGCATGAAACCCTTCGAGTATAAATGATACGTGACATCCACTTCTGGATGATATTTCAAGTTACGACATCTCACACACGGACACTTAATTTTGGTACCGTCCATATACTGAGGGAACGCCTTGGCAAACTGCAGGAACTGGTGTACACCCTCTATGAATTCATTCCGCACACCGCATATGTCATCAGGATGACGGTTGTACATCCAAGTACGATTCCGCAGATAGTAATTCAGCTCCATAATTCTGTAAGATAGATACATCAAGGTAGTGAATGATATACAAGTGTCAAAGCTTTGAAATAGTAGCTCAACCGAGGGATAGAGTTAATTGGAGGAAGTTACTGGGGAAAGTGAAGACCGACATGAACTGATGACGCATGAAAATGAGGGTCTCAAAGCTGGAACAAGTCAAGTTGTGCTTTAAAAAAAGAACTCTTGCAAGCTCTTTGTTCACAAAGCAAGCTATAAATAGAGAATACAGAACAAATATCGAGTTCGTAACTCAAGTATAGAGCATACAAGAGTCGTAAACTCGAAAGATGTTCTGCATTCGTTATATCTTGCTTTGTGCACAAAGAGCTTAACAAGAATAGAACATATCCAAACACAACTTTACTTGTTACAACTTTGATCCCCAAATTCTCGTTTGTCAGTTCATGCGGTCTACACTTTCCGCAGTATATGTACACATGACATTTTACGTTAAATGGTCAGAGATTATCGATCATCTTCTTTTCGCATTGCTAACTTTTGTTTCGCGTGTTTGTGCGTGCGGTGGTCAGAGATTATCGCGGCGGCATATCACCCGTGTCTACATAAGGACGTCGCTATAATATTTCATATAGGGTTGGCTGCTCGATCGATTTCATTTTTTCATCCAAAATTTTCGTTCTCCCGCCTCCTTCCCCCTCGACGAGCTCCTCCACCTCGGCGACCCCCTCCCCCCTAAGTGACCCCCTCCTTCATCGGTGCAGCGATCGCGACGGCATATCACTCAAAGGCTGAGTTGTATAAGTCAAGTTTTAGGATATTAGTCTATATATTATGTATAGTCCAACCGAGTCAACTCTAAGCTAAACTAGTCCAACTTGGTCAAACTAGCCATTTCTAAGTTGTATAAGTCAAGTTTTAGGATATTAGTCTATATATTATGTATCTAGCTATATTGTATCTAAGCTAAACCGAGTCAACTTTATACTAACATAACTTTATAAGTCAAGTATAGAGTATAACTAAAAGAACTTTTGGACTTATAGTCCTAGGCATATTGAATCAGATGTTGGCAAATCAGTTGGTTTAGAATGTTAGGTTGCAGATATTGAAGTAGATAGAGGTAGGTTCGAGCAAGTGATCCTTTATAATTAAGACTCTGACACTATGGTCAAGTATCATAACTGAATCCTTCTCCATGTCAAATTAATGATGTTAACCTTAGCTGAGAGTAAGCATTTAATGTTTCCAATTGAGTACTCACCTAGACAGGTTGCACTAATGTTAATAGTAAGAATGATGTTTGGAATGGTTTATGAAGTGGTGAATCAATATTAGGTAGTTGGATTTATTTCAGACAACCATATTAGTATATGGAGGACCAAACAGTTGGTGTTAGATGTAGACTAACTAAACTGTGAAAGAAGATGGATATTTGTATGAGTTAGCTTCAGTAGAAAGACTCTGACTCTGTATGGGTCATATTAGAGGAGTTACTCTGCATAATCATGTAATAAGTATAAGATATGGGTTAGGGCTTAATGGGCTAAGCTAAGCTAGGAGTCCAATAACACAAATAGTAATGTCTGTAACTAGGGTATTTGTGAATATTATGTATCAATATGAGAATAAAGTTTGGGTAGTAATTTAGCATATTATTTATCTTATATCTAGAATACCCTAATTTAGCCAAAATTTGAGCACATAGGTGTCATAGTGTGTGCGCGTCAGTGTTGTGTCATGTGTCAAAGTGTGTGTGTGTGTGTCAAAGTATTGTGTCATGTGTCAAAGTGTCGTATCCGTGTGTATACGAGCCAGTTAGGGTTAGGGTTTACCTGATCAACCGTGGCAGGAGGGGAGGGGCGACGGCGACGGGAAGCGGCGGTGGAGGTGGTTGGAGCTGGCTCTGGCGAACGGGAGGGACGCTCGAATGAGGGATCGGGCGCGGCGATGGCGAGGGGGAGGAGGGGGTCGACGGTCTCCGGAGGAGGGGGTCGGGGAGTGGCGGTCACCGAAGGAGGGGGTCGGGGAGATGATGGGGGGAGGGGGAGGGTTGGGGAGAGGAGAGGGAATGGTTTGGGTTGGGGAGAGGAGAGGGGTCGCCAAGGGGGGTGGGGGTCGCCGAGGGCGGTCGATCGGGGGCCGAGGGGGGTGGGGATCGCCGGATCGGGATCGGGGGGGAAGGATGAAAGAAATTTGGGGGCAAAAATAATGGGGGGAATGAAAACTCGAACCTGACCTATATTTTCAATTTAGTGACGTCATATTAGAACGTCTGTAAACGTCGCTAATATCAGTGATATTAGCGATGAAGTAATAAATACGTCGGTAAACGTCGCTAATATAACTAATATTAGCGACGTTTACTGACTTATACGCGACGTGAGCTCTTTAAAACGCAAACGTAGTTTAAATACATCGCAGAACGTCGCTGTCAATCGCTAATAATAACGTCTTACGACGTTATAAAAAAACGTCGCTAAATTATTTTTTTCCTGCGACGTTTTCTTAAAATGTCGCTAATTACGTCGATAATATGACTTATTTTGGTAGTGTTTGACCATTGGAGCTCTGAGACGGGCGGCCTCAGTGACGTCGGTTCAACATTCAACCCCGATACGCCCTCAGCAGCAGAAGCAGTCTTCCGCAGTGGGATGTTCACACTGCGGAAAGCCGGGGCATGTAGTATCAGAGTGTCGTAGAGCACGGGGTTTGTGTTTGGTTTGTGGTGCCCCGGACCATAGGGTTGGGAACTGCCCGAACAGGGGGAGTTCATCATCGGCCTTCTCTAGTCCTTCAATTAGAGGACCAGCACCAGTCCAGCAACAGCAGCAACTGCAGTACCCGTTTTCGAGGCCATTGTCGACGCAGGCCCAGGCATTCCAGCAGTAGAGACCGCAACAGTATGCCCAGGTCCAAGCACAGATTCAGAACCGGCAGAGAGGTTTCTAGCAGGATGTCTTCTTTCTTTCTTCTGCCTTCAAATTCCTTGCTTGCATGATTGATTGTTTGATTGATTGCTTAGTTATAGCTTGTCTGTGATTAGTATAGCTTGTCCTTACATCTCTAGTCTCTTGATTAAATTCCGAGGACAGAATTCTTTTAAGGTGGGTAGAGTTGTAATGCATGTGGTTCGTATTACGTATTTTGGAATACGTGTACGTATTTTGTCTCGTATTGCATGTCTTCCTGTTTGATTTATATTGGGCATTTCTTTGCTTGGTTCATCTTGGTTCAGTTCAGCTTGTTGGCTTGGTTCAGTTTTATTGGAGAACCAACCCACCTACCTACAACCACCATCCCCATTTATATCCCACCAAATATTTCTCTCCACATTAGCTTTCTTCTTCCCCACCATTACTCCCCACCTACCAGGAAGGTGTAGGCAAGTGCATCTTGCTTCATTGAGGAAGTCCATTTTTATTGTTCCATTGTCTTCCTCATGTGTTTCTAACCCACTTTAGTACTTAGCATTTTTCATTTCCATGGTTAAATTCTTGTAAATCTAGCTTTGTGGTATTTTCGGTTTTCAGGAGCTTTGATCTATCAAACTTGCATATTTTTGCTAGTTGATGGTTCCATGTTGTAGAGAATTTTATTTTATTCAAATTTGACCTATAGGAGTCTGGATTTGGGTTCCTAATGTTGTTTGGAGGAGCATGGAGGCCATGGTATTTTTCATGGACATGTTCTCTGTGGGAGCCATTATTTACACTCTGAGCCGCATGAGCATTTTTGCTCTGAGCTGCATGAGCATTACTTTATTGCATGGCCGCATAAGCTCTCATGCATTAGCAAATATTGCCTTGGCCGCATATGCACTGTGCTTGTATTTAATTTTGTTTACTGGCCACATAGGTCGTGACTCATTAAATGGCTATCTTGCTTGGCCATTAAGTCTTTGCTTGGCAATGCAATTTATTGCATGCAACAGTTCCTGGCCGCATAGGCTTCCCCCCTTACTATCATTGCTGGCCGCATACAAAGAAATGATTGCGTGGCCATTTAGCTAGCATGGTTTAAATACACTTGCATGCATTACACTTGCTTACGCTGGCATGCATTTAATGCATGGCCAATTATGTATTAGGCCATTAATTAATGCATACATTAGCCACATTACACTTGCTTACGCCTGCATGCATGAACAAGCACTTGGCCGCATGAGCAAAAAGCTGGCCGTATGCAAATGCCAATAGCTGGCCGCATGGGAAGCTAAAGCTGGCCGCATGTGGTATTTAAGTTGAGCCGCATAAGAGAACTCATGGCCGACCATTTAGCAATTAATGACAAGTTGCATGCATTTAGCATTTATATTATGGCCAATGCCATTCTTGGCCGCATGGCAATTCTTTTGCTTGAGCCGCATATGGCAATTGTAGGTTTCTGGCCGCATGTATAATATTTTGGTTGCAAGCTTACATATATAATATTTTGCTTGAGCTTGCAAGCAATTAATTTAAGCTTGGCCGCATATATATATATCTTTGGTCGCATGTGGCCATTAGCTTGGCTGGCCACATATGGACTTGCAATTGCATGCAAATTGTATGCATTAACCATTAATGCATTAGCATTAGTACTTAAATTGCACCAGCCACATGTAATTGCATGAATTATCCGTTAAAGTGCATGTATTAGCTTGCATTAATGCATGCTCACATATTAGCTTGCATGCCTTTTTAGCATTTGCATTTAGTTTGCATGACTTTAGCAATCAGCCGCATGCATATATTTAATGCATTTAGCTTTGCATGCCTTTTAGCAATTGCATTTAGCTTGCATGCAATTAGCTTTGCATGCTTATTCAATCCCTGGCCGCATACACTTATGGGCCGCATGGATTAACATCTTGGTCGCATGTAATTTATTTGTGGTCGTATGCTTGCATGCATGGCTAATGCCATGTTATATTATTTGCATGCATGTAAGCTGAGGCTTGCATATTAATTAGCTTGGCCTTTGTATATATTTAATGCATGCTTGCAATTGCAAGCATCAACTTGCATGCTAAATATTCTAGCCGCATGGCCACTGTATAAGTCCCTGGCCGCATATGGCCTTAGCCATCTTGGCTGCATGCATGCTTATATATATTTGCATGGCCATTAATTTATGGCCGCATGAATTTATTGTAGCCGTATATGGCTCACAACAGTTGTTGGCCGCATATGCCTCACTGCATTTATTGGCCGCATGGCCTTTCTATTAATTGGCTGGCCGCATGGCATACTTGCATTAATTGCGGGTCCCACTATCTTTTGTCTTATTTGTCTTTACAATTATATTATTATGATTAAATAATGTGTGATTTTAAATTGCTTCCCTAAACAGGAATTGTTAGTGTAATGATTGATAGTAACTTGCTGGCCGCATGTAATAATTTTCCTGAGCCGCATGAGTCTTCTACGGCCTTGTCCCTGCTAATATTTAATTACCACTTGTATGCTTGTGCCATAAATTTTAATATGTTCCCTGACACGATGGTGACCCGTTGTGGTGCACTTTTGACAATGACATGACTTGATAGTGGCCCGACGTGGCGCACTCCTGACAAGTAAACTTGACATAATAAACCTGACATGATATATTTCTCGAATTGCTGTTGTGACGGCTAACATGACATGACCTGACAAGAATGAATGACCTGGACACCGTGGACGATTGTGCTTGTGCAAATGAATCTGTCTTGTCTTGCATCATGTCTAGGACAGGGACCCCTGAGTACCACGGTCAGGGGTACCTACTGAAACTGACTAAGGCTAATAACTAGAATAATCCAGTAGTCATGAGAGATTTCCCCAATTACAGGCGATCCCGTTATCCAGGCCACAATTGTTGGACTTGTAGCCTGCCGACGAGTAGGGCACAAGTCTAGACTCACTGATATGTGGAGTAGAACGAGGCATTTCTTAATGAATCCAAGTCGCCTGGATAACCTGGATTAGCTGCAGGGCTTGTGGCTGGAGGGACATCTCATTACATCTTGCTAGTAACTAGGCCTGTGATAACCCTAGTTAGTTAAAGTATCAAGTCGTACTTATTGCTTGGCCGTGATTGTTGGATGAGGCATAATCAGTCTAGTCTTGTCTTGATCATGTACAAGATTGTTACATGTCCTGATTTCTTATATTATCTTGCCGATAAATGGTGGGAGAAACCAAGTTCCGTTCATATGAAGGGTTACAACCCCAGTCCTTGTTTGGTTTACGGGTTGTAACCTGGTTATCTGAATAGTCCCATGGTTATCTCATCATAAATCACCTGTCATGCTTTCTCCTTAATTACTGTCTTTTATTATGTAATTATATTCTTGTGCTAATTGCTGGTTTTAGTTCCTAAGTGAAGCCTCCTTGTGGCACTTGCTCTTTCTGGGATCTGACCCAGCTGGTTTTGTATGGCCAGATACCGGAGCAGCTCCCAAGGATCTATCGACTTTCCAGCCAGATGGTGACCACTAGACGAAATCCTAGCAACGAGTGGGTTTATTTTGGCTCTTTCACTCTATTGTAAAAATATTCTTTTGAGGCGTTTAGCCGCCGAGCAAGTGTTAGCTCCTGTATATTTTACTTACTGTCTGTCTACGGGCTGTAGCATGATTGACAGATCCTAGGGTTGATCATGTATGACTAAACTCTTGCCAGTCCTCATATTTTGTAACGACTTGCTTCATGATCAGCTGAATATATAATGTTGGGGACGCCTTACTATTGTATATTTGGTGATCTTACATCTTGTAACATTTACTTACTTGCTTGTGATTGAGATACTAGGCTTGTTATTGACCATAAGAGACTGATGGATTGTAGATAAACCCTTATATATCTAGACAGTCGTGACTGTATAGTGAGGTGGATTCCATTTCATTATACGTAGCTGGCTATGTACGCTCCCGCTCTCCAGTATTCTGGTTCTGGGCGTGACATCTGGGTGCTCTGGATGCCGGAGCTTGCGGAGGGGAAGAAGACGTTGAGTGTCTCTTCCGATCTCTGCGAGTAGACGTGCGTCTCTGTAACTCTGATGATCTGGTTACCTCTGTCTTTGACGGTGTATGTCTGTATATGTCTCTGTGTGTGTGGAAGAAGAAAATGATCCCTCTATTTATAGCTTGCAGGCTGGTTGCTCTTGCGGGCATATGTCGGATGCGCCTGGTCGTGGGAACGCCACATTGCTGATGCTGGCGGGGGCTCATGGTTGATGCACCCTGATTCGGGGATTGAATCCTTCCTTTTGCGCCTGTGGTGCTACGGAAGAGCTGACACGTGGCAACTGAGAGGATTCTTCGGTTGCTGAGATCTTGGGTGGTTAGCACCCCTTCATGGACTGAACTGAGTCAAAGGACACGTGGTGCATGTCCGTAGCTCAAAGATCTCGAATTTGGTGGAGAGTGATCTGACAGGATGCGCCTGGGATTGGGCACATGAAAAGACTTTGGCTCGTAACCTTCAGGAGTCACGAACCAGTATGGACGCATGGCTTTTGAGGCGCATGCAAGTGGTTGATCGGCCACGTGGCTTGTAACCGTCAGTGGAAAGTAATAATGACTCTGACGTCAGCGGCGCTTCGTTTTCTGTAAAAGCTATTGCTGCTCTGTCATCGAGGCATGGCTATTGTCGTATCAGACTTCAGCACTTAATGTTCTTGACGGATGATGGGCTTTTGAGTGGGTGCATTGCTCTGCGTTCCACTAGGCGTATGGGGACGCGTAGGGCACATCGTTATGAGACGCTTGGTACTGATGGGCGCGTCTCTATGATGCGCGATATCTGACCGAACGTATCTGTTGCATGGCATGACGCATCTTTCATTGGTCCGACTGTTGAGTTCTTCGAGTGCTTTAAATAGTCGTTTTGTCTTGGCTGAATTCGAGGGAACAAGTTCATCACCATAAATGCAAATTCATTGCACGGGATTCGGAGAGCCCGCCACTTGGCGCATGGGTTTGATTTGCCCGGCCTATAAATAGCAGCAGGGAGAGAGTTTGCTTCTCGTTTTCTTTCGTCTTCCCGAATGGAGATGAATTTCTTTGTTCGAGTACATTCTGTTGACAAGATGCTCCCAAGGGTGAAGATGCGACGAGTTGTCTTCGTACACACACTTATGAAGGTGAGTGTTACATCCAAAAATCGGGATCGCGGGCTCCCGACGCAGGCCGAAGGTGCCTGTTGCATCCAAAGATCGGGATGCTCGAGTCCCGTCTCCGTTATGCTGGAAGAGCCGCAGATCGAAATTACGGTGCTCTCCTCTTTCTTGGGCTTTGGAGAGCTCTTCCTCCAGCTAGAGTGGGGTTGATCGCCCACCCTTGTTATGCTCAATAAATGCTTCATTGGCCGAAGCACTTGATCGGGTCGAAGTAGAGCGCATATGCTGAGACTTCGTGATGCGCCTAATTGAGACGCTGAAGAGATGCGCTTGATTGAGACGCTGAAGAGACGTGCCTGACTGACACGCTGAAGAGACGCGCCTGACTGAGACGCTGAAGAGATGCGCCTGGCATGGGGCGCATGGCAGTTTGCTGTGCCTGTAGTCTTAGGATCTTTCTTTTTGTAGAAGTTCTCCTTTGTAAACCCTTTCTTTAGACATGTAATAGACTTTTATATGAAATAAAAAATCTTCTTTTGATGTCTATACTTTTGTTGTCCTTTGCTGTGCCAAGTACTTCGTTTGAGCTCCCTGAAGCATGTTTGAGTAATGTTAAGCGCATGCCTTGATCTTTCTCCCATAAAATACGATTTATAGTGTAGTTTGTCAAATTGCATAATTGCATCATCCTCCATATTTCCTAACTTGTATTTAGTGATCACCATGTTCTTGACCTAGCTTAGTATAATCATGACCAATTATCTAGAGACATACCCCATGAGTGAGAGACATAGGCACATCTTTTCTTCCTTAACAAGTGCATATGTGGCATACTATCTAAACTCAATATGCATGGTCACATGTCCAAGCATTTTGTTGCCTCCTAAGGTATGATTCTGTAAATGATACAAATGAACAAGAACTCATGGCTACCACATCCCTCAAAAACCCAACTATTACAACCCACATTAATACATACATGATATATGTGCATATGTCCAATTGCTTACAAAATCTATTTAGTAGAATACTAAGATAAGATACTACATACCCACACATACTATAACGACACGGTCATCTTGGACACACTGCATAACCACATGGGCTTAGGCTTGCGCTTATGGGTCCAGTTGATACAACCTGGTCTTCTAAAAGTCAATAATCTAATTAATAGATATTTAAATCATTTATAGGGTTAGGCCGCAACTTGGCTTGGTTTTCCTAGTTATGACATACTTATGGCTGAGTCTGTCACGACCCGCACCCGTTTTTTTTTAATACGGATACGAGACGTGTCCAAGCCAGCCTACGCCGCAGTGTCAGCGGTAGAACGCTGTCACGGCCATGAAGATCAAAATCACAAATAATGCTCATTCACAATTAATTTAACTTACAATGATCACAAGTTTTACATTTGTAGAAAAATATAAACTTGTACAGATAAATGAATGACTACAACTCAACTATCTAGCTAGTCTCTAGGCTTTTGTCTTTAAGTATTTTCGTCACTCCCCAAGCTAAGTGAATCCACGGCTAACCTGAAAATGTTGGTTTCCAGTCAGGAATGGAACGAGCACAATTCACTGAATGCAATTTCAAATAAAGAAAATGACTATAAGACAAGGGTTAGGCATTAATCATGAGTTTTGAAAATAACAGTAAAGCCGTGAAAAAATCAATCGTAATAAATAGACCAATATACTTTCCACCGTTAGAAGTACCTTTGATATGTGATCAGTCTGGGCCACTACACCGCACGGTCTACAATGTCTACTTGCATGAAAATAAGCATTGTCTACGATGTCTACTTGCAGAAAATAAGCACTGTCTACGATGTCTACTGCATAAAAATAAATACTGTCTACGATGTCTACTGCAGAAAATAAGCACTGTCTACGATGTCTACTTGCAGAAAATAAACACTGTCTACGATGTCTACTTGCAGAAAATAAACAATGTCTACGGTCGGATCACACATCCTTGGTACTTCTCATTCCCGACTCAACAATTTATAATAGAGTATATAAAAAAATCACATAACTAATGACCAATCAATGAAATATAGTAAAGATCAATATCGAAATGCAAACAATAAACTGTACTCGCCTGTGGTCCTGTGCTGGTGAAACCGATGATCCAAATCACTCAATATGCCACAAAAGTCAAAACCCGTACAACAGTCCCCGAAAGCTGAATAAACAGTACCAATGATCTCAGAATAGTCCAATTAGCTAGGATTGCCTGTCCTTCAGTCCAATTCTGGACACAGGAGCAAAACAGTAATTTCGGGCCAAAACGGTATCCGCCGTTGGACCCGCTTTGCACCGAAAAGCGTGCCAGAGTCAACGGTCTCTAAAGTCGTCAAACTACATGTCTACGGATCCAGTTTTCCAATACGAACCCAACCGTATGTCCAGAGTTGGATTCCGACGGGCCGTGCACAAAATCACCCGTTGAGTCGGACCGTGGGGCCCGCAAAACGACGTCCAATTCAACAGTCTCAGAATTGGACCAAACTTGGCATACAGGACCAAAAAACGATACGGTCCTGTTGGCGCAAGTTTCGTCTCGATCTGACGAGCGTGCACGAAGAAATTGGAGAATTTGTAAAGTGCACAATACTGTGAATTTCGACGGATACGCATCAAATTTGTCGCGTACACGCGACCAATTTGAATTCCGTCAAAGCCCACACGACCACGAAGCCGTTACGCAGCTTTCGATACTTTCAGTTCGCGACCAAGTCGCCCGGTTTGTCGGGACGCACGTGGTATCGGAAAAAATTCTAAATTTCGAAAACTGTTTTTCATGTTTTTTTCTCGATTTTCATCTAATTTATTTTACTGCATAAAACACTAGAAGTCAAACTACTGGTGGGGTTTCCATCCTCTACAGGTTGTCTAGAACTTTGTTCAGACACAAACTCAAAACCTTCGAAGGATCGACGAAAATCCGGCTTCCAATGTGGGGTGTTCAAGTACGAACCTGCTCGGTTCTCGACTAATCGAACGCCAGTTTTGGCTTCGATTTCCGGGACAGAACAAATCATCTAAAATGAAAGTGTTTAAAGAGACTTATAGCCGTATAGTTGGGCTTCGTACCTGAGAAAACGGCACGAAGAATGATCGACCACGCGCGAAGAAATTCTGCGACGAACATGGCGCATCAGCTGCACGCTGCTGCTGTATTCTCTCGCGCGCGCGCTGTGCGTGCGCGCGTCCAGCACGACCGTGGCGGTTGGCCGGCCACCGGCGAACCCAGGCGTGCGCGCGGCGCTTCTGGTGACGGAGCCTCCCGTGGGGGCGCGGTTTGTCGGCGTTAGGGTTTGAGTATCCACGCTTCTCTTCCCCTCGGCTACGCATATATATATATATATATACTACTGTATATACGAACTGGTTTTCAAGGGATTTGCGGGTTGGGTTGTCTTCCGGAGCTCGGTTTTAGTTTGGAACAGGTTGGGCCGACTGGCTGGGTGCTGTGTCCATTTCCTTTTGTTTTTTTGTTTTTTTATTTCCATTTCTATTTCCTTTAATAAATCCATACATATATATTCACACTAAATAATATCTATATCCACACGCATATTTTATATATACATACATATACACCTATATATGTATTTATACATATACATGCACATATATACCTATATAATATATATGCACTCATATACATATATATAATATATATTTTTATATATAAATACTCGTATACAATATTTTATATTATATATTTATATGCGTACGAATACATGCATTTATATATTATATATATTCACTCAGATATATTATACATTTAATATACACATATATCAAAAAAAAAAAAATATATATATATATATATATATATATATAAATATATATATATATATATATATATATATATATATATATATATATATATATATATATATATATATATATATATATATATATATATACACAAATACAATATCTATATATATATATATATATATATATATATATATATATATATATATATATATATATATATATATATATATATATATATATATATATACACAAATACAATATCTATATATATATATATTTTATATATATATATATATATATATATATATATATATATATATATATATATATATATATATATATATATATATATATATATATATATATATATATATATTTATATATATATATATATATATATATATATATATATATATATATATATATATATATATATATATATACACAAATACAATATCTATATATATATATATATATATATATATATATATATATATATATATATATATATATATATATATATATATATATATATATATTCATAGTATCTAAAATAATATAATCAATGATAACAAATATATATACATATATAATAACAAATATTTTCATATTATCTAAACTAATATAACCAATATATTCGTAGTATCTAACTAATAATTCAGCCATATTGATAACATACACTTATATATAATCTTTACAGCTCGAATAAACCCCAATAACATTTATTTGACAAAACCAATAATAAAATATTATTATATAATAATAATCTTGATAATAAAATAATAATAATAACGAAATTCAATTATAAATAATGGAGTATATACCATTTTACACAGTCCAAAAATCCCAAAAATGTACAAGGACCTATCTATATACAATTATCATTAAATATCATTAATGTTGATACCTATAATATTTATTACTAAAATATATATAAAACATGCATTAAATCATTAAACTGAAATACGACAAAATCCTACCAACAATATATCGACATGAACGTTTTTGGACATTCTGTATAACTACATGGGCTTGGGCTTGGTACGGTCCAGTCCGGGCTGGTTCGGTACAACCGGGTCGCTACGAAGTCAATAAATTTAATAATAAAATAATTAAACTATTTATAATGGTCATGTCACAACTTAGCCTGGTTTTTCTAGTTAGGACGTCAATATGGCTAGGCCTTCTTTGACATAGCTAATACACTAGTCAAGGCACGCCACTGCACTATCCATGCCATGATTCCTAGTCATCTGGTACATCTAAACTCAACTATGGCTAAAGTCATCTACCGTAATAATTAACTAAATAATTATTAATAAAAGCAAATTTACAAATCACCATTTCAATCAAATAAATAAATAAAATATTCCAAAATTTTCGGAAAGGGGAGCTACAGGATCTTCCTTGGCATGGCTAATACACTAGTCAAGGCACACGACCATGCTATCTGTGCCATGATTCCTAGTCGTCTTGTACTTCAAAACTCAACCATGGCTACAGTCATCTACCGTAATAATTAACTAAATAATTATTTATAAAAATTCTACAAATCACCATTTAAATCAAATAAATAATAAAAAATATTTTCAAAAAAAAATTAGGGAAGGGAGGCTACAGGGGGGGGTGGGGAAACAGGGGAGGGTAGAATAGAAATTTTAATATATATATATATATATATATATATATATATATATATATATATATATATATATATATATATATATATATAGGGTGTGCTTAGTAGCTCTTGGGGTGTGTATAGCCGGACCCAAATTATTTTTATAGAAGATTATCGGACTTAGATATTTCAAAGGAAAACTCTAAAACATCTAGAAAGCTACGGAGACTTTATGAATCTTCAAGAAGACTCCACCACATACTTGAAACATCTAGCAAAATTTTAATCCGTAGAGAATGCTTCGGACGAAAAATCTTGTGCGTGATAAACCGTTAAGGACTTACATGAACCTTCTGGAAACAGTATACAAAAATTATTTTTATAGAAGATTATCGGACTTAGATATTTCAAAGAAAAACTCTAGAACATCTAGAAAGCTACGGAGACTTTATGAATCTTTAAGAAGACTCCACCACATACTTGAAACATCTAGCAAAATTTCGATCCGTAGAGAATGCTTCGGACGAAAAATCTTGTGCGTGATAAACCGTTGCAAATTGCATAAGCGTGACTAATACTCTCTCAATCCAACAGCAAATAGGAGTTAAATTTTATATATATATATATATATATATATATATATATATATATATATATATATAGAGAGAGAGAGAGAGAGAGAGAGAGAGAGAGAGAGAGAGAGAGAGAGAAGGGATCCACATCCCCACAATTTTGCATTTCTCATGCATCCCCTCTTTCACATCCATTAGATTTTGTTTCAGTCATCTAATCTTAACCGTTGATTTTTCAACGGTTACAATTAGATGACTTAAACAAGATCTAACGGTTGTTATCATAGAAATGCATGGAGGATGCAAAAGTGAGGAGATATAGATCCCTCCTCATAAAATATATATATATATATATATATATATATATGAAAAAAGATAATCATATTGATTAAATAACTGACTACAAATCAAGGGTTACTCTCCAACTCCAACCTCCGTACATCTCCATTTACATTATGAATGATGCCAGCAGTAGCTCCATGCTTAGACCTTCGAACACCCAGTTGTTCCATTCTTTCCAAATATGCCAGACCACAGAGGCAACAATTCCTGCTCCTGCATGTAGACCAACCAACACAACCTGGGAACGCCAGACAAGCCTTATGACATTGCATCGAAAAAATAGATGGGGTGTAGATTCAGCCACCTGCTGACAAAGGGGGCAACGAAGGTCCACCACCTGAACACCGAATCGATAGACACGATCCTTCGTCAAGAGTTTTTCCAACACAACCTTGTATAAACATAGCTATATTTTTTGCAGAATATATTTCATCCGGACGATGTCACCGGAATTATATATATAATTTTTTTGTGTTCAATGCTATATGTTACAAAGACTTGACTATTGACCGTTTTTTACTCCTATTTTCTGAATCGTGTCCAGTACGTACCCAGCAATGATGGGACACGTACACCGACCAGTTCTGGATGGAGCCTCAGCGATTATCCATACTGTCATAAAATGATGAATTCATTTCTAATTTTTTTCAATTTCGGCTCCTCTGTAGTCGATTATCCATACTGTCATACACATTGCATCGCCTATAGAGAAAAATGTGGTATATATGGAACTATGGAGAAACTCTCTAACAATTTATAAGTTCGCATTTGCATGATACATTGCAACTCTAATTATATTTCCTTACAACATTTCCCATTTTTGCTCAGTTGTACACGTTTCTTTCTGTGTGTAAACTCAATCAAAGCCCAATTGACCAAACATTGATTATAATTAGTCTTCATCCAGATATCTTTGTATGTATAATGTCTCATCTTCTCCTCCTTGATCTCTTCTTCCACATAGGGCAAGGAAAAACCTGAAACGAAGCTCTTTGCTCTGACCTGCGGCAAATCAAAAAAACCAAACATGAATGCAAGACTAGTTGTTTACATGGGTCCGAAACATGAAACAGTTTTTTTCTTCTATGTATTTGGGCAAAGACTGCGTACATTTTGACAATCGATACAACCATGCATAAGCAGTTGTCTCGCGGCACTCACGATACAAAACACTAACGATACATTTCGACCATTGATACAAACTATGCATAAATAGGAGTCTCATGGCACTGACGATGCAAACCAATTTTTTTTCTATGTATTTGGGTAGAGGCCGCGTACATCTCGACCATCGATACAAAACATGACGGTAAGACTAGTTGCTTGTATCGTGGAGGATGTGGGTCCAAATTACGGAACAATTTTTTTTTTTCCATGTATTTGGATAAAGGTCACGTACATCTTGATCCTCGATACCGACCATGTTGGATCCGGTTGAGCCCTCAAATGGGAGATGACAATGGAGTTGGTAAGTTAGTCCAACATCGGTTAGGAGGTGGGATCATGTGTTGTAGATAATTGGGATTGGTTCAGGCCTTACATAAGAATTCTCTTTAAGACATATGGGTCCAATTCAATATCGTAACTCATGCGCCAACTCCGGTTCGGGTCACACCGCATTCCCAATAAGTGGTATCAGAGTCCATGGTTACAAGAATAGTTTGGACGGCTCTAATTGGTTTGAGACATATAGTGCTAAACGTTCATGTGTATAATCGGATTATACAAACAAGACGTCGTGGTTGGCACACAATTGTGTGTGGATGAACGTGTCGGATTTGATTGCTTGGTCGAACAGATCAAGATGAAATATGTTGGATCTCCAAGGTGCTCGACTGTATAAATTTGCTAGAGCATGGGATCAGTACTAACCGTAGTGGTGTTATCTCCACTTGAGACAGCTCCGCGTCGTAGACTGTCGAGTGTTGCTTGATAGCAAGAATTCGACAGCCGAGGCTGCGCACGCCGAAGATAGCAGTGGCTCTTCTGAAGAAAATCGAGAATGATTCAAAAGTTTTACTTGTTTTGTTTCAAAAACTATAGAAAGAAACATAAAAGAGTTAGAACGGATGAAATAGGAATGTAAGCCTACTGGTAGACGAAGCTCTGATCATGAAGCCCAACTATGAGTGTCGCCGCTCCGATTTTGTTCACTAATGACACAATCGAAGCCGCTTGATCACCCTCCATCACTGTGATTTCTACCTTAGCCTGCAGTAGGACCCAGCGAATCTTGGCATTATATAATTGAGCCTAAATTACTTTAATGAGTTTGCCACTCCGACTTCATAAATTATTTTTTTGGAACATCTTCCGTCAATTTTGAAACATATCGAGATCATTTTAAAAGCATATCTTGTAGTACAAAAAACATAATTTAAATATTTGTATTGTCGTATATTCTTTTGAAGTGGTTCCGATGGTGTTTTAAAATTGACGAAAGTGTTTCAAAGAACAATTTGTAAGGAGTGCTAAATTTGAATAGTGAAAAGTTAATATGTCCAAATGTTTCAAACACTATAATTGGGATACCATTAGGATAATTTAATCTATAGTTTATGCTTAAATCATAACGTGATACCCTTAACTATTAGAGGTTTTTAACTTGATACTCTCAACTTAGATCAACTTTAACTTAATATCCTCTTTCCCATTTTTGTCTCAACGGTGTTAACCGAAAAAGAAAATGACAAAATTATGCTCCCCTTTCTCTCCCTCCCTCTTCTCTCTCCGTCAGCCCCGGGGAAAGCGGAAGGGGAAGGGGAGAAGAGGTAGCACGGGTGGGGGATAGGATAGTATAGATCCCAACAAAAAAAAAAATAACGGAAAATTAAATTAGTAGTGACAGAAGATACGAAGTTGAAAATATTGGTCGAAGGAAGATATTAAGTTAGTATCTATCCAAGTTGATAGTGTAAACTAAAATTTGTAAATAGTTGAGAGTATTAAGTTAGAATATTTAGTTTTAGGGTCTCACGTATACATTATGGATATTAGAATTTGGGTTCGAAATTGACCGATGTTAGAGTTTGGCTCTCGAAATAACTGTTCACGTTGATTTCGAGACCCAAATCCTACCATCGGTCAATTTTGAGATCCAAACTCTAATATACATGTATACGTGAGACCCTAAAAATAAATAACCCTAATCTATACTGTGGATGATGAACAAAAGTAGAGAAGCGTTAATGAAAAAGAGTAAAGTTGCCGATCAGGACCTCCGCGATCCCGTTGCAAAGCTCCTTGAACGAGAGCGCGAGCTGGAAGCCCTTGAGCCTGAGCTTCTTCTGCCTGCTCCTCGACCGGGTCGAAGGGTGGACGTGGAGGAGGGTGATGGAGTCGGCGCCGCGGAGGAAGTTGCGCGCCGCCCACTGGAGGGCCTTCCGCGCCGCTTCGGTCTCCTCCACCAGCACCACCACTCTCTGGTTCTGATCCATCCTTCGATGATCTCAAAGATCAACAAACACTAACACCAACTAATCCTCTTCATTCTTTCTCGTGAGTCTCTCTTTTCTTTGTACTGTGATTAGTTGGTCTTTTTTATGTAAAGAAAGAAAGAAGAAAGGCTCTAGGCAGCATAGATGATTAGTATATGGAGATAAGTAAGCAACTTTGTCCATGTATTGGTGACCATTGTCTCCTTTAAATCTATTCTACTATATAATCTATTCTACTATATAATAGGAAAACTTAGATGGTGAAACTTTTGAATTCCAAAAACACCCTTACATACTTATACTAATTAAAAATAGTTCATTAATTTTAATAAGGATAACTTAGTAATTAGGAAGACTACCCTTTGGTCTTCCTAAACTAATTAAGAAATGTTAAAATACGTGTAAGGCACGTGCACATATGCTAGCAAAGAATAATGAAGAAAAAGAAAAAGAAAAAAAATGTACAGGTTGACTTAATTTTGAGTCCAGTTTTTTTCATAAATAAAAAAAGTGTGCAAGGGATTCATTTTATAAAAATTCGACAATGTTTAACTTGGTTGTCGGATATTGTTGGATTGTATGTCGTTTTCCATTGATCCCTCTGAAAGGGGATGACAATGGAGTTGTTAATTTAGTCTCACATCGGATAGAAGATGGAATCATGAGGTATAGATAATTGAGATTGGTACGTCTTAAATGAAAAATTCTCTTTTAAGACATATGGGTCAACTCCGGTTCGGATAACACTGCGTTTCCAGTAAGTGGTATCAGATCCTAAAGTTATGTGGGCTGGTTTGGACGATTCTAATTGGTTCAAGACGCCATACGTTCATGCATATACATGGATATGGTCTCTCTTCTCAAGATGGAGTTAGGAGCATATGCAACTAAGTTAATTGGCTTCAAAGGTGGGTTTGACGTGCCCAGGGTGGAAAAATAAGTTGTGGTTGGCACATAATGGTGGTGTGTATTGGCGTACCGGTTTGGTTCTATGGTCGAGTGGATCGATATGAAAATATGTTGGATCTTCTGAGTGCTCGATTGACGAAAACGAGCAAAGATAGCAGGGGTATCATGGTTGGTCAGCTGGTGGGAACGAGCAAATGTAGCAGGGATGCTAAGCTTGTTCGGCTGGCAGAAATGAGAAAAATGTAGCAAGGGACTAAGATTGCTCGGCTAGCGGAAACGAAAATAGAAATTGTTTGGTTATATCTTGTTTTCACTTGAGCTCCCAAAGTGGGGTGACAATGGAGTTGGTAATTAGTCTCATATAAGATAAGAGGTGGTTCATGCCTTAATAAAAATTTAATTGTAAGATATATGGACCCAGTCTAATATTGTACCATATGGACCAACTCTGATTCGAATCACACCGTGTTGCCAACATATAATACAGTCCTCCAAATTACATTACGTCACATTATGCACAACAAAGGCGGGTTACATTAAAATCCGTTCAAACTAAAAAAAACACTTGCCCAAATTCAGAATATTTAAATTTATATACAACCAAACAAAGTGACATCATATTAGGTAAATCTAGTCGACACTATAGGCGAGCATTATTCAGTTTTGGAACAAAAATCGAACCGAATCGAATACAAAAATTTGATTCGAATGCAGTTTCGAAAATACTAAAATTTCTTATTCGATTTCAGTTTTGATTTTTGGTTTCAATTTCGGTCCAAAACTGTAAACCGAATAAGACTTGTACAATTATGTAAATACACTCTCTTTTTTTTCTTTTTTTCTTTTTTTATGTAAATACACTCAATTCTATGCATATGTTTTAATTGAGATGTGTATATTTCGAAAGCAAGTTCTATTTATATGTTTTGAAACAAAATTATGGTATTTTAATAACTAATTTAACTTTGAATGCAAATACAACAAATGTGTGTATAAAAATTATAATTTTTAATATTATTTAACTACGATTTCAACTCTGGACCCTAGCCAAAAGATATAGTCCAACCGAATAAACCAAATAAACCGAATCTTTATTCGGTTCAGTTCGATTTCGGTTTATGCTAATTTCAGTTCAAATCGGTTTTTGGCTTTTTAAAATGGTTTATTCGGTTTTGACTATTTTGGTTCGGTTGAAACGGAATAAACCGAATGCTCTACACCATCTCATTTTGAATATTTGACGAATAACAATATATTCTATAGGTGTCCCAACTTGTGAACCACAGTTGAACCCGAGTGACCCTTAGGCCTCGTTTGGTTCGCGGAATTATTGGTTTGGAAAAGAAAAGTGATTACTTTCCTATGTTTAGGTGCCAAAGGAATTGAGGAGGAAAGGAAAGTGATTTCCAATGAAATAAAAATTAGAAAAAAAGTGATTCCATCCATCCAAGTAAGAAATCACTTTCCTACATTGAAGTATTCACTTTCCTTTTCAAATTCTTTGACATTTCCTAACACTGGAAAAGAAAATCAATGAAGATTATAATTTTTCAAAGGAAAGAAAATGCCAAGGAATTGATTTCCTTTTCCTTCCATTTCGGGAACCAAACGAGGCCTTCACGGAAAGGAAATGAATTCCCTTCTATTTTCCATAGGTATGAAAAAGTAGGATTCCTGTCACATTTCCTTTCTGTTGTTTGGTAAAACATGGAAACTACCTAGGAAAGCAAAGCAAAATATAACAATGTTCCAGTAATATCCTTACCTTTTAAAATAAAAATAATATTATTAAAAATAACATTAATGGTAAAAATAAGCAATGACACATGGTTACTTTTGTCACAACTTTTGTAATAAATGTTGGAAAAGGAGGAGGGAAAATCAATCCCATGGGTCTTGACTGGAACCATATTCCCACTAATTTTTTCCGTTGTCAGGAAATTAATTTCCAAGTTTGTCGCTACCAAACAAAGAAAATGAATAACTTTTCTTTCTTGATTTCTTAAATCCGTGAACCAAACGAGGCCTTAGGGTATAAAAGTTCTGGTTGGGTTGTGAAAGAGTAGTTGATCGAGCCACATAAATATACGAGGAATCGTTGGAATCTAGAGGTGATTATGTTTAATCTGTTTTGCTGGGTCCTACATTTGCCATTTGGTTGTGACACAAGTGGAAGTCACTTTCTATGTCAGCTTTTTTCTTTCAATCCAGTGCCTTTCCTTTATTTCTGCGTGTATTTAATTTTGCGCGTGCGCCTATCTAGTTGCTTACCTGTGGCTGTGGTCGCTGTTTTTGCTGATATCGACCTAGTCTAGTAGCAATATTCATAAATATACAACTATAGCCTGCTTAAAAGTACGAGTAAACTTTTTTGTTAGAGAAGCAAACTAAAACGACCATACCAGTCATGTCCTTGGATTCTCAAATCTTATTTCTTTTGTCGACGTCTGACTAAACCACAGCAAATAGAACCAAATTTTAGCACATCTCCAACTTTATGGTTTAATGACCATTTGTGAATATACATATAGACCAAAGTTCAACAACATGATCAAACTGTAAAATAGTCGCAATGTAACAAGATCAATCCCATAAGATGCAAGATAATGAAAATATTTTCCTTTCAAGCTAACTGGCCAGAAATAGATTTACAATCTATAACCTAAAGTTGATTAAAACGATCCTTTATTTGCAACATAAAGCCGACGTCTCAATGAATTTGTAGTATCGACACTTCTGCAGCAATTTAAATCAAAGCATACTTGCCCCTGACGAGCTCATCACAATGTCAAAGATGACAAAATAGTAATCTATATTTCCATTGCAACAGCAAAGTACCCAACTGCCAACTGCTCCACAAGCATGATGCATACATCCCAACCACTAATTGAACATATAATCTGTTACAGAAACTCAAAATGACGACACTATTGTGTCAAGTCATCTAATAACTGGTCACTATGTCAAACTTTCAGAAGACGAACATTAGGCTCCCACAATCCTAAACCTAAAGGCATCAACATTTTTCAGGATGCCACTATCCAAAAGATCCAAGAAGCCCATACACCAAGCAAGCAGCAAAAAGCACTTTCTGACGCATCTAGAACATTTTGACTTCAACCCCTGGTCTTTTCATCTTTTTATTATCAGGAAGCAGACCCTACTAGAAGCATATATCATATAGCAACCAAGCCTGCTGACAATGTTAGTCGCTTCCCATCTATTTCAACCAGACAGATGCTAAAATCGGCTAATTCAGTAAACATCAAGAACCCAGTTCTACACAGAACGACCCCGGCCCCTTCCAACATAACCATACCCTCTCCCATTATGAGGACCTCTTGTCGGTCCCCTGCCATGAAAACCCCGTCCTCCACCCTGGGCTGGCCGGTGCCTTGAAAAATCACCAAAAGTCTGTAATGCACGAAAACAAGGCAAGTAGTTAAGAAGAGAGAACAGATCAATCTACTAAGCTGAGCTCAATGGGTACTACTACACTCCTTACCTCTATATCAATCTTCAACTGCTCTGACAATTTAATCCTTCCAACCCGATTCGCATGATCAAGTGTGTTGCAGGAAAGGGTATCAAAGAACTCATCCTTAACATAGACGGGCTTCAAGGAGAACAAGAACCAATCAGTAAAATTTCGTACATGATGCTTTCTGTATCATAATCATCCAACCATAGTACATACTATTTTGGGTGACTCGGATTTGAAGCTATTAAAGTTTGATACATATATTGACCAAATTTTAACTACCAGATGTCTAGCGTTATCGTAACATAACCATCAATGGATACAAGGCAAACACTGGAGACTGCAACAATAGACATCACATCTAAGTTGTCCAGAACCTACAATGCTAGTTGGGCTAGTAGAGACCTACCTCGTTAGCAATGCAAATCTAGTTCATGTAACCAAGGAGCAACCTCCAAAGATCAAACCAACTTGTGTAGATGACGAGTTCGATAATGTGTTCCTAGGTTTACTATATGGTGTAGGGAATCAGATCCATATGTGGAAGAGCCAAGCCAAACATGAAAGTCTATAATTGAAACTTTCTTACCTTCATTTGAGACTCTGCATCATGTTCCTCATTATCATCGGCTTCGTGTTCTTTTCCATCTCCCTCCATGTAGTGTGACAGCTCTTTAGTCTTACCTAGATGACCCCACACTTCATCCTTTTTGAATTTCTCATTCATTGCCATAAAATCAAAGTCTTCAGTGAATCTAGTAACAGGGTGTGAATACTGAAACAGACAACAGGATAATTTCATTAACTATGCACATTAGAGAACATAAACGATCAAAGTAAAACAATAACAGTGACTACCTGAATGATTAAGTTGTTCAGTTTACTTTATATGTCAAACAAAAAATGAAAGTTTTGAATGAATGTTGGGAGTTAAAAAGAGTACAAGTATGCAGTGTGCTTAGGATTGGTTTTATGCAAATGTATAAATGCCCAATAATTCTAGTTTTACAACATGGTGCTTCATCTTTATCAAATATATGCTTGTACAAATACAGAAATGTCATTTTTTTTGTTGATCAAAATGTCCAAAGAAAATCATTCATGATATGCATTTACCCCATTTCCTCTTCCTCGTCCTCTTCCTCTTCCTCTTCCACGTCCCCGATTATAATACTGATTATGCAGCTTAACATAATTATAATTCTGCATAGCTGCTCCATTTGGCTGTAAAATAAATAGATACATCATGATCCTCTCATAATATGACAATTTTACTAAAAAGAACAGCAGGGCATAATAAACTGCAAACCTTTTTTATCAACAAAACATAGACAATTTTGAGATCAAATAACTTATTCTATATGGACTTTCTTCACTCAAATTGAGTAGGTCCAGAAGAAGAGAATACAAAAACAATCAAACATTACTTTTCAAATTAAAGACTTTTAATGAAGCAGAAAAATATAACTTTTTCATGGATCCCATTTCATATTATCTTTAACAAAAGTACCATATGCTTGTTTGATAATTTGCCCAGAATCCCACAGTACTTTCTCCCTTCAAGTGTGATAAGCTCCATATGAACATTGACATTGCTAACATGGTTACTTGAGGAGATTAAACAAAGGGATCATGGCTTTATAAACAAGCAGATCAGAATAGTTTTTCTTTCTATATTGCCGCTCCATTGTGCAAGCTAATGTTCACTCTCTTTTATTTTAATTTTCCACCTTTAGACATTCAAACATTACTTTTCAAATTAAAGACTTCGAATGAAGCAGAAAAATATAACTTTTTCATTCACCAAAATTACCATATACTTGTTTGATAATTTGCAGTACTTACAAATACACAGAATCCCACAGTATACTTTCTCCCTTCAAGTGCGATAAGCTCCATATGAACATTGACATCGCTAACATGGTTACTTGAGGAGATTAAACAAAAGGATCATGTCTTTATAAACACACACATCAGAATAGTTTATGTTTCTATATCGCTCCATTGTGCACGCTAATGTTCACTCCCTTTTCTTTTAATTTTCCACCTTTAACATCTAACATAACGGAAATATCTGGATTTCAATTTAGAAGTCGATCTCTTTTAGAAACCAAAACATCTAGTAGGGAAACCACTACAGTAAGGGCATCTAAAATGGTGACAATAAGACATGCTTTTGTCACCAATTTCTGATATTATCGGTCTTTGATTAGCAGATTCACCGACTATAGTAGACTATAAGGCTTTTGCACTCCCATCTCATGTGATATCTACATATTCCTATGTTGCACAGACACGGATACAACACGACAAGGACACGGTGACATAACACTTATTTAGGTGTGTCCTAGTGTATTTTGGAGTGTTAGTGGTGTGTCCGTTATGTGTATGATACGCATCCGATAAGACACGCTTTTGCACTCCCATCTCATGTGATATCTACATATTCCTATGTTGCACAGACACGGATACAACACGACAAGGACACGGTGACATAACACTTATTTACGTGTGTCCTAGTGTATTTTGGAGTGTTAGTGGTGTGTCCGTTATGTGTATGATACGCATCCGATAAGACACGGTCCAGGTTTTTGGAGTGTATCTGCTTCCTAGACATTCTTTTTTCAAGTTGACTGTTTAATCTCTACTCTTTTGTTAGCAAACCATTGTAGCTCACTTCCATCCCTTGAACTCTAGAGTTATATATGATTCTAGTGATTAGAATGTGTAACTAAAGTCTCTTGCTAGTACTATTATGATTATGATTTGAATCTATATATCCTGACATGTAGTCAAACAGTTAACCTTCTCGAAGACTATTAACATTAATAGTTTTGATGGACTTAAAGTTTCCAACTGCTGAATTCCTCACTTTCTTGTAAATATTGCTTTTAAGTAATCCGTTCTGAATGGTAAGGTAAGTCATAATTTTTCTTTACAGTTTATGTACCTTTCACATATGAGATATAGAAAAACTTAGAGCACACACTGGAAGCCTACTATAATATGCCTAATATTTCTGTCTCCATTTATTCATAATTCTTTTCTCCAGTTCATATTTTCATAAATAATATGACTTGGGAGAAGGATCGAACACAAGATGTTCAGGTAAGTGGTTACTACAAATAAGCAGAAATAAGAGTCATGTTTGTGTTAATAGTACGATAGATCATGAGAAATCATGGTGGTATATAAAATCGAGCAAAATAAAAAAATTCATCCTAGTTGGGAGTCATCCACTAAAGAAGAGCACTTTGGAGCTGTTATTTGTTAACAATTAATTAAGTACAATGTACTTGAGGTGTAACAGATCTAAAACTTTAGAAATTTAGAGGGAAACATCAATGTGAGCTAATCTACTTTTCTTGTGCAGATTGGTAGGGATGTGCCAACAGTGGGGTACCACGAAAGGATCAAAGCAAAGAATCATAAGGAGGATACTTGGATATATGTATAGATAACCATAAACAATGTGAAATACTATTTATCTCAGATAGACATTAATTTAGCAACTAAATACAAAGTATAAGCCTCTATTACAATTCTTTAGGGTTCAAGTTTCCCGAATTCGGCTGTCTGGGTCAGTGCTACAGCAGACAAGCAAATAGCTGCCTACACACCAAAGTGTAAAGTAGCCCTTAGGCCAGTTACACATTTTGACTCTTACCTCAACAGCTAAAGCCTGCATAACCACGGAGTGATGATCTATTGGTAAAATCAAAGATAGATGTCTATTGTGTAATGCATTTTCTTTTAATCAAATAGGAAACATGCATCATACATTTTAGTTCAATTCTCTACACCTTATCTTGCCATAAAAACCTTCCCTTACTATGATTGATGTTTTATCTGCTGGTGTATAGCATAAATTAAGTTGTGCCGCATATTTGTCTAAGCCACATGTTAGCATCCAGACGGTTCATAGCAATATTATAAGGATGAATAACATCAAGTATGTCCTTAACGCTACTTTGTCATTTGTTACAAACTTACAACTGAAAATGTATTATGGTATATCTTTGATTTCTCTACTATTTTCATTGTACTCACCGGTCCTGATTATCTATGAACTGTCGACTAATTATACCATTTCCAGCTAGGAATATATTTTCTCCAATTCATATATAATGTGACTTAATGTGAAAATTTATGTTGTATGAATATGGACACAAATGATAAGGACACGATATAGATACAAGATACAGGAGTTTTCAGATAGGTACATATGTAGACCCCTATGCTAAACAATTATGGACACCATTGACGATTTCTACAACCTCATGCTAATGCGAACATATCTGCGGTCAAATATTGAATAAAAGATATTCATCAGTAGTACTCAGCAGAAATTGATGTTTAAGAATTACACCGAACACTAATAATGAAATAGGACAAATAATATTAGAGACTGAAAAGAAATCTTAAGTCACCCAAACATCCGCATGAAATGATCTAAACATGTTGAAGTTGAACCTTGCATCACTTAAGGAATGTAAGTATTAGTGCTAGTCGTGTGTTGTTGGCAATGTCGCTATATGTTGGAAGGCATGGCCCAAGTAACTAGGCATTTCCGAGTCAGGTTTGTGTCGTACTGGATACATGACGCAGTCGCATGGTACCAGTTATCATGTAACCCCGCTCCCTTGCTAATTAATGCTTATGCAGGTCTGTGTTGAACATACAATGACATGAAGCACATAAGCAGGACTATTTTTGGCATGTCTGTACATTTTCGTGTGTCAGTTTGTTCATGATGGAAACAAATAGAACTGATTATGTCATGCCCACTTTCCCTAGATCAGTGTCCTGGCAATGCAAGACCCAATAGCAATGACTAAGCAAAAAGATGTTGCAATTAAGGTACTTAAAACTGATAAAAGATAACAAGCTATAAAGGAAATATCATACAGAGATGGATAAAGTCTGCCACACTTGTATAACACTCTTCACTCCAACGTACCTTGTGATGGCTGGGTTTAGGAAGGGGCAATATTGGCTCCTTTGCCACTGCTTGAGGACGCACTGATGATGCAGGCAGGGATGGTTGTATCTTAGCATCGTGCGGTTTATCCCCTTCACTTTTATGGCTCACTGGTAACGGCTCAGATGATGGAAGTGTGGAAGGACCAGGCTGCAGCAGTTGACCAGGAGTTACTAGACCCCCTGATGATTGAACTTGGTTTTGACTGGACAAATCCACAACAGAAGGTACAGATTGTGACATGGTTTGACAAACCAAAGTTGGAGCAATAACTGTCCTCGAGTTGCTACTAACAACAGGAGGCATGTTCTGCGACATTGTTATTGCTGGGTCATGACTAGAGCTTAGAGGATGTATAGATGGGCCAGCACCGAGATTTGTTGCCGGGAGAGGATCTACAAGAGGTTTATTTGGCATCAAACCTGTTGCTGTTTCAGGAGCTAAAACACTAGCTTGTCTAGGGGCCACTATTGATGGCAGTGTACTAGATGTCAAAATCTGAGTACTACTTGCAGGTGGCAACAAAGATGAAGATAATTCAGATACGTTTGGAGATCCAGAATGCAAGGTTGGATTTATTCCAGGATACTGGAAAGGTTGTAGCATAGATGGACGAAGAAGAGGTGATTGTTGCAAATGAGGAAGGCCACCCGACGGTGAATAAAATCCTTGCCAGTACATGGGCATTGCAAGCCCAGAGCCACTTGCATTTGGAGGAGGCTGTGTGGGAACCCATGAACCTATACCGCCCCCAGGCTGATACAGAGGTAGCCCACTTGGGAACGTTGACCTTGGCAGCTCCAACCCAGCTGTGTGAGAGCTAAGATCAGCTACTGTTCCACTTCCAACAGAAGGTGAACTGATCGGTGCAGATATAGGCCGAGAGAAGTGTGACTGCACATATATTAAAAGATGTTAATAAGCCATATTGAATTGACAGTCCACAAGAGTATAACTGTTGTTAGCAACCTGAATAATAGCAGGATCATTGTGTAGAGTAGTAGTCTGAGCAGGCGGTGAAGCTTTAACCTGTAAATCCTGCAAATTGCAAGAGAGTTTATAAATATATCAAGTTCAGAAGTATAAAAAGACAATTCCAAAGCTACAGTGGAGTCCTTGTACATAACATAATGATAAATAAATAATACTGCTGAGTCCAAATTACTGAATGGGCAGATGTATGGTATAACAATTGCAAGCACTTCTATTGTGCAGAATGTAGCCTTCTGCCCAACAACTTTGACTTTCTATTAGACAGATTGAAATCAGAAGTAAAACCCAAAGAAGAATGCAAAATAAAAAATCTCTCTCTCACAATAAATAGGTACCAAGTAGGGAACTAATATATAAATTAGTAAGTCAACAAGATCAGAATAAGAACAGTAACAGAAAAAGGAATAAGAACAAAACATAAGCAGGTAATCAAAATAATGGAATATAACCGCAACGTACATGCCACTTAGAATCAGTGTTGTAAATTTCGGTAGGCGGATTAGGTGCGGCAAAGGGGTGCCTAGCGCCTAGGCCGCCTAGGCGGCCGCACAGGAAAAAAAAATTTTTTTTTTTAAAGTTTTGGGTTTAATTTTGAAAATTTTTGATATTTTTTTTGATATTTTTTTTGAAATTTTTTGAAATTTGAAATTTTATTTATTTATTATTAAATTTAATAATTTTTTATTATTATTTTTTTAGAATCTGAATTTTTTTGAATTTTATAAACTGAAATTTCAAAATTCAGAAATTTCAAAATTCAAAATTCAAAATTTTGAATTTCCCGCTTTGCCGAACAGGCCGAACAGGGGCCGATTTGGCCGAACAGGCCGAACAGGGGCCGATTTGGCCGAACAGGCCCGCCTAGGCGCCGAACAGGCCCGCCTAGGCGCCGAACAGGCCCGTCTAGGGCCGAACTGGCGCCTAGGTGGCCAAACAGGGGGTTTTCGGTGCGGCAGGCGGCCGCCTAGCGCCTAGGCGGCCGCCTAGGCCGATTTTTAGAACACTGCTTAGAATGTTAAGCTAGCAAAATGATTGAAATTTACATTCACATAAAACAGATGCAAGGCACTAGCGGAGTTTTATATTACATTATGTTACGTGCACACACGCTCACATATAAACATACACATGTGTGCACACTTTTCGTTGAAGCTATGGCAGCTGCAATTTTGTTTTAAGATGTGCTTCTGCACAAACAACACAGACACTTTCCTTAAAGCTCCAGGAGCTATAACTTGTTTTTAAGATCTTGGCATTATTAAATCTTCAAAACAGGCAGTTCCAACATCATATTATTATTATTATTATTATTATTATTATTATTATTATTATTACCAATTCCACAATACAGAATGATACTTTCTCATGTACCTTAATATCACTTCCTCGAAAGAGTATATAGTCATATATTTTGTCACTAGCAGGAACCTGTGGACCATCCTTCCTTCGCCCTTCAGTTCCAAAACTTCGTACTGCAAAACAAGAAAATCAGTTTTAGAAATAATCAATTGAGACCAAACTTTTGTAATAATATGCATATGAAAACGGAAGATTCAATTGCACTAATTTTCTAACAAGAGCAAGAAAATTTTACTAACATTGACTAAATATACCATGATAATTCAGCAAGCCATTCACAGGGCATCCGTAACGTAAAATTGTGCAGATGTTTATCTTATTGCCTCTGTTTCTTGAAAAGTACTAATACAAGCAGTATTCAAGAAAGAAATCTCCTTGCCATGGAAAAATAAATGTAAAACAAACACTCACAATTTGCAAGATCTCAAAGTCCTAAAGATCAGTTAGCCAATACTTTACCAACAATGCCGGAAGGAAAAGGAAAGAAGAGGGAAATAGGAAATATCTTTCGCTGATGTTGGAAAACAATGATAAAGTAAAAGGCAAAAAAATTTGAGATACAGGAGGGAAAATCAAGAAAAAATTCCCTCCACCTTCCCTGCTCTTCTCCGAAACCTTTATAGGGCCAAGCACAACCATCAATAACATTAGATCTAAAAACAAAGATAAGTTAAATTAAAATGTCTTAAATTGAGCACGTTGTATTTGCTGGAATCATCAAATGAAAGTGAAAACTGAAATCATAAATATTTATGGTGTAAACCAAGAAGACCTCAACCAATAAGTGTTTATTCCCAATCCCATTTCATCCTTAAATTTCAAATAAGCTCTAACATGCTCAGGTCATTTGTGACACTTAACTGTCATCTTCATCATCATTATCCAAGGGTTCTTCTTCCATTAAAATGGATTGTGTATGGAGCAAATAAAACTCCAAAAAATAATTGTTAATAAGTTTTTATTTTTTATGACTGGTTAATCTGACATCAACTCACTATGATGGTGCTAAATTCATGGCCAAGATAGCTATGATCAAGAGAGGGTTAGTTGACAGATAGATAGACCTTACATTTTGGTCATGCGGTTTCAGCCCATGCAACCAATGGGAATCCTACATGTTTCCCCTAGACTTAAAAAGAGATCAGACGAACAGGTAAAATAATACTGAAAAATCTCTGTTCAGAGCTTAAGGCTATGTTTTAGTTAGGTGGAAAGTGAGGGAAAGGAAAATGAGAGTGGTTCATGTATAAATTGGATCCTGTTTACATATGACCAAGTTTCATTTTCCTTTTCTTTCCTCATTTTTAGCAATCAAACACAACCTGGTGGAAAAAGAAAAAGAAACTTGAACAATATAATTTCTAGCACATACCACATCTGACGTAAAGAAACTGATATATCAAACTTGCCTTATATCCATGCTGGTAGGATTAAAATATTATTTAAAACAATAAAGAGTTTCAAGAGTCAATTGCCAATGAGATATCTGCATGAATAGGCTGTATCACACTCTCGAGTCTCAACATGCACTATGCACCTAAAGATTATACTGAATTCTACGGAATAAAATAGAACACTTGTAGCCTATGTTGCACAGACACGACACAAAGGACATGGCACCTGCTTTGGCGTGTCATATTGTATTTTCGAGTCTCCTCATTGTGTGCAATACGTGTCCGACACGACACAGCTCAGACTTTTGGGTTGTCCGTGCTTCCTAGATTGTAGCCATAGACCTTGAAAAGCATTTCTTGGTTGGCGATCAAGTTATTCCTCCCATCAAATGTGTGTGTAAAAGATCTGTCAGATCATGGATGGAGCAAGATTCAGCTCCATGAATATAATGACTCTTGATTTTCTTATCATAATAAATAAGAAGATGTCATCAAAAAGAAAAGATGACAAACACAGATATATAACTACCTAATGCAACAAGAAACTGTTGTAGCCATCAAATATGGCATCAAGTATGAATCAAAATATCGGCGAATGACCCAGTACATAGATTGAACCTTATTAACAATGGACCCACCTACCAATTCCCAACTGGTTCATGAAATTAGATACAGGTTCTCTCTTTTTATGCTAGTGTGTGTGTGTGTGTGCGCGCGCGTGTGTGTGCGCGAGCGCGCGCGTGTGTGGTCTGGGGGAGGGGACTATTTAAATTGAAAATTGATAAAATTTAGAAAAAATAACTCTTAGGGAATATTGTAGTATAAAGAAGGTCCCTGATATCGGGTATCCTCCCATACCGGTTGGAGGTTCACCATAGCGGATACCAAGTGATATACCGCAGATATCGAGGGATATACCTGACAATATACTGCACATAACAAGAGATACACCTATCAGGTATAATGCATATATCGAGAGAGATGATCCCATAGCGGTATAGGATAGCAATTCACTTCATATATGTCGTATGCCAAGAAGCAAAGAATTAATAACAAATAACCGTAAACAATTCAAATGTTCTAACAATTGAACTACGCAAAGTCAAAAGTCAATTTAACAAAGGAGAAGAGAAGAGAAGTACAACTATCGCCACCAAGTTGCCGAAGAGACAAGTACCACTTATTTTTTCTAGTGAAACAAAGTCAGGATTGGGTTTTTTTAGGTCTTTAATTTCTTTTAACAGGTTTACGACTGACTAGCCCAAACTCGATATTTACTCGACGGTATATTCGGCATTTCAGCTTGTATGATTCGATCATCGGGTTTCTTTTTCAAACCGGTGTGCCTTTAAAACCTTTATACAGGTTAGTATACCGACCATATCAGCCAATATCCTGAACAAAACATACTTTAATATAATTTAAATCTGCATAGCATGCTATTACCATAAAAAATAATAAGAACATGCATGTAAAGAATGTCTCACTTGCAAACGGAAGTATCCTTGAAACACATAACATAAGAGTTTATCATTGAGTTGCAACTGCATATGTAAATCGTAAGATTCTGATTGTGATTTTGTCTAGTCTTTATGTACATCAAAATACAACGCTGGTTTCATCAAAATATTCCATTAGTACAAATGACATCTTGAGTTGCCTAACTGCCCAAACCTGCCTTGCTAAAACTTCAGACATAGCTTCCTCAAAAGAACTATTACGCCTATTTTTTGTGCACGTGTCTCAAAACAACAAAAATATAGCTGAAATATAACTTCTTCAAGGATATTCATTTTACAACCATTGTTAGTTCAAATTTCATAGTTGTTTCAAGAATTCAAAGAATTATTTGTCAGTATGTTGTTCTATTAATTGATATTCACCAATATGACAAAATCATAAAGACAGCATTAAATTTACTAAAGACTCCCCCTTGTCAAGCTACTAGCATAAACATGAGCCTACCTCCAAAAAAACAAATGCCTTGATGCATAGGACTACATTATGGGGCATTTAAAATATGGCATGAAATTTAAGTACTACTCTATTACGGTATTACCTTACTAGGTTTCCAAAGTGAAAACACCCATTTCATTAACTCATTATTATGCCATGATAATGTGTTTATCATGGTTAGGAAATCTCTATGCTCAACCATAAAAAACAGAATTCTATTATTGTGTGTCAGTGTATGTGTGTGCATGTAGGAGAGGGGGAGGGGTGGGATGATATGATCTCCAACGACGGATGTCAGAATTAAAATTGCTTCTTACACTTTTTACAACCGGCAGTAAACTTAATACTCCAACTAAACCCAGGCACAAGATGATGTTACGACATTCTCTCTCTTGACGTTGGAAAGTTAATTAATAATTATGGAAAAGGAAATTAATAGCCTAATATAGATTCCTTATGAGCAAAACTATGGAAGGGTTTTAATTGAGAATTCATTTCTGCACCATTATATAAATTAAGGATTTCAGAAGCTAGCACTACCTTAATAGGGATGGATACTAAAAAATATCGACTTCCTATGTTATAACTACAAATTATGGGGGAGTCAGGGTTTGTCCCAGTCTTCCCATGGTGTACCGATAAATGCCATATAATAGCACCAGTTACTACCATTTGACATCTCCTGGTCCGTGCAAATTCAAACACATGGTACATGATTACTACTTATTTACAATGTTGACACTGCCAATACGAAGAGAAGTTGGCATCCCTGCTCAAGTTAAATGTATGTGTTCACGTGCATGTAAATAGTAGTAGTTCATAAGGCCAACACAAGAAGGGTAAAACCTTGATAAATCTTTAAAAAAAAATATCAAACATTTAAGGGCCAATCGAATCTACCCAACATAATGCAATAATCGTCAAGCCAATACTCTGAACGGACAAAAGACTTAAGCTATGACTTGAAGGTTGTTGCACCAATGAATTTTTTTTTAATATTATTTACAATAATTTATAATGTAATGATCTTCTTTCAAGGAACAACTCTTTTATTTAGTTATAGGGATCCAAATACTCTGAATGAGAGACTCCCTAGCATCAAGGCATTAAGAATGTGCATCCTATTATATTATCACAGAGAGGCGTCAGGCCTAATCAAAATAGGAAGCAGAATCATATAGAACATGAAGAATTGATGATATCATGTCCTTGTATCATAAAATGAAAGATAACCTAAGATTGTTAGCTAGCTTGTCATAAAGTTGGCTATTTACTTGCTATGTTTTGTATAAAAAAAATGTATTGAGCAGATATTAAAGGATTAGCTGATACAAAAATCACCTTGACATCATAGAATACTATAAAATAAATTGTAGACTAGTTATTTAGTAACTATAACATGTAATGTGTACTTTAGCTTGTCATAGAGTTGGCTGTTTATTTAGAAATCATGTTTTTGACAAAATAATGGCTTGCATAAATATGAATGGTTTAATTGGTTAAACAAACATCGTGACATAGTGGAAAGTTATAATTTGTTTTCATATTTGGGGTGTTTTAACATATTGGCAAATTAAAACTTGATAAACAAATGAAACGGTCTTCAATAATAGACCCAAGGATGCTTCTTATCTATTTTTGCATCATGCCGTTGTCGGACCAAGTAGTGTCCATCGGTGCAAATTAATGTATCCATACATGTTTTCACTTCTCACAAATACATCATCTATTTACCACTTTAGATAAACATGGAAATGAAATTTATAACAACTATGAAAATTTGTTTACATATTAGACTTCAGTTTAGCAAATAATGATATACTAATCAACATGGGGTGCCTACGGCCCTTCCCAAATTGGAGAGGCCTGGGACAGTGCATGACAGTTCGAATTGAGTTATTATAATCAAAGCACGGTCACAATAGTCCAAAAAATATTTGGACCAGAAATTAATGGAAGGGGGGCTAAGTGATGTTTTTCGGTGTTCTAAAAATCGGCCTGTTAGGCAGCCTAGGCACTAGGCGGCCCTAGGCCGAATCGAAAACCTCATGTTCAGCGGGCTTCTGCGGTTGTTCGGCCATGTTCGGGGCGTAGGTGGCTTGTGCGACGCTAGCTTGTGCGTCTATTCAGATTTTAAGTTTTTTTTTATGCTTAATTGTATTATGGATATGTTGTTTGAATTTTAAGATTAAGATTGCATTTTGGTTTAGAACATTGAAATTTCAAATTTACATTATGGATTTTTGATGCTTAGTTGTATTGTGGATGTGATGATTTTTTTATTAAGTGTGTTTAATTATGATATAACACTATATAAGTTGTTACAAGGAAGTTGTTTGGGTGGGGGGAGGGGTGCAGATTATTCATGTTCCGTGCCTAGGAGGCCTCCTCCTCCACACCGAATTCGCATGGTAAATTTTAGAACACAATATTTTTTAAACATTACGGGGACTCTGACACGTGCTAAAACATTGTGTTGTGCCAGACTGCCAGTTCCTAAACATAACCTCGTGACCCAACAACAAACTTGGAACCTAAAATCTAACGAAAATTCCCAACAAATCGCGTGAAAGCAAGCACCCATCAATGTGGTAGCCTCACAATCAAAATCGATCCAAACTCCAACTTATGCAACAAACAAGCAACATCATAGACACAAATAGCACACGGCACGTATAAAAAAAACTGTCGCCGGCATTGTTCCCCCAATTAAATTCGATCCGTTCAACGCATTTCGTCGACTATCGAACTAATCAACGATCCACCCACAAAGAAAACCCTAAAAACTTCCAAATCCCAAACTCGCCTCAACAGAAAACCCTAAATTCGCATGAGCACATCGAGCAGACAACGTAACGCAAAGATTTGGAGATTAGGGTTTTTATACCGTTGCGGAGTCCGATGCTGGCCTCGACGGTGTTGATGTTGGAGAGGATCCCGTCGTACCGGATCTCGCTCTTCGACGTGAGGCTTATCAAGCTCCCTATGTAGGAGTCCGCCGCCGAGGACGAAGAAGACGCCATGGCCGATTCTTACAGAGAGAGAGAGAGAGAGAGAGAGAGAGAGAGAGGCTCTTCAGTCGATTGAGAGGATTTGAGGAAAGGGAGAGTCCCTTTTATAGGCGGTTCCGTTTCTAACTCCAATATTTTACTTACAAGGGGTGGGTAGTTTGGGCTTTCTCCGGGGGAGGGGTTCAATTTTATTTTTGTTTCTTTTGGAACGGAGGTGAAATGAAATAGTGAAATAGGGTTAGAAACTAAGCAAAAAAAAAATTACATTCCAATACTAGGGTTTGTCCCAAATTTATTTTATAAGTTTGAAGATTATATTGTCAAATAATTTAATTTAATTTTTCAAAAGCATGAAAACAAGTTGGATGTGGTTCATGATAGACCTCTATAAAAGTGGGTCCTATACATCTTACATGTATTTGCTATGTGCTAATTTTGGGTCCATGAAAAATTCTTCTTTTTTTGACGAATTTGACAGATATCATGTGAAGATTAATGTGTAGGGCCTGTGTGGGTGTGCAAATTAAGCCAATTTTTTACTCCATTTTTTGTTCGTATTCTCGAATACTTTCGACTTCGTATCAAGTTCACATAGCACGACCTTTTTATGTGTTCGAAAAAATTTTCTTGTTAATATGTTACGTCCTTAAAGTAGTTGTCTATATTGAAATGGTCCACCTATCGTCTTGTCTCCAACATATTGTATATTGATAATCGTAACGACACAATGACTTTATCGAGGTAAGCTTCGAAGAGTATTACATTTCTTATGGGATATAATGGAGTTGCAGTAGAAAGTTATTTTTGGGATGGAGTTATGGGGTTCGACAAATAAATTTTACGACTATGATTTTTGTCGAGGATGACTAGCCAGCCTTGATACAATACAACAATGAGCTTGTCGTGGGTTTCTGGTAGATGGAATCCACAGGTCTTTCCATTGGTGAGGTTTAAGAGTATTATTCGATATTGAAGAAAAATTAGCACACTTTGAACCAGGGGCGGTCCTGGTTCAGGGCAGGCCGGACGACGGCCCAGGGCCTCCTGATGAAAGAGACACCAATATGGAACTGTCTATAATAGAACTATTATGTATCATGTGCCTTTTTTTTAACAAAAATTATTGTGGTGTAATTGTTATAATGCTAGAATTATATTTAAGAGGTTGTTGGTTCAAATCTTAACTACAACAATTTTTTTTTATTTATTCTTTTTTTTTTACATTATGTATGGAGGCTCATTACAGAAGTTTTGCCTCAGGGCCCTGCTTTGAACGCTAAATAATAGAAATCTATTAATACAAAAGTTCATAAAACTAGCACACTTTGAACACTCAGTAATGTAAATTTGTTAATACAAGATTTGTATAAAATATGATGCAAGCTATCAAAATAATACTCATAAAAAAACTACTAGCGAATGCCCATAATACAAACTCACACAAGGCTCTCACTTGTTCATACTAGCACATCTTTTTTTTTTTTTTTTTTCCTTTTTGCTTGGTGCCATGTTTCCTAACGGGAAAGGTCATTCCTATTTATAGGGGAGGAATGATAGAAATAGAAATCTCTAGAATAAAAGAGCAAGGAGTTCGGAAGAATTGTGGAAGAATAAAAATTTGGCTATAAGATTTCAATATTTGTCATGACATGGGGAGAGTTCTACATCTTAAAAGAGTAATATGTACCAAAGTGTCCCTCTAAACCATGTCACTTTGTGTGGTAGTGTGCTAGCTGACGTGACATATTAAATAACACTATTCTAGCATTTCAATTATGTTATTCATCATCCAAAAATTTGAATGGTGTCATTTTCCGTTATTTGGCATCTGAACACGGCAAATTTTAAACCAAAAATCTATCACCCATTTTTTAATGTTAATTTTAATTTTAACGTTAATTTATAATTTTTTATGCCAGCTGTCATGTTAGATGTCATGTCAACTACCACATAAGAATAAATAGTTTGAAGGAACATTTTGGAGAGATTAGTAATATTTTCCTAAGTAAAATTGGATCAGAATATTGTTTTAACGAATATCATTGATCTCGCTCCACAAATTTTCCTGTATCTCATTACTCTTACTCAATATAATAATAGTTAGCCAATATTTTGACTACATGAGAAAGTTTTTTAATACCAATATTACTCACTATATTTAAAACAAGAGGCCCATGATTTATTGTTGCTTAATTTATTTTTTAGTTAGGAACCACAAAAGATTCATATGGAGACAGGAGGCCTCTGAGCTCCATAACAACAGCAAACTGCGTCCAGCGCGACCGTATTAGGAGAACAATCGTGTCCTCCGTTGGGATAATTGTGGTCGATGCACACTTCCTTACATGACTTTGGGTTGTGGAAGTCGCGCAGGAGACGAATGCTTGGGCTTCCTCCTCCGATCCTTTCGGCCTCGACAACTGAAAAGTGATTGGTTATATATATGCAAGAAATCAACCAAAAAAAATCATTATAAATACTAAATTGTAACTTGATACCCTTAATTATTTCTATTTTCAACTTAATATCATAAACTTTTTTATTCTACTTTTCAATTTTATATCCTAAAAAAATAGAAACTACTCATGCCTCCCCTCTCTCTCTGACGATGCCCCCCCCCCTCCCCCCCCCCCCCCCCCCCCTCTCTATTACCGGCGATGTCCCTCCCTCCCATCTCTCTCCAGCGATGACGGCGGCGTGCGGCAATGCCGGCAACAGGAGCGGCGCACGCACGCGACGAAGAGAGAGGAGGTGGGGTGGGCGGCAGCGGCAGTGACAGCAGTAGCGACGAGAAGAGAGGGGGCAGTCACGTGTGGAAGGAGGGGGGCACGGGTGGGGGCTTCACAGGAGGCGGGAGGAGAAGAGGATCCGCGGGAGGGGGTAGTCGGTGAGAAGAAAGAGAAAGGGAAACAGAAAATACTTTGGAATTTTTTTATGATATTAAGTCGATACATATAAAAGTTTAATATATTATGAGTTGGAAAAAATAAAATTGAAATAATCAATGGTATCAAATTGAAATTAAATATTTCTAAATAATAATAATTCAGAGATAAATTAGACATACAAAGGAGTTCTCCTGATGTGAAGAAGGACATGAGAACTGCAGCTATCAAGAGCTTCACGACAGCGCGAGTTGAATTCTTGGCAGCCATTTTCACATAAAATCTCTAAAATTTCTTAGCTATATATAATGGGTTGTGGATATAGGAATCATGTGCGTGCTTAATAAATTTCAGGAAAAAAGAAGAATTAATTATGTAAGCAAAATCAATAGCTTGGTAGCAATCCTTTGCATGTAGAAAAAGTATTGTTTGCTGCTGCATGCATATGCACATATGCATGATGACAAATAATCTCTCTTTTAAACCAGAATTGAAATTTTTTGGATTTAGGTTCACCTACTAGTTAATTCCTTACAAAAGGTGAAAAGGGTTTAATATTTTTATATTTTTTTAGTGAATAATGAATTATTGTCAGGGGCATCAGTATTTTGTGATTACCCTATCTTTATCTTACAAGAATTAAACAAAATAAACTAAAATTAAAGTGTTAAAAAAATATTACATGGCTTATAACTCTTTAGATGTTAATGAAATAGTTGGACTCAATTGCTACTCCAAAATTTTATTGGAATAAATAAAAATGAAACAGTTGGACTCAGTGGCAAGTCAAAAATTGTATGGGAATAAATAAATAAACCTAATATATATTAATTTTAAACCAAATACGAATATATTATTAAATTTAGTTTGAATATATAGAATTAGATTAAATCTAATCAGAATAAATTTAGATTAAACCAAATCCAATTCGATTTGATTTATATATAAAATTATCCTCAATACGTATAAACCTTGTATCTCTACTAATATAAGGTGACTTGGAAATGTTTCAAAATTAAAATATTTAAGTAGTTTGTAATTCATCCATCAATTATTTTTTAAAAAATTAAAAAATTATTGAACTACATCTATCTACTTATAAATGACTAAGATGTGAGATATTTTCTTGGTCGTCTAAATTTATTTCTTAAAAATCGTCTATATTTATAATAAATGATAACTAAAATAATAATAAAATTTTAAGCAAACAATGCAAGTGTACGTTATTAGTTCCATATAAAAGATATACTCCACGGGCAACTTCCAAATAGTACGATATATTCCAGTCCCACACCACTAACATAATATATAACTCTATATACTGTATTTTTTAGCCGGCCGTCAAGTCATTTCGAACTCTTCGTGTGGATCTTGTCTACATTGACTTTTTCATCATCGTCCCACACGCACGTTTCGCGCATTCCACGCGCTCCAGAGCCTCACGGAACGGCCGATGTCTTCGACACCGGCAACTTAACGCCTCTATTCGCCCACGACGTCAAAGGCTCCCACGACGGTTTCACAACGCCTACGATAGCCGATGCCGTCCAGCCACCCGTTCTATGCGCACGACGTCCTTACGACGTCTTCTCGACGTTCTTACGGTGCCGCACGACGGACCGCGTGGTCTGTTGGTGCTTTCTTTACATGGAGAGAGCTTGCTCTCAACATGCCTTGTAAAAGTTTAGTCACACATCGGAAATGCACCATGAGTTATCTCAACATATATACTTGGTTGTGTTGTTGAGAGATGCACATGGGGTGGTGACCCTAAGGAGGGAACCATGTGGGTGATTTTACTAGGAGGTAAGAATAAGGCTCCAAGGATTAAGCATTAATGCTTTTGTCATTCTCTTGGATTAATTTCATTTGGAGCTAAGCCCCAAAGGGGCTTAGCGACTCGGACTCGGGCTCGGGCTCGGGCTCATGGGCCCATGGATTCGCACCAGGCTGACTGTGCAGACTGCAAGTCAGTTACGGAAAGACTGATTCAATGCGATTAATTCAGATCCACTTTTTGTGGGATTTAATTCAATCTTTCCATAAGATTTGAATTAATTTCGTTGCCATCTTTGTGGGATTTAATTCAATCTTTCCATAAGATTTGAATTAATTTCGTTGCTATCTTTGTGGGATTTGAATTAATTTCGTTGCCATCTTTGTGGGATTTGATTCAACCTTTCCATAATATTTGAATTAATTTCGTTGCCATCTTTGTGGGACTTAATTCAATCTTTCCATAAGATTTGAATTAATTTCATTGCTATATTTGTGGGATTTAATTCAATCTTTCCATAACTGAAAAGGCGGTTAGGGTTTCCACCCCCTCTCTATATATACTCTCTTCTGGCCTCCTTTGTGAGGTACTACGAATTTTATAAGTCAGAAAAGAGAGAGAAAGAGAGGGAGTTGCTGCCGTCATTGTAAGTCCATCCGAGGAGTCAGAACAGAGGTGACTTCGAGCGTTTCACAAGTTCTTCAACTTACTGGTTCCTGGAAGCAATTCGTGTGGGGCGAATCTTGCTTTAAGCAACGGTGTTTTGACACCCCAGCAACTTTTTTTCATCTCATCTTTTTCTACATTATTGTAACTCGTTCTGTTCCAGTTGCAACACGTTTGCAAGGAATAACGAGAGATTTTCTCTTCTCTATTTCCCTCCTTCATATTGTAATCTGGCTATTTGGTTTTTTTGTATCATCGTAGATCTTGAGTTTGATCACTGCAAAGTTTTTTGTGTGACATCTCAGATATCGATTGCATCAGTTTTCCATCTTTGGTCAAGCCCTGGGACTAACAATCTCAAAGCAAGATCCTTGTAGATGGAAAACATTAATGCTTCGCTCGTCCAATCGGACTACTGCAAGTTGAAAAAGTTCGATGGAGAGCATTATCAAGTCTGGAAGAGGAAGGTTTATCTAACTCTTCAACTCAAAGACGTTGATCATGTACTATTGGAGGAAGAACCTTCTGTTCCAGACACTAGGTCTACTGCCGCAATCAATACGGCTACCAAACTCCAGGCCAAATGGAGAAGGGAAAATAGCATCTGCAGGCTTCTCATCCTGAATGCTATGGAGGATTCCCTGGTAGAATCCTACTCGAAGAAGGAATTTGCCAGAGACAAATGGGAGTTTTAGAAAAACTGTATGAAGAAGACATGAACATGAGCAAGATGTTTGTGGTTGAAAAATATCATAAATTGCTCTTTGAGGACGAGAAGTCCATGTTGCCACAGGTGAAGGAATTTCTGAAGCTGGGTGTAGTGCCCCGTCCCTACATCGTGCCCCGTTGTTCGTCCACGGGGTGCGCGAGAAAGGAACACTGTCGCTATCGACTCGGTCGGGATCGATAGGTCGGGATCGATCGAATCGATCGAACGGAAACGGTTGAATTAAGATCCATTCTCCGTTATGGAATGGCTTCTTCGGAACCAAGTCCCGTATTCAGCGGGATGCGCCTCAAGGATTGACTCTGCGGCTGAGTCGGGAGAGACCTCCCGTTGCTCTGTTTTTCACGCCGCTTGCGTTGGTTTTGGCTTTGTTTTCTGAATGCGTTTTCGTGAATGTTTTCGATGGTTTTCATGGCTTACGTTTCGAACTTCGCATTCATATCGAATTTCCTTGAATAACACAGTGTTCTAATCGGTTGCTTGTGCGATTTCAGGTGATCGCGTAGGCAACGTCTAGCGCGGCTAACCAGTTTCTCGCCTCAAGTAAATACTAAGGTGAGTGGTTGACCTCCTTCGTCTCGACCCTCTATTTCAAAATGAGAACTCGGGTAATGATATTAAAATTGAATGATTCGCTTACAGAATACAAGTCATGTATGTTAGAAGTGAAAAAGAATTGAGTTGTGTTGAAAAGAGATAGAATTATTTTAGGCCTGTAAAACGACCAAGTAAATGAATTGATTACATAACAAGCCCCAACGGTATCCTAAAATACACCATGTTAACCTATCATGGTCATGGACAACTTGTCGACAAGGACGGTGGTTTCTTCGAGCGACAACCCGGGGCCACGGGACCGACTCGGCCTAGGAAGAAACAGGTTATAGCCGAGCTGGGTAATAGGCAATCGGTAAGACGGGAACTTGCATCGGAGCTCGCTACTTGCGTTGCAAGGGTCCCGTATTACCAGGCTATGTCCAAGATGGCTAGTTAATGCCAGTGACCTCCATATTAAACACTTGATATAAATTGTTATCAACTAACAGGGAAAGTGATGGTAAGTTTTATATCGCACGACGCGCTCTGTCGGAGGAAATCTTGGTGTAACTTAAGGCTTCTTATGAAAATATATAGGATGGCTAGAAAGACCACTAAAAGCAAGTTGTATGATTTATCTAAATTCTTGAACCAAATGAGAGCCTGGAAATTAATTAGCCACTCACCAGTACATGTTGATTGTACTAATCCTCGCTCTCTCTACAGGTGCGATAGATCGGAAGGAGCGTGCTACGTGAAGGAAGGCAACGCTCGTGTGTTTTGAAGCTTCGTCCTTCCGGTCGAAGTTTGGATCCGACCTCTTTTGAAGACTCCACTGTCGAAGGCCAAGAAGACAGATGGAGCGACTTTCCGTCATCCCAGGTGGTTTTGTAATGCTGGTTGTAATCAAGGGATGAAATGTATGGAATGGCTATCTCGTCGACGCTCATTTTGTAAATGGAGTCAGTTTGTAAAAAGCCCGCGCGGCGCCTTTGTATCGAGTCTGTAAAATGATGTTCATTATCAATAAAGCTTAATTTCCTTCTCTATAATGTGTGTTCAATTTACTCTGCGCATTCTCTTGTTGTTGTGTTTCGGATAACCTTATGACTATGCCTTGTGCGAGCGCAACTTAGGCTTGCACGGCATCACGCCCGGGGGACGACTATCGATTCTACGGAATCGGGACGTGACATAATGGTATCAGAGCACGGCTTTACGTCCTTTGCCTCTAGTGTCGAGTTTCTAGTCTCAAATCGTTGGTCTCGTGTCGATGAGATATGTCGTTCCATACGAGGGAGTCTGTAATAAGTTTTATGACTAATGTATTTTTACCTTCAAAATTCGAGAAGGTGCGGCGGTGAACGTGGCATTGAACGAAGAAAGTGCTTCGAGCGGCTCGAGTATCTCGAGGCCCGGCCCCTCTAACGATGCCATGGAACGGATGTTGCACATGCTGGAAGCGCAACAACAACAAGCTCAGGAGAATCAACGCCTGAATGAGCAACATCGACGGGAGACGGAGGCACATCGACGGGAGGTGGAGGCACGCCAGACCCAGTTCGAGGCCCGATTCGATGCACAATTCAAGTTGCAGCAGAAGCAGCTTGATACTCTTCAGCAGATTGTATAGACAGTGGTGGCCAACAACAACAACTCCGTGACAACTCCTGTCGTGACCGAGCCTGCGGCCAGACAAAGTGAAGTTGATCCGGAGGTACCCGAGCCTACCCATGCAGCACCGAGAAGTTCTAACTTCGACGTGTCAAAATTCACAAAGAGTTGCCGTACTTCCTTCCACGGCACCGAAGATCCCTCCTTGGCGATTGACTGGTTAGAGGAACTGGAAGACAAGTTCGAGCTGCTAGACGTCGAAGAGTCCAAGAAAGTCGCATGCGCTCAACTTCTACTTCGGTCGAACGCGCACGACTGGTGGGCCGTGTAAAAGCGAGCGATCAGACGCGACGACGAGACAGCGGCAATTTCTTGGGCCACCTTCCGCGAGGCGTTCGAGATCGAGTACCTTCCCGAAGCCGTTCGACAAGAGAAGGAAAATGAATTCATGTAGCTAAGGCAAGGGAACATGACGGTGCGGCAGTACGCGGCAGAGTTCAACAAGTTAGCCAAGTTTGCTGGAGAATTCTTGTCCTCCCTGGCGAGTCGTGCTCGACGGTTTGAAGTGGGTCTACGACCATCCATCTACGCCCATGTGTCCGTTCCACAATACAAAACGATGGAGGAGTCTCTCAACCACGCCCTCCGCCTTGAAAGCCAATACCCTCCAGGTGCTGCCGGCGCTGTGCATACATACAAACACAAACGCCCTAGCCACGCGGGAGGAAACAACGTGACCAAGCGTCCGAACAATGGGCCATAAGGCGGGTATCAAGGGCACAATCCACGGCCTTACTGCAACCGATGTCACCGTCTCGGTCACACGATCGACAACTGCCGGATACCAGAGGATAGATGCTGGAACTGTGGCAAGAGAGGCCACTTTCGTACTGATTGTCCGACCAGAAGGCCGAACCCAACGGCGCCCCAACAGAACCGTCCCAGGAATCAAGTTCCAGCACCTCGAGCCCATCAACCCGTACCGCAAAATGGCCAAGACCGTCGCCCCAATGCCCAGGGCCGCGTCTACGCCATGACTCGAGATGAAGTGCATGCATCAGATACGGTCGTGACAGGTATACTAAATTTCAATAATGTGCCTGCTCGTGTACTATTTGATTCAGGTGCTTCACATAGTTTTATATCGGCGGACTTTGTCGCCGAGCACAAATTTTCTGTAATATCATTAGATCTCGATCTTAGCGTAAGCACACCTTCGGGCACCCCAATACTCACGAACTTAGCCTGCGCCGACGGGATTATCTGTATCGACGGTCAAAAGATCGGTCTTGACGTGATAGTTCTAGATATGAAGGACTTTGACATTATTCTGGGAATTGATTGGCTCGGGCCGTGCAACGCAACCATAGACTGCGCCGGAAAGACGGTCACCTTCCGCATACCAGGAGTGCCTGAATTCTGCTTTTCGTGTGGTGAGGCGTCGTCGACCTGCATACTAATCTCGACGATTTCTGCTCGGAGGATGCTGTATTCTGGGTGCGAAGGCTATTTGGCGTCTGTCCGAGACATGCGACAGGATGGTGTAAACGCGGGTCAGACCGACGTTATGGCAGAATTCCCCGATGTGTTCCCGGACGAGCTACCCGGCATGCCCCCTGACAGAGAAATCGAGTTCAGCATCGATACATTCCCCGATACCCGACCGATTTCCAAGGCCCCGTACAGAATGGCCCCCGCCGAGCTGAAGGAACTCAAGGTCCAATTACAAGAGTTACTCGACAGAGGATTTATTAGGCCTAGTGTTTTACCGTAGGGAGCGTCCGTGTTGTTCGTGAAGAAGAAAGATGGGTCCATGCTTCTGTGCGTCGATTACCGAGAGTTGAACAAGGCCACCATCCGGAATAAGTACCCATTGCCCCGCATAGACGACTTATTCGATCAACTGCAAGGCGCCTCGGTATTTTCGAAGATTGATCTCCGTTCGGGCTATCATCAACTCAAGATCAAGTCGGACGACATGCAAAAGTCAGCCTTTCGCACTCGGTACGGCCACTACGAGTTCTTGGTGATGCCATTCGGCCTGACAAATGCCCCTACCGCCTTCATGGATCTAATGAACCGGGTATTTCGACCCTTCCTTGATAAATTTGTCGTAGTCTTTATTGATGATATTCTCGTCTACTCGAAGGACAGGGCACAGCATACAGAACATCTACGGGCCGTGCTCCAGACACTTCGAGAACATGAGTTGTACGCGAAGCAGAGTAAGTGTGAATTTTGGCTAAGCAGCGTATCCTTTCTTGGTCACATCATTTCGTCCGAAGGCATTGCAGTCGACCCGAAGAAAGTGGAAGCTGTTGCTGATTGGAAGCGGCCTGCGTCTGCTAGTGAGATTCGAAGCTTTCTTGGTTTGGCGGGATACTATCGACGCTTCGTGAAAGACTTCGCGAAGATTGCATCGCCACTGACTCGCCTCACTCAAAAGGGAGTCGTGTATGAGTGGTCAGATGACTGTGAAGCTTCATTCCAGGAGCTAAAACAGCGACTAATTTCGGCACCTATACTCGTACTTCCGGATGGGCCAGAGGGTTTCCAGATATTCAGCGATGCTTCAAGCCAGGGTTTGGGATGTGTGCTCATACAGCGAAATAAGATGATATCCTTCGCCTCCAGACAGTTAAAGCCGCACGAGAAGAACTATCCTACGCACGACTTGGAGTTAGGGACGATTGTGTTCGCGTTGAAATTGTGGCGTCACTATCTATATGACGTGGCGTGCGCAATCTATACCGACCACAAGAGCCTCAAGTATCTCTTCACCCAGAAGGAATTGAACTTGCGACAGAGGCGCTGGCTCGAATTGATCAAAGACTATGACTTGACGATCGACTACACTCCGGGCAAGAGAAATGTTGTGGCGGACGCTCTGAGTCGAAAATATCTCGCCTCGCTATCCATCAACCGCAGACTACTACAAGATCTAGAAGAAATGGGCATCGATCTCCGGGTTCGATCTCGCTGGAAAAGATCATGGCCGCTCAGAAGGATGATCCGTACCTGAAGAAAATACGCGAGCAGATTTCAACAGATAGTGCGACCGACTTTGCGGAAGACAAGACCGGCGTGCTGAGATTGAATGGCCGACTATGTGTTCTGGATGATTCAGAACTGCGAAAGGAGATAATGTCGGAGGCACATTATGCAAAATATACCTTGCATCCAGGCAGTACCAAGATGTATAAGGACCTCCGTACGACCTTCTGGTGGCACGAGATAAAGAGAGATGTGGCGCTCTTTGTGTCGCAATGCATGGCCTGTCAGCAGGTGAAAGCTGAGCATCAGCGACCGGGCGGGGAGATGCAGAACCTCGCTATTCCCGAGTGGAAGTGGGATCACGTCACTATAGATTTTATTGTTGGCCTGCCGAAGACACCACGGGGGAACGACGTCATCTGGGTTATCGTCGATCGATTAACCAAGTCAGCGCACTTTATCGCCATCAAAGTTACTTGGAGCGTTGATCGCCTGGCGCAGATTTATCTTGACGAGATAGTACGGCTGCACGGAGTTCCAGTATCCATCGTCTCTGATCGAGATTCACGGTTCATGTCGCGATTCTGGAGTAGCCTTCAGTCGGCGCTGGGTACCAAGTTGCAGTTCAGCTCAGCTTACCATCCTCAGACCGACGACCAAACGGAGCGTGTTAATCAGATTCTCGAAGACATGCTACGGCTCTGGGCAATTGACTTCAAATCAAGCTGGGACGTCCACCTACCGCTGGCGGAATTTGCATACAACAATAGCTACCAATCCAGCATCCAAATGGCGCCGTATGAAGCTTTGTACGGCCGAAAGTGCAGATCGCCCATTTGCTAGGATGAAGTCAGGGAACGGCAGATACTCGGCCCGGAGCTGGTGGAACAGACTGTGGAAAAGGTCAAGCTAATTCGGAAAAGACTGAAGATTGCACAGAGTCGGCAAAAGAGCTACGTCGACACCCATCGAAGACCGCTTGAGTTCCAGGTGGGCGATCACGTGTTCCTGAAGGTGTCGCCCATGCGAGGAGTTACTCGGTTTGGCACGAAGGAAAAGCTGAGTCCGAGATTCGTTGGGCCGTTCGAAATACTCGAGCGGGTCGCCCCGGTAGCCTATAAAATTGCCCTGCCGCCGGCGCTTGAAGGTGTGCCCAATGTCTTCTACGTCTCTCAGCTGTGGAAGTACGTGCACGAACCTAGCCACGTGGTGGATTTTGGCCAGCTGGAGCTAAAGTCTGACTTATTCTACGTTGAAGAGCCAGTTCAAATCTTAGAACGCAAGGATAAGCTGCTGCGAAGTCGAGTGATCCCTCTTGTTTGCGTACTCTGGAGGAACCATGCGGCGGAAGAGTCGACATGGGAACTCGAGTCAGAGATGAAAGAAAAGTTTCCTTCATTATTTTCATAGAGGTAGGTTCTGTCCTTAAGTTTCAAGGACGAAACTTTTTCTTAGTTGGTTATGGTGTAGTGCCCCGTCCCTATATCGTGCCCCGTTGTTCGTCCACGGGGTGCGCGAGAAAGGAACACTGTCGCTATCGACTCGGTCGGGACCGATAGGTCAGGATCGATCGAATCGATCGAACGGAAATGGTTGAATTAAGATCTATTCCCCGTTATGGAATGGCTTCTTCGGAACCAAGTCCCATATTCAGCGGGCTGCGCCTCAAGGATTGACTCTGCGGCTGAGTCGGGAGAGACCTCCCGTTGCTCTGTTTTTCACGCCGCTTGCGTTGGTTTTGGCTTTGTTTTCTGAATGCGTTTTCGTGAATGTTTTCGATGGTTTTCATGGCTTACGTTTCGAACTTCGCATTCATATCGAATTTCCTTGAATAACACAGTGTTCTAATCGGTTGCTTGTGCGATTTCAGGTGATCGCGTAGGCAACGTCTAGCGCGGCTAACCAGTTTCTCGCCTCAAGTAAATACTAAGGTGAGTGGCTGACCTCCTTCGTCTCGACCCTCTATTTCAAAATGAGAACTCGGGTAATGATATTAAAATTGAATGATTCGCTTACAGAATACAAGTCATGTATGTTAGAAGTGAAAAAGAATTGAGTTGTGTTGAAAAGAGATAGAATTATTTTAGGCCTGTAAAACGACCAAGTAAATGAATTGATTACATAACAAGCCCCAACGGTATCCTAAAATACACCATGTTAACCTATCATGGTCATGGACAACTTGTCGACAAGGACGGTGGTTTCTTCGAGCGACAACCCGGGGCCACGGGACCGACTCGGCCTAGGAAGAAACAGGTTATAGCCGAGCTGGGTAATAGGCAATCGGTAAGACGGAAACTTGCATCGGAGCTCGCTACTTGCGTTGCAAGGGTCCCGTATTACCAGGCTATGTCCAAGATGGCTAGTTAATGCCAGTGACCTCCATATTAAACACTTGATATAAATTGTTATCAACTAACAGGGAAAGTGATGGTAAGTTTTATATCGCACGACGCGCTCTGCCGGAGGAAATCTTGGTGTAACTTAAGACTTCTTATGAAAATATATAGGATGGCTAGAAAGACCACTAAAAGCAAGTTGTATGATTTATCTAAATTCTTGAACCAAATGAGAGCCTGGAAATTAATTAGCCACTCGCCAGTACATGTTGATTGTACTGATCCTCGCTCTCTCTACAGGTGCGATAGATCGGGAGAAGCGTGCTACGTGAAGGAAGGCAACGCTCGTGTGTTTTGAAGCTTCGTCCTTGCGGTCGAATTTTGGATCCGACCTCTTTTGAAGACTCCGCTGTCGAAGGCCAAGAAGATAGATGGAGCGACTTCCCGTCATCCCAGGTGGTTTTGTAATGCTGGTTGTAATCAAGGGATAAAATGTATGGAATGGCTATCTCGTCGACGCTCATTTTGTAAATGGAGTCAGTTTGTAAAAAGCCCGCGTGGCGCCTTTGTATCGAGTCTGTAAAATGATGTTCATTATCAATAAAGCTTAATTTCCTTCTCTATAATGTGTGTTCAATTTACTCTGCGTATTCTCTTGTTGTTGTGTTTCGGATAACCTTATGACTATGCCTTGTGCGAGCGCAACTTAGGCTTGCACGGCATCACGCCCGGGGGACGACTATCGATTCTACGGAATCGGGACGTGACAGCGTCAGAAACTGGAAGACGAAGAGATGCCCCTTCCCGACAAGTTTGTCGTTGGAGGGATCGTCTCAAAACTTTCTACTGGATGGAGTGCCTTCTATGCAAGGATGCTCAGAAAGAAGCTAGACATTAGCTTGGGAGATCTACTTCAAGAGATCCATGTGGAGGACGAGATGTGTTTCCAACAGAAGATGGACACTCTGTCCAAACTGTTGGCTAAGGCCAATCTAGTGCAGACGAGAGATCCCAAGGGGAAGCAGGCGGCTTCTCACAAGAAGAAGGACTTCACCAATCTAAAAGTGAAGGGTCCTTCATTCAAGCAACAAAAGTCCAAGTCCCAAGTGACTTGTTTCAATTGTGGCAAGAAAGGCCACTACAAGAGTGAATGCAGATCCAAGCCTAAACAATCAGAGAAAGGTGAGCCTAGTAAGATTTCATTGGTGTCTAACATTGTTGCTATAATCGCACAGGTCACAACTGTGGGGGTTGACTCTGACTGGTGGATAGACACTGGTACGACTTGCTATGTCTATTCTGGCAAGGAATGGTTCGTCACGTACCAGCCGATATCTGAGAAGGTTGTCATGGAGAACCAGGCCCAAGCTGAAGTTCTGGGGATCGGGACTGTGGAGCTGAAACTCACTTCTGGAAACACTCTGACGCTTCAAGATGTGAAGCATGTTCCGGCGATTGCCAAGAACCTGATCTCTCGGAGCCTGCTCTGCAACGCAAGCTTGAGGATGGACATAAATGCTGGTCAGATGGTGATGTCCAAGAAGGGAACATACTTCGGAAAGGCTTATCAAACCGAAGGAATGTTTAAAATTCAGCTTGTCAACCAGCTTGATGACATTAATGCAGTTGTATTTTCTTATTATTCTCTTGAGTTGTGGCATAATAGACTAGGACATGTTCATTGTAGAAGAATTAACAAAATATCTAGTCTAGGACTTATCCTCAAATGTGGGGGTAAGGTGGAGAAGTGTGAAGTATGTGCTCAGACGAAGATCACAAGGAAACCCTGTTATTGGGTCAATCGAAGCACAGATCTTCTGGAGTTAGTACACTCTGATATCTGTGGCTTCAAACATTTCTCCACGAAGGCCGGAATGAAGTACTTCATAACCTTCATCGACGACTTCTCAAAATACGCGTTCGTCTACTTGCTCAAGACTAAAGACGAAGCTTTCGAAAAGTTCAGAGAGTTCAGGGCCGAAGCTGAACGGCAGACTGGACAACAACTCAAGAGGTTGAGAAGTGATCGAGGTGGGGAGTACAGATCTCATGACTTCGCATCGTTCTGCAAAGAACATGGAATCATATACGAGACTACTGCTCCATATTCTCCTCAATCCAACGGAGTAGCAGAGAGGAAGAACCGAACATTAACAGAAATGATGAATTCAATGCTGCTTACTGCAGGTCTTCCAAAATGCTACTGGGGAGAAGCTGCATTAACGGCCACTTTCATTCTGAATAGAGTGCCATATGCAACTTCGGATGTAACTCCTCATGAACTCTGGTTCAAAGTCAGACCAAACTTGAATGTCATTCGAGTGTGGGGGTGTCTGGCGTATGTGAAGCTCCCAGATCTGAAGATTCAGAAGCTGGGGACAAGGACTACGAAGGCGATCTTCTTGGGGTATGCCGAGAAGAGTGATACTCGAAGATTTCTTGATATTGAGTCAAATCATATCATCGAATCTCGCGATGTTGAATACTTTGAAGACAAGTTTGCAAGAGACAAAAACATTATTCTTTTGGACATTCCGAAAAATGATGTAGGTGCAAATGAGACTGAAATCTCATATGGGCCGGTAGTCCAAGAAGAAGCTGTTGTTGATGAAACAACTCTTGTACCAGAACTCGCAGAGCCGTCAGCAAAGCGAGCGAGGAGACCTAAAGACTTCGGAGATGACTTTGTCACCTATCATGTGGAAGCAGATCCACTTACCTATGATGAGGCGATGAAGACCATAGATGCTATCTTCTGGAAGAAGACAGTGAATGACGAGTTTGACTCTATCACCTCCAATAACACATGGGTGTTGGTAGATCTACCTGAAGGAGAAAAGCCCATCGGATGTAAATAGATCTTCAAGAAGAAGATGAAGGCAGATGGAACTATTGACAAGTTCATGGTCAGGCTGGTAGCCAAGGGATTTTCTCAGAAACAGGAGATAGACTACTTTGACACGTACGCTCCAGTAGCTCGGATGACTACCATCAGGATGTTAATCGCTCTAGCAGCCATACATAAGTTGGTGATACATCAGATGGATGTAAAGACAACATTCCTGAATGAGGAGCTAACCAAAGAGATTTACATGCAACAGCCAGATGGATTTGTCGTCAAAGGTCTTGAAGACAAAGTCTGCAAGTTGGTGAAATCATTATATGGTTTGAAGCAAGCTCCCAAGATGTGGCTTGAGAAGTTTGACAAAGTTATTAGATCAAACGGCTACAGAGTCAGCGAGATGGACAAATGTGTTTATACAAAGTTCGCTGATGGAAGAGGAGTCATCGTTTGTCTGTATGTGGACGACATGCTAATCCTAGGGATGGATATAGGTTGTGTCACGGAGACAAAGAAGTTCCTCTCAACCAAGTTCAGTATGACGGACGTGTCACGACCCGCACCCTAGAGTAAGGGCACGAGAACGTAACAATGCCCAGCCTACACCGCAGTGTCGGCGGTAGAACGCTGTCCTAGGTCTCATGCATCTAACAGTATAAGGCTAAACAGTTTATACTCCCCGAATGGGGGTGACATAGCAGAATGTAAACTCAATCACATCTAAGGTAGAGCATAATGGAAGATAGATAAAACATGAAATCCAAAAGAGATACATCATATAGAAGTCTAAGTGTCTAAGATACAAACTCAGAATACATCTTAAAACTCAAATACAGTAATCCATAAATACAACTCAAGACGACTGAAAATAAACTATAAGCAAAACCCTAGCTATCTATACAACCTCTACTGTCTCCTCTAGGCTAGCAGGCAACCTCCAAGCTATCTGTAAAATTTATCAACAGGTCCAGTCAGGACAGGAGCGAGCACAGTACATCTCAACAGATCATAGCAGGTTAGAAAATATAATAATGCAGTAAAGTAAGATACATGAACTGAAGAAATACAGTATGTAAACAGAGAGAGAGAACTGTAATAGAAATATCTACTATAAGTAGAGAGCTAATAGTGACTAGTGAGTTAGAGTAAAATATAAACATATGAATGGCATATGAGATTCATGACTACAGCTAAGAGAGTGATTCATGACTACAGCTACTTGGATAATATTCACATGCCTATTTCCACTCTCCCATCCCCAATCAAAACACAAGGATCTGTTCAAGTTATGTTAAGATTCGTGAAACTTCACATGGCTCATAAAATGAGTGATACGTGAAGGTGATTCATGATGGCTCTGTGAACATGAGAGTACATGTGTCACAAGCGATTCGTGAATCAGAGGAAGCATAGAGATACGTGATGATTCGTGAAACGCACAAAACATGCAGTATCCGATGCTCCCGAGGGGGATAACATCTCATGAAAAGATCCATATAGTACCAATCCGTGTGACCAAGTAAAGTAATTTAAAGCAGGAAAATAATTCTAAACAGGATATAAAATGATCAGAGAATGTACTCGCCTGATACCCTGAACAGCTGATATGAAAAGATGGCCAACTGGAGTCACAGAGTCCTAGTTATAGCAACATAGGTTATAAAAAGTTCAATTTATATGGTAACTGAAATTATAATACAATCTACATGATTCTAAGTCAATCTAGGTCAAAGTCAACTTTGGTCAACTATAAAGTCAAACTAGGTCAACTCTAGTTAACTGTGGTCAAACTAGCTAGGGTTGGGTCAACAATGGTCAACTAGTCTAGGTTAGTCAATTCTAGGTCTAAACAAACTAAGTATATGCAAATCAAGTATCCAAGATAGCTACTAACTCATAGCCTAAGTCACTTGCTAAACCAAGCACAAAACTAAATCATAAGCTAACAAGGTACACAAACTTAGTCATATAATGTATATATATTATTCATATTCACATATTCATATAGATAGATATATATAGGAAAGCTATATATATAGGCACATACATATATATATAGAGAGAGAAAGAGAGGTAAAAGAGTAAGTGAGTATGTGTGTGTTTGGCATGTGTGTGAAAGGATATGTGTTAATGTTCTAAAATTTAGTGATAGGTAGGTGTATGTGACATGGGATACACGATGTCAAAGGGTGTATGAATGCATGTGTGTAAAAGGTTATAGGTTAACTTAGTTTATAGAAATACATACATACTTACCTTGTATACATGCATACATACATATCATGTATATTACATTTACATGATACATACATGTATACTTGTATTATATTATACTTACATTCATGCATATTAGATACTTGTATTTATATTAACATATTGCAAACATTCATTTCATTCATGCATCTATGCATTACCTACATGTTTTATACATATGCATACATTGTATATTCATATCATTTCATACATTAACATAGAGACATACAAACATGCATACATCATATATTTCATACTTTACATTACCTTACAATATCATGTTATATATATCATTCATTCCTTTCTTATATTACATTATTTTTAAGTTGAATACATCATATATGGATACAATACATTATCTTGCATGCTTGCATTCATATATTATATTCTATATTACCTATATACATGTATTTTTTCCATTCATTCATGCTTGCATCATATACTCTACATTACCATACATGTTATCATTATATATTGTATTACAATATTTATACATTATGCATTCATATCTATCATTACATATATATCTTGCATCCATATCTAGCATTCATTATATACTTTCATGCATATATTGTATATCATTCTTTCATTCATGCATCGCTTATATGCATTATATTAATTGCATTCCTACATACTTGCATTCATCCATATATATATATTAATGTAAAAAGAATATATAATATATATATTATTTCATTCATCTAACATATCATGTATTACATACTCTATATTCATTTAATATCCATACTACATAGGCTCATAGGTTACACAAAATTCATATATCGTATAGTCACTCTTCTACTTAAAACCAATACTGTACCAATTGGGCATTCACTAAATTCCAGTATTAAAGTATGTTATAGATCTTTGTGTTAGCTTTCCGAAACTTTAAACGGATCGCATTTTCGTGTCCGAAAGCTCCCGGAATCGCAAAAACACCGAAACGTGTTCGTCTTTCGTACAGCTTACACTCAAATAATTTTACAGAAAGTTTCAAAACGAATTTGGCTTATTAAAATATATATTTGGAAATCTAACTTCAATACGGTTCTTTTAAAAAAAAACAGGAGATAAATTGGATTTTTAAGCTAAAAGTTATGACATTTCTAAGTTGCTATTGCTACTAAAAAACGTGGATAAATATTATGACAAATTTAGGTAGTTTGAGACAAAAGAAACACAAGTATATAACATAATATATCAAGAACTCACTCTCTACACTAATATATATATATGAGACACTATATAACACATCTCCAATACAAAAATATGAGATTAAACATGTAATAATTTATTCATACATAACAACAACACATAGTGTGACCAAATTTGGGGTTTTTCCACATGGACACAACCACAACACAAAGGACACTCCTATGACCTCCAAATGGCCACAAAAATGGACACAAATAGAGATACAACCATGGGATCATTCCTATGGGTTCAAAATATTTCTATATGTATGTAGGAATGGATTAGAGGAGAGATTATACCTTCCGGGAGAGAGATTCAAAGAAAAATTCTTCCGACACGACACCGACACGTAGATATTCTAAAAGGACACGAACGAGCTCCGAATCCTCCCAAACTTGGCTAGCACACTCTAACCATGGAGTAAAGGAGAAATGAAGAAGATTTGATGGAAGAAGGGGTTGATTTGGAGATGAAATCAATGGAGGTTCATCTCTAAATTAATTTGGGGAAGAACAAGAGAGAGAAAGTGGATGAAAACAAATGAATGAAGGAGTGACTCTCTCCTTATCCCCCCCATAGGTGGCTGCCCAAAAAGGGTGAGGTGTCCCCTATTTGAATGTCCAAAATGCCCTCAACTAATCTATTTGATTTAAATTAGGAATGGGTTAAAGGTTGAGGTCAATTTAGTCTAGTTTTAAGTCTCTAATTAAACTAAACCTATCCATAAATAATTAGTCTAACTACTAACTAAAATTAATATCATGTGGACTAAAATTAATATCATGTGGGCCATGCCTAACTAGTGTGTGGGTCCCACTAGAGTCAAACTACCCCCCGGGTTTCCGTTTTAAGTCGGATTGAGTTGAAATTCGAACCCGACTCAAATAACCCCAAAACAATATCATAAATAATAAAATAAATTTTAACCCCAAAATAATATCATAAATAATAAAATAAATTTAAAAAATTCAAAAATGTAAAATGACAAAAATATCCCTGTTTCTGAAAACTGGGGGTGACAAATCTATCCACCTTAAAAAAATTCCGTCCTCGAAATTAAAATGTTCATACTCCTTTTAGGTCAAACCCCCCACAATCAAAGTCTCAGAACTTAAACAATCATACGATTTAAAAGGATGACATACAGGGTCATGGCATACGGTGGTAGTGAAAGTCTCATCTAGGTATACTAGTCATGCCAAACCAAAACGGTCCTAGGGTATCAAAACACACAAGCAATCTAGGATGCTAAACTAGAAAAGATACAGAAATAACAATCATCAAGACTGTAAGGAAGTCTACCATCCTATATGAAAACTGGTACTTATCACAATAAAATAAAGTTATCTACCATTTATCTAATAAGGGGTACTATTCAAGAAAACAAAATCAAAAGTTAAAGAATGAAAGCCAATTGCATGAAAATCCGATCACAATATATTTATATATATAGCGTTAGAGAGGGAAAAGCTAGCATTATGTACAAGTTATGAGTTCGTGTGTGTATGGGTGTATGTGGACATGTTCATATGGTTAGATAGTAGGCATGTGTATATGTGAAATATACATGAAAGTATAGGAGGATTTGGGTTTCAAAACAATAGCTATCAAGTTACACTACTCATGGCATATTGGTTAAACAATCTACAATGCACAACCTATTTACTCATAACATGCATGGCTAACCATATTTATATATATAAAGAGTTAGAGATTTAGTTATATATCTATATACATTATAACATGTATGCATAAACTCTATATATATATCTATACAGGTATATGAACATAACATAGAGGGGAAGGGTTAAGTTACATGACAGTGTATACTAAGTTAGGGTGTGTGTGTCCTTGTACAGGGTTATAGCTTAGTATTGAAAGGTTAACTCCAGTTTTAGTTCAGCATTTACATACAAAATCTGAAAATGAGCTAACATTTAAACCAGTGCAATATTAACATAATACAATTTCAGAATCTAGGGGCTTGAACATCACAACCAACTTAATGCTCCTAACACAACCTAACATGATGGAAATAAAACCCTAACATACTATCCATACATTTATCTATGCATACAGTTCAATATTACGTATTAAATCTGAAAGTGAACTAAATATGGAAATCAATGTAAAGATGTTAACATGTATTCAGTTTTAGGATTTTGGAGAAATTCGAACATCAAACCAACCCAATGTTTATCACAACCTAACATGTAAGAATACGAAACCTAAATTTATATCCCTACATACCACAATGTATATAGCTCAAAACATTACATTTAAAATAACAATTTGAACTAATATTTAAAATCCAATATGAAGGGTTAATATGCACACAGTCTTAGATTTGACAAATTCAAACACAAAACTCAACTAATTTTTTTTTGAATTGAAACCCTACGTATAACATACATGTGCAGTGATGTAAACATAACTAATAACATGAAATCTATATTTGAATTACGAATTTAAAGTAGAAAAGCAGAAAATCAGAAATATTGGGATTTTGACAATTTAAACATCAACAACATATTTATATGTATTTAGATAGGTGGGAAATCAAGTGTAGCATGCATACGTGTCAGGCAAAGAGTCTGTGTCCACTATATATACATTCTCATGTCCCAATATAAAAAATCAAATTCTATATCAAGACCAACATTTAGATTCCTACCAAGATTGTAAATTAAGTGATTGGTGAAACTCAAGACAGATTTATTATTATTATCATTATTTAATACAATAATAATAGCAAGAAGAAATAACAATGAAATCTATTCTGCTTATCTGTTTAAAGGAAGAACCATTTTGAAACCAGAGCTATAATATGAAATCCAAGGTAAGGTCTAGCAAGATCATCGATTCATTGTATTAAGAAGAAATTCATAGTAAGAAGTTGCACAAGGTTCATAAAAAAAGCTAAAGCTACTCCTAAGTTAAATAATGAGAAGCAAAACAAAACAAATAATAATTTCTTTTTTTTGAAGGACTGAAACAAAAGTAGAGAAAACATGTTCGAAAATATTTAAGGTACAATCTGATAATCATATGCGTCTATCCACAATCATGGTACTCTAAATCTTCGTCATACTAGTAAGCAAGGCTACGATAATCACAGAGTCCTCGACTTAGGCACATACCTCTAGAATCATGGTATTTAACATTTTCGCGATGCCGCTAGCTTGGCTGCAAAAACCTTAAATTTCCATACCCGAGAAATATATCCAAAATCAGACTATATGTCCTCACATGCTGGCTAATGTGACTATAGAAGACTAGATTCCATAACTTAGATGACCTAGCCCATATAATTTCATCTTGACAAAAATTAAATTAAATCAACAATGAATACCCAAGAATCAAATTTATCAACGAACATCAAGATTCAAAAATAAACAAAAATCCTTCAAATCATATAAATACAAACTCGGATGCTACAGCTAACATCAAGATTCAAAATTCAATAATCTTCCATCAAAATCAATAAATACAAACTCAAATTCGACAATAATCCATCAAAATCAAATTCAACAACAGAAAGTAAAGATAAATCAAATCAAGGGAAGAGAGTTTTCAAATCAAAGTTAAAATAAGATTCTCAAGGGTCGTCCCAGGAATCTCTCAGGGGATCCTAACTGTGATTGAGTACCTTCAAAAAAAATATTCTAATCCTACTACAGGCTGTAGTGGTACTCTAGTTCGAATACCACTACACTAACTCGACCTGCATGGGCCACCACTAAAAACGTGTCACGGCCCGCACCCTAGAGTAAGGGCATGAGAACGTAACAACGCCCAGCCTACGCCGCAGTGTCGGCAGTAGAACGCTGTCCTAGGTCTCATGTATCTAACAGTATAAGGCTAAGCAGTTTATACTCCCCGAATGGGGGTAACATAGCATAATGTAAACTCAATCACATCTAAGGTAGAGCATAATGGAAGATAGATAAAACATGAAATCCAAAAGAGATATAGCATATAGAAGTCTAAGTGTCTAAGATACAAACTCAGAATATATCTCAAAACTCAAATACAGTAATCCATAAATATAACTCAAGACGCTGAAAATAAACTATAAGCAAAACCCTAGCTATCTATACAACCTCTACTGTCTCCTCTAGGCTAGCAGGCAACCTCCAAGCTATCTGTAAAATTTATCAACAGGTCCAGTCAGGACAGGAGCGAGCACAGTACATCTCAACAGATCATAGCAGGTTAGAAAATATAATCATGCAGTAAAGTAAGATACATGAACTGAAGAAATACAGTATGTAAACAGAGAGAGAGAACTGTAATAGAAATATCTACTATAAGTAGAGAGCTAATAGTGACTAGTGAGTCAGAGTAAAATATAAACATGTGAATGACATAGGAGATTCATGACTACAGCTAAGAGAGTGATTCATGACTACAGCTACTTGGATAATATTCACATGCCTATTTCCACTCCCCCATCCACAATCAATACACAAGGATCTGTTCAAGTTATGTTAAGATTCGTAAAACTTCACATGGCTCATAAAATGAGTGATACGTGAAGGTGATTCATGATGGCTCTGTGAACATGAGAGTACATGTGTCACAAGCGATTCGTGAATCAGAGGAAGCATAGAGATACGTGATGATTCGTGAAACGCACAAAACATGCAGTATCCGATGCTCCCGAGGGGGATAACATCTAATAAAAAGATCTATATAGTACAAATCCGTGTGACCAACGTGACAATATCAAGTAAAGTAATTTAAAGCAGGAAAATAATTCTAAACATGATATAAAATGATCAAAGAATGTACTCGCCTGATGTCCTGAACAGCTGATATGAAAAAATGGCCAACTGGAGTCACAGAGTCCTAGTTATAGCAACATAGGTTATAAAAAGTTCAATTTATATGGTAATTGAAATTATAATACAATCTACATGATTCTAAGTCAATCTAGGTCAAAGTCAACTTTGGTCAACTATAAAGTCAAACTAGGTCAACTCTAGTTAACTGTGGTCAAACTAGCTAGGGTTGGGTCAACAATGGTCAACTAGTCTAGGTTAGTCAATTCTAGGTCTAAACAAACTAAGTATATGCAAATCAAGTATCCAAGATAGCTACTAACTCATAGCATAAGTCACTTGCTAAACCAAGCACAAAACTAAACCATAAGCTAACAAGGCACACAAACTTAGTCATATAATGTATATATATTATTCATATTCATATATTCATATACATAGATATATATAGGAAGGCTATATATATAGGCACATACATATATATATAGAGAGAGAAAGAGAGGTAAAAGAGTAAGTGAGTATGTGTGTGTTTGGCATGTATGTGAAAGGATGTGTTAATGTTCTAAAATTTAGTGATAGGTAGGTGTATGTGACATGGAATACATGATGTCAAAGGGTATATGAATGCATGTGTGTAAAATGTTATAGGTTAACTCAGTTTATAGAAATACATACATACATACTTACCTTATATACATGCATACATACATATCATGTATATTATATTTACGTGATACATACATGTATACTTGTATTATATTATACTTACATTCATGTATATTAGATACTTGTATTTATATTAACATATTACAAACATTCATTTCATTAATGCATCTATGCATTACCTACATGTTTTATACATATGCATATATTGTATATTCATATTATTTTATACATTAACATAGAGACATACAAACATGCATACATCATATATTTTATACTTTATATTACCTTACATATCATGTTTTATATATCATTCATTCCTTTCATATATTACATTATTTTTAAGTTGAATACATCATATATGGATACAATACATTATCTTGCATGCTTGCATTCATATATTATATTCTATATTACCTATATACATGTATTTCCTCCATTCATTCATGCTTGTATCATATACTCTACATTACCATACATGTTATCATTATATATTGCATTACAATATTTATACATTATGCATTCATATCTATCATTATATATATATCTTGCATCCATATCTAGCATTCATTATATACTTTCATGCATACATTGTATATCATTTTTTTATTCATGCATCACTTATATGTATTATATTAATTGCATTCCTACATGCTTCCATTCAATCATATATATACATTAATGTAAAAAGAATATATATCATATATATATTATTTTATTCATCTAACATATCATGCATTACATACTCTATAATTATTTAATATCCATACTACATAGGCTCATAGGTTACACAAAATTCATATATCGTATAGTCACTCTTCTACTTAAAACCAATATTGTACCAATTGGACATTCACTAAATTCTAGGATTAAAGTATGTTATTGATCTTTGTGTTAGCTTTCTGAAACTTTAAACGGATCGCATTTTCGTGTCCGGAAGCTCCCGGAATCGCAAAAACACCGAAACGTGTTCGTCTTTCGTACAGCTGACACTCAAATAATTTATAGAAAGTTTCAGAACGAATTTGGCTTATTAAAATATATATTTGGAAAGCTAACTTCGATACGGTTCTTTTAAAAAAAATGGGAGATAAATCAGAATTTTAAGCTAAAAGTTATAAAATTTCTAAGTTGCTATTGCTACTAAAAACGTGGATAAATATTATGACGAATTTAGGTAGTTTGAGACAAAAGAAACAGAAGTATATAACATAATATATCAAGAACTCACTCTCTACACTAATATATATATATATATATATATATATATATATATATATATATATATATATATATATATGAGACACTATAGAACACATCTCCAATACAAAAATATGAGATTAAACATGTAATAATTCATTCATACATAACAACAACACATAGTGTGTCCAAATTTGGGGTTTTCCCACATGGACACAACCACAACACAAAGGACACTCCTATGACCTCCAAATGGACACAAAAATGGACACAAATGGAGATACAACCATAGGGTCATTCCTATGGGTTCAAAATATTTCTATATGCAAGTAGGAATGGATTAGAGTAGAGATTATACCTTCCGGGAGAGAGATTCAAAGAAAATTCCTTCCGACACGACACCGACACGTAGATATTCTAAAAGGACACGAACGTGCTCCGAATCCTCCCAAACTTGGCTAGCACCCTCTAACCATGGAGTAGAGGAGAAATGAAGAAGATTTGATGGAAGAAGGGGTTGATTTGGAGATGAAATCAATGGAGGTTCATCTCTAAATTAATTTGGGGAAGAACAAGAGAAAGAAAGTGGATGAAAACAAATGAATGAAGGAGTGACTCTCTCCTTATCCCCCCCATAGGTGGCTGCCCAAAAAGGATGAGGTGTTCCCTATTTGAATGTCCAAAATGCCCTCCACTAATCTATTTGATTTAAATTAGGAATGGGTTAAAGGTTGAGGTCAATTTAGTCTAGTTTTAAGTCTTTAATTAAACTAAACCTATCCATAAATAATTAGTCTAACTACTAACTAAAATTAATATCATGTGGACTAAAATTAATATCATGTGGGCCATGCCTAACTAGTGTGTGGGTCCCACTAGAGTCAAACTACCCCCCCGGGTCCCCGTTTCAAGTCGGATTGAGTTGAAATTCGAACCCGACTCAAATAACCCCAAAACAATATCATAAATAATAAAATAAATTTCAACCCCAAAATAATATCATAAATAATAAAATAAATTTAAAAAAAATTCAAAAATGTAAAATGACAAAAATACCCCTGTTTCTGAAAACCGGGGGTGACAGGACTTGGGGGATGCAGATGTCATATTGGGCATAAAGATCATCCGGACAGACACTGGAGTAGCGCTGTCACAATCTCACTACATTGAGAAGATGCTCACACGCTATGGATATAAGGATCTTCCAGGGATCGATACGTCATACAGGTGTGATCAGAAGCTGAAGCCAAACTCGAGGAAAAACGTCAGGCAGCTGGAGTATTCTAGCATTATCGGAAGTTTAATGTACGCAACCACTGCCATAAGGCCTGACATAGCTTTCGCCGTGGAAATGCTGAGTCGGTTCACAAGCAACCCATGGGTTGAGCACTGGAAAGCTGTGAAGCGGGTGATAAGATATCTCAAGAAGACTCATACATATGCACTGCACTACAACGGGTATCCGACAGTAATGGTGTCACGACCCGGTCCCAATTACTTGGATCGAATCGGATCATGCCCAGCCTGCACCGTTGGTGAGACGGCGGTAGTAAGCTGTATCTTCCATATGCAGGTAATCAACAACTCAATCTAATTTGCCACAATCTTTATTATTTGATAAATTAAAACTTGTTCAGTACAAAGTACAATCATAAAACCACCAACTGAAATAACATTGTTTTTAGACAAAATTATCAAACAGGAAAATAGCATCTAAAGAGAAGCAACATCATCATCAAGTACGCCATCCTCAGGAAGCACAACAGGGTATAGCTCAGGGTCATAGTAGCTACTAATCAGTATCTCTGCATCCTCAATAGAACCTAAAAATGTAGTCTCCAGTCAGGAGGGAGCAAGTACAATTCATGATATTTTAAAAATTGAAATAATAATGGATTTAAGCATTTTTAAACAATTTGAATATAAATAGTTTTCCAACAGTTAAAACAGTGTGATATGAATAGGCAATGAATATGACCGGATTGGATTTGTTACAGTAATATCCTAGTGATATGGTATGGCTTATCCCCGTGTGTATGAGGGGTAAGCTAATACATTCAGTTATACTAATTGGATGTGGTCATATCCACTACACTACTCCCCCAGTTCCCAATAGTTACAGTAGTTACAGTCAATGCTCTCAAAGAGAGTTTCGTGTTGTATCGTGGTTTAAACTTGCATTAAAACAATTATTAAATAATTGTAATCTACCACAAAATGTACTTGCCTCAAATTGATTGGACTGGACGGATCGATACGTCGGGATGGAAATCAGGTTCTTCCTTGAAATCCTACATTCGGGAAACTTGTCTCAGAAAACCAAGGTTGCCAAAGATACTATACTAGTTGCAATCTCTAGTTGCGTCCTAGTCAATTTTAGTATTTATTCAGCTAACACAACCAAAACGCGATCATTAGTGCGTTGCAATTAAGAAACATCAGTTTATATTTAATTTCGAGAAAATTGTATTTATCGGTTTATTTGGAAAAAATTGGTATTTTATAATTATATAAATATAAAACTAAGATTTTCCTTTTTAATAGAAATACATGAATTTATGTTTAAAAATTATAACTTAACTGCTAAGTGATAAAAGATTTATTATTTTTTTCTTTTTAAAATAACATAAATAATTAACATTTTATACTACGTTCTCATGACCGAAAATCATCCAGAAAATAAAAGAAAACAAAATAAAACCTAAGCTATTACATTTTCTCACAGTAGAAATAAATAATTGGGCTTATGCCCTTACAGGCCAATTACATATATTTAAATAAGAATAAAAGTTTGGTTAGTCCTGAAAATTATCCTACAATTTAATTTACAAAATAAAAATAAATTAATTAATGAGTCTCAGATTTTTGGTCCAATCATCAAATAGGCAAATGCCTCAACGTCCGGACGAAACTGGTTTCGTTTGTACTTAGCCAGGGCCCATTGACCAATTACGGTCGTCGCCCAAAATTTTAAAAATACAATCTTTCTCGAAAAACTATTTAAAATAATTAAATTTTATAGAAAATCTGCCAGTACTTCCTCTATTTTCGGTCAACCCAAAAACTGGAAAATGTGCCATAATTTTCTACAAATTATCCTAAACCAGGGAAACCCAAATATTATATAAATTATGTCCACAGAAAATATTTTCGAAACAATTTCAAAAAAATCCGAGATGAATCCACAGAACTATAAGAACCAGAACCAATTTAGAAAAATCCTAACTAACCGAAATTAAAGAAACTTTTCCAAAAATTATTCCGAAGAATCACAGAAACCATCAATTCGGAAAATCCGAGAATCACAAAAACTATTCCGAAGAGTTCTCGGAAAATCCAAAATGGAATTGAAAAGCCCGAAACTAAATCAGAAACAAAACAACCGAACTCTACAGAAACTTGCCAAAGACAAATTCGAAAATCCCGAAGAATCGAAAACCTCACAACCGGTTCCCGTTGCGGGATCAGGGACCAATATCTCATCATAGACTATGGAAATAGAAACGAAAAAATGAAATATACCCTGGGTTGCTCGATTAGAGCTCTCAGATGTTAAAATTGGAAGAAAAACCAAATTTCTGCAGACTCGGAACGTGTCCAGCACTCGCGGTCAACAAAGAAATCCGCGGGACTGCAGATTGATCACAAAGCAACCAGATCAAGGACCACAGGAGGTCGGGCACGGACGCAGGGGTCGCCAGCGAAGGAGTTCGCCGAGCGGGGTCGACCGAGAACGGTGGCAGCGGGATCCGCCCGGGTCGCCTGGCGGCTGCGAGCGGCGATGGGGGTCAGGGCCGATCGGGGGTGCGGTGCTCGGCCTGGATGGCTAAGCGCGGGGTCGGCTCTTCGGGTGGTGGAGCTCCGGCTCGAGCTCCAGAAGTTAGGGCACGGGGGTTAGGGCTTTGGAAAGGGAAAGTAGTGATGTGAGTGATGGAAGGAGGGGTTTATATAGGATAGGAGGATGGGGTTACCGGATCCGAAGGGGTGAACGGCCGGGAGAGGAAAGGTCGCCGGTTTTCAAAGGTTACGGGAGGTAGGGGGTCGGCCAACCGAGAGGCTTCGGTTCTCATCAGTTAAGAACCCAACAGAATGAATGAGAATGAGAGTTATAAACTCTCTCTCTCTCTCAACTCTAATGTTAATGAATGGTTTTAGCTTAATGGGTTAAAGGGTTGAAACCATTTAGTTTGGGCCTAGGGGCTATGGGTCCAAGTTGCTAAGTAATGGGCTAACATAAATTTAATGGGTTGAAAAAAAATGGTTTATGGTTATGTATATTAGAAAGCTAAGGCTTTAAGTGGGTTTAAATCCAATGGGCCAAATATTCATAGACTTGGGTTTCTAACAAATGGCTAAAAATGACAACTAATATAATTTTTTTTTAGAAAAATTATAATTTAACATTTTACAACTCTAGAAATGTTTTATGGTTCCAATTGGGTTCGGGTCTGGCTGACAATCAAAATTCTAAGTTTCAATTGAAAAGAATTTTTTTACACTTAACTGATTAATTAATAATACTAATATTAATTTAAAAACACACAATTAAAATTAATTATTAGAAAATTGCGGGTTTCAGAACCTTCCCTCCTTAAGAAATTTCATCCTCGAAATTAAAGGATAGGGTTAGAAAATACCTCAGGTCTCAAACAAGTACGGGTACTGATCCCGCATCTCATCTTCTCGCTCCTAGGTAGAATCGCCTGGGGAATCGTGCCTCCACATAACTCTGACTATGGGAGTCACCGAAGTTCTGGTCCTCTTCTCGTCTCTGTCCAAAATCGCTACAGGCTTCTCTGGTACTGTGAGGCTCGGTCCAATCTCCAGTTCCGAATGGTCCAAGATGTGACTCAGATGTGGGATGTAGCGTCTGAGCTGTGAAACGTGGAAGACGTTGTGCACGCCCTCAAGATTAGCTGGTAGAGCTAACCGATATGCTACCTCACCAATTCGGCTCAAAACTTCAAATGGTCCGATATATCTGGGACTCAGCTTTCCAGCTCTGCCAAATCGGATAGTTCCTCTGGTAGGTGAAATCTTCACAAAGACACTATCTCCTTCTTCAAATTCCAATGGTCGACGACTGCTATCTGCCCAATGCTTCTGCCTGTCTTGAGCAATCCTGAGTTTGTCTCTAATCACCTTCACCTTCTCTGCTGCATCAGTCACCATTTCTGGCCCCAACAGTACTCTTTCTTCTACGTCGTCCCATGCAAGTAGAGTGCGGCAACGATGTCACGCCCCAGAACCAGAATACTGGAGAGCGGGGGCAGACATAGTCAGCTACGTATATGAAATGGAATCCATCTCACTATACGGTCACGGCTGTCTAGATACATGAGGGTTTAACTATAAGCCAGCAGTCTCCTAAGGTCATGAACAAGCCTATTATCTCAATCACAAGCAAGCAATAGTAATTACAAGATGTCAGAGCACCAAATATATAATAGCAAGGCGTCCCATACATTACATATTGGATGATCATGAAGCTAGTCGTACAAAATGCCAGGACTAGCAAGAGTTCAGTCATACATGATCTACCCTAGGATCTGTCAATCATGTTACAGCCCGTAGGCAGACAGTAAATAAAGATGCAATCGAGCTAACACGTGCTCGCCGGCTAAACGCCTCAAAAGAATAATTTTTTACAAATAAGTGGGAGGACAAAAAGAAATCCACTCGTTGCCAGGGTTCCGTCTAGTGGTCACCATCTGGCTGGAAGATCGGTGGATCCTCTGGAGCTGTTCCGATATCTGGCCACACAAAACCAGCTGGGTCAGACCCCAGAAAGAGCAAGTGCCACAAAGGAGGCTTCACTTAGAAACTAAAACCAGCATATAGTAAGGAACATTAAAGTTAAATTATCGAAAATAACAACAATAATTGAGTACGAGGGAACCGTTCAAGTAGCCAGACTACAACCCTTAAACCAAACAAGGACTGGGGTTGCAATCCTTCACCTGAATGGAAATCCGTCTCAAATACTATGGATAAGGTAATAAGACAATAAACGAAGAGAAGACACAGAACTGCTCCGGGAGCCAGGTTACAACCCTTAAACCAAACAAGGACCGGGGTTGTAACCCTTCGCCTGAACAGAACTGGACTCCTGATCTTTATTGTTAAGGCCATTGTAGATAATCATGTTGCTGAAGTAAGATAGAATATGACAAGCATGGCACGGGGTACAAATAAGACAATAATCGAAGGGAAGACACAGAACTGCTCCGGGAGCCAGGTTACAACCCTTAAACCAAACAAGGACCGGGGTTGTAACCCTTCGTCTGAACAGAACTGGTCCCCCGATCGTTATTGTTAAGGCAAGCATCAATAATCGTGTCTTGTCACGATCTTGCACAGGATCAGGATAAGACTAAGCTGGAATAACTTCATCCAATCAATCACGGCCAATCAAAAGTACGGCTTGATACTTTAACTAGCTAGGGTTATCACAGGCCTAGTTACTAGCAAGATGCAATGAGATTATTTCAACAGCCGCAAGCCCTGCAGACCATCCAAGTTATCCAGGTCAAATGTCCATTTATGAAGGATGCACCACATGACTGTGTGCTGGAAGTGTGCCCTACTCGTCGGTAGGCTACAAGTCCACTTAATGCACCCAGATAACGGGATTGCCTGTAGCTGGGAATCTCTTCATGTCTACTGAATTATTCTAGTTTATTACTCTTAGTTAATTACAGTAGGTATCCCTGACCGTGGTACTCAGGGATCCTATCCTAGACATGATGCAAGACAATACTGGTTTATTGTGCAAACGCAATCATCCACGGTGTCCAGGTTAGTCATTCTTGTCAGGTCATGTCACGTTAGCCGTCGCAACAGCAATTCGAGATAATCATGTCAGGTATGCTTGTCCTGCCATGCCGTGTTCAATTATTATTAACAAACCTATTAAATAAATTCATGATTATCAAGTTCATGACAAAAGACGTAAGGATATAAAATGGGCGTAAAATCTCTAATAAAATATTAATATACAGGGCTATAGAAGAGCCAAGCTTAAGGAAAATAAAACCAAAATGACATGCTGACATAAGACCAAGTCAGCCAAGGCCATACGCTCAGTGCAAAAGTCATACGCTCAGGTTAGGCTACGCTCAAGTCAAGCTACGCTCAGGTAAGCCTACGCTCAGGTAAGCCTACGCTCAGGTAAGCGTATGAGGTCCATACGACCCCTTGTCACACAAGTGAGCGTATGCAAGACATACGCTCCAAAAAGGCAGCGTATGAACTTCATACGACTCATGGCTATCCAAGTGAGCGTATGCAAGTCATACGCTCCAAAAAGGCAGCGTATGGACTCCATACAACTCATGGCTATCCAAGTGAGCGTATGCAAGTCATACGCTCCAAAAAGGCAGCGTATGGACTCCATACGACTCCTTGTCAAGCAAGCGAGCGTATGCGAGTCATACGCTTCCAAAAGGCAGCGTATGGACTCTACTGCGCTGCGCTAAAGAGCGCGCACAGCTCAGTGACGCAAGCTAAAAAGCTCGCACACTGCTCACTGTCTTCTCCAAACAGCAGGAACTCCATGGTTGAACCCTAAGCTTCCAAAGTCCATAACTTGGTCAAAATAAGTCCAAATCCAACTTTCCAAAGGTCAAAATTGGGTAGAAGGAAATTTTCTACCACATGGAACCATCAAAACATGAAAACAAGGGAATTTAATAGATCAAAACCATGAAAATCCGAAAATGACTAAATTCTAGATCTACAAAAATCCAAGCTTCAAAATAGAAAATGATAAGTTCTAATGTGGATTAGAAAGTTGCAAAGAAAAGGTTAGAACAATAAAAATGGTGGGTTTCTTCATGAAGCAAGATTGCACTTGCCTAGGCTAGGGTTTTCTTGGTTGGTGGTGGAGAGTAATGAAGAAGAAAGGAAATAATGAAGAGAGAGAATGGAAAGAGGTTAATAAATGGGGTTAGTTGTGGTAGGTAGGGGGTTCACCCTTGGTTCATGATGAACCAAGGCTAATCAAGCCTAGCCGAACCAACCCAAGCCAACCCAAACCAAGATGAACCATGGCCAATACGAGATAAAATACGTACACGTATTCTTAAATACGTAATACGAACAACAGGCATTACAACTCTACCAACCTTAAAAGAATTCCGTCCTCGGAATTTAATTAAGATGTTAGAGAGACTAGAACAAGCTATACTAATTACATGCAAACTATAACTAGGCAAGCAATCACTCATTCAAGCAAGGAATCGAAGACATGAGGCATAAGGAAGACATTATACCTCATGAGTCAAACAAGTCGGGATACCGCGATCGGATATCTTCCTCACGCTCCCACGTTGACTCCTCCAAAGAGTGATGACCCCAAGCAACTCGGACTAACTTGATAGTCTTGTTCTTGAGGATCTTCTCTCTCTGGTCCAATATAGATACGGGCCTCTCCTCATACGAAAGGTTGGTACCAACAACCAATTCCGAATGATCCAGGATGTGGCTCGGATCCGGGATATACCGTCGTAATTGGGATACATGGAACACGTCATGCACCTCGCTTAGCGACGGCGGAAGAGCAAGATGATAGGATACATCTCCTACTCGCTCCAGAATGTCAAACGGCCCTATATACCTAGGACTAAGCTTTCCCCGTACGCCGAAACGAATGACGCCACGGTTGGGCAAAATCCTCAGAAATACATGATCGCCGACCGAAAACTCGAGAGGGCGCCGATGAGAATCGGCCCAATGACGCTAGCGATCTTGGGCAACTCGAAGATGATCTCTGACCCTTCTGACCACTTCAATGGTCTGAGCAATCAATTCTGGACCAAGCATCTGTCTTTCTCCAACATCATCCCAGGATAGCGGGGATCTGCACTTCCTGCCATACAGCGCCTCGAACGGGGCCATCTGGATACTGGCCTGGAAACTATTGTTGAACGAGAATTCCACCAGGTGCAAGTGATCTTCCCATGAACCACCGAAGTCAAGTGTACAAGATCGCAACATGTCTTCAAGAGTCTGGATCGTGCGCTCTGACTGACCATCTGTCTGCGGATGATATGCTGAACTGAACTGGAGATGAGTCCCTAAACTCGCCTGCAGGCTATACCAAAAGTGCGATGTAAATCTGGAATCTCGGTCCGAGGTGATGCTAACTGGCACACCGTACAATCTGACAATCTGTCTAAGATACATCGCCGCTAGCTGAGCCGTCGACTGACCAACTCTGAATGGAAGAAAGTGAGCCACTTTCGTGAGCCGGTCAACTATAACCCAAATAGCATCTCTACCAGCTGGGGATCTAGGTAATCCAGTCACGAAATCCATGGTTACATGCTCCCACTTCCACTCTAGAATCGGCAAAGGCTGAAGCAGTCCTGGCACGCCCCAGAACCAGAATATTGGAGAGCGGGGGAATGACTCAGCCAGCTACGTATTACGGGTAGATGAATACCGTATAATACGATCAATGCTGTCTAACCAGACGAGGGGGTGCATACTACATGAAAGTCTCACTATGGTCACTTCACATCTATTGTCTCAATCATTCAAACAAGAAACAGTAATAGAGAACATGTAAGATAAAGCAGTAAGGCGTCCCAAACGCTCAGTCAAAATGTTCTTGAGATCTGGCTTTACAAAACATAGCCAGATGATATAGCAAGCGTACACAATTGTTATCAGCTGCAGTCTGACTTAATTATAATTATGCAAAAGTAAGTACAAGACAATCCGACTAACATGTCGGTACCAAACGGCAAGGTATAAAGTAGATAACAAAACGAGCGGTGAAGTAAGAAACCCACTCGAGTCCTCCTGCGATCATCCCTCTAGTGTTGACCATCCTGGAGGTGGAAGTACGCTGAGTCCTCGGGAACTGGCTCTAAATCTGGCCATGCAAAACCAGAGAGGTTAGACCTCTAATAGCAAGTACCACAAGGAAGCACGACATGAGAACTAAAACCCGTAATGCAAGAGAATAATACTAAAATACTAATAAATCTCTGCTTGCTACTAGGATTCACATCACATCACGACACTTCGAACCAACCTCCCAACCAAACAAGGATAGAAGTTGGCCCGTCATGTCCTGACATTCTGATCATCCCAGTTAGGTAACCGAGTAGTACAGTACAAAAACAAATCAATTTAAACGGCCATTCAACTACTACGGCTTGCTATTGTGAGTCCCAAGTTATCCTGGAATAATGCAATTAGGGATTCCGTAGTTCTTACTATGTGCAAGCAAGGCTAGTCTATCCAGTCAATCATGTGCGCCATACATGAATTAGACGAGTCCTAGCAGGACGCCCGTCATCAATATACAATATACAATAATAATATAAGCAGATACTGTTCCCTTCCCGTGTGGCAATTTTACAGTATCTGTGGGAACCAGCCGGCCCGTCGGGTACTACTTGTCCCAAGGGGGCTGCCATGTAAGAACTCGAGAATCCATTCTCTCCATGCAATCATTATTTTAGTTAACTTAAGAGTCCCTACGTTGAGTGAAATCCCATACCGTGGATCATGGTCATTCAAATGAGTACTTTCGTACGGGGTACGATATGCACAACTCTACAACGAGACCAGTGCGGTTAGGTTGCAGGTCTTACATAGCGTAATACAACAATCAAATCTATCCACGGTAATCATGCCTTGACCATAAAGTACACATGCTTCTTTTGTAGAAAAATAACTAAATAAATAAATAAATAAATAGATTGAAGCCTGCATGTGCATGTATGTCAATATTCAGGATCAGCCAGTCGAGTACAATAGTTCATTACATGAACGTGTCTCATTCATTCAATTCAATAAGACGACTAGCCAGTCTCTTAGTTCCAACTAGGAACGCATGATCAATTTAGTCAAGATAACCATTATTATCAATGGTGACAAGGCATAAAAGTCAATTAGCATTAAACGGGGGTCGAGTCTATAACTCTCATGGTTAAGTCCCAGTCATACTGGGTACCCGTAAATCAATCAAGACACAGGACACATTCCACATAACAGTCGACATTAACAATAATAACATATCATGATTTTATCGAGTTCATGCCAAAAGGCGTAAGGATATAAAATGGGCGTAAAATATCTAATAAAATATCAATATACAGGGCTATAGAAGAGCCAAGCTTAAGGAAAATAAAACCAAAGTGACACGCTGACATAAGACCAAGTCAGCCAAAGGCCACACGCTCTGGTCAGGCTATGCTCAAGTCAAGCTACGCTCAAGTCGGGCGTATGAGGTCCACACGACCCCCTGCTAACCAAGTCAGCGTATGGAAGACATACGCTCCCAAAAGGCAGCGTATGAACTCCATACAACTTCCTGCTATCCAAGTGAGCGTATGCAAGTCGTACGCTCCCAAAAGGTAGCGTATGAACTCCATACGACTCCTCACTATCCAAGTGAGCGTATGCAAGTCATACGCTCCCAAAAGGTAGCGTATGAACTCCATACGACTCCTGACCATCCAAGTCAGCGTATGCAAGTCATACGCTCCCAAAAGGTAGCGTATGAACTCCATACGACTCCTGACCATCCAAGTCAGCGTATGCAAGTCATACGCTTCCAAAAGGTAGCGTATGAACTCCATACGACTCCTGACCATCCAAGTCAGCGTATGCAAGTCATACGCTCCCAAAAGGTAGCGTATGAACTCCATACGGCTCCTGACCATCCAAGTCAGCGTATGCAAGTCATACGCTCCCAAAAGGTAGCGTATGAACTCCATATGACACACGCTTCCAAAAGGTAGCGTATGCAAGACATACGCTTCCTAAAAGGTAGCGTATGGACTCCATGCTGCGCTAAAGAGCGTGCACAGCTCAGTGACGCAGCTAAAAAGCTAGCATACACTGCTCACTGTCTTCTCCAAACAGCAAGAACTCTATGGTTGTACCCCAAGGCTTCAAAAGTCCATAACTTGGGTCAAAATAAGTCCGAATCCAACTTTCCAAAGGTCAAAATTGGGTAGGATGAACTGCTCTACGACATGGAACCATCAAATCTTGAGAACAAAGGAATTTGCTAGATCAAAACCCATAGACAACCGAAAATAAAATAACTTAGATCTACAAGAAATGAACCAATGAAATCAAAAATACTAAGCACTAAACTCTCTTAGAATCATGAGAGGAAGAATATTGAACCATAAAATATGGTCCTCATGTAGAGCAAGATGTACTTGCCTAGTTGGTAGGTGGAGAGAGTAATGAAAGGAAGCAGAAGAAGTAATGGTGAAGAAGGAGTGAATGAGGAGAGAGAAGGGAGAGGGTAGCTTTAAATATCAAAGGGGTGGTAGGTGGGAGTTGGACCGGGTCCAATGGGTCGGGTTGGGGGTTCATCCAAGTGCAACCCGCAAGCAAAGCAAAGGGGAAAAAGCAGAAAATAAAATACAGGAATAAACTACAGGAAATAAAATTGCAGGAAATAAATTAACATAAGAATTAAAGAGCAGATAATTAATTAACATGAAGTTATAGGAATTTAAGTACAGGATACTACATGATAAATACTAAATAAATACATTCAGGCAATATACGTATTAGAATACGCATTCCGGGAACGGGGAGTGACATCTCTACCCCCCTTGAAAAAATTCCGTCCTCGGAATTTCAAATTCAAGCAAGATAGAAATATCGGGGCTAAACTAATCCAAGTACAAGCAATTCAATAAAGCAATCATTTTACAATATCCATAGCAAGTAACATATATGTAAATCCATCAATTTACGATATCAAGCAATTCTACCCATAAGGTGATAAGCATGAGGAATCAAGACAATCAAGGTACACAAAAAAAAATATACCCTGTGAGTCAAACAGATGTGGATACCGTGATCGAATATCATCCTCACGTTTTCATGTTGACTCTCCCAAAGAGTGATGACCCCAAGCAACCCGGACAAGGTTAATTGTTCGGTTCTTGAGTACCTTCTCTCTTCGGTCCAAGATGGACACAGGCTGCTCCTCGTTAGACAGGTTGGTACCAACAACCAGCTCTGAATGATCAAGGACATGGCTGGGGTCCGATACATACCTTCGCAATTGAGATACATGAAATACGTTATGTACCTCTCGTAGCGAAGGTGGAAGGGACAAACGATAAGCAACATCGCCTATCCTATCAAGAATAACGAATGGGCCTACGTATCGTGGACTCAACTTACCGCGAACGCCAAACCTAATGACCCCACGGGTAGGTGAGATCCGCAAGAACACGTGGTCCCAAACAGAAAACTCTAGCGGCCTACGATGCTGGTCCGCCCAATGACGATGTCGATCTTGTGCAACTCGAAGTCGCTCTCTAATTCCCTTAACCAATTCAACTGTCTGAACAATTATTTCCGGGCCTAACATCTTCCTCTACCCGATATCATCCCATGCTAGTGGCGACCTACACTTCTTACCATATAATGCTTCGAATGGCGCCATCTGGATACTGGCCTGATAACTATTGTTGTATGAGAACTCGACCAAGTGCAGGTGGCTTTTCCAAGATCCTCCAAAATCCAGAGTGCAAGCTCGCAACATATCTTTCAAAGTCTGAATTGTTCTTTCTGATTGCCCATCCGTCTGTGGATGGTAAGCCGTGCTAAATCTTAACTTGGTACCCAGACTATGATGCAAGCTCTTCCAGAAATACAATGTGAAACGGGTATCTCTGTCTGACACAATACTGACAGGGACTCCATGCTGCCTGACTATCTGTTGCATATACAACTCTGCCAACTTTTCTGTAGATTGCCCTACTCTGAAAAAAAGAAAGTGTGCCACCTTTGTAAGCCGATCTACTATCACCCAAATAGCATCTTTACCACTTGGTGATCTCGGTAAACCGGTCACAAAGTCCATTGTGATGTGCTCCCACTTCCATTCCGGGATAGGAAGCGGTTGCAATAACCCAGCTGGCCTCTGCTGTTCTGCCTTCACTTGCTGACATATCAAGCAACGGAAAACAAATCTAGCTATCTCCCTCTTCATTCCATTCCACCAGAAGTGCTGCTTGATATCTTGGTATATCTTGGTCCCTCCAGGATGTATAGAATACTGAGAATTGTGAGCTTCTGCCATGACCTCCTGTCTGATATCTCCACTAGGCACATATAGACGTGATCCAAACCTAAGTGTACCATCTTCATGAATCCTCATCTCCTTCCTGAGCCCTGACTCACATTCTGCCCTAAGCTTCTGAATCCTTGGATCTTGTGCCTGAGCTGCCTTGATCCTGTCTACTAAGTCAGATTGGACTTGTAGACTCGCAAGAATTCCTACATCACTAGGAAGTATAACTTCAATGCCCATCTCCTGAAGGTCTTCTAAGATATGCTTCTGCGTTGTCAACATAAATGCGCCGCCCCTTCTGTTGAGAGCGTCTGCTACTACATTAGCCTTGCCTGGATGATACTGCAGCTCCACGTCATAATCCTTGATCAACTCCAACCATCTTCTCTGCCTCATGTTCAGTTCCTTCTGGGTAAAGATGTACTTCAGACTTTTGTGGTCCGTGTACATCTCCACTCGATCACCATATAAGTAATGCCTCCATAGCTTCAAAGCAAATACTACTGCTGCCAACTCCAAGTCATGAGTCGGATAATTCTTCTCGTGGTCCCGAAGCTGCCTAGATGCATATGCTATCACCTTCCCGTACTGCATGAGGACACATCCAAGTCCTTTACCTGACGCATCACAATATACTGTAAAACCTCCGGGTCCAACTGGCAATGTAAGAATGGGTGCTGATATCAATTTCTGCTTCAAATTCTCAAATGATGACTGGCATTCTGCCGACCAAACAAATGGCACATCCTTCCGTGTCAAGCGGGTCATGGGTGCTGAAAGTCTTACAAAATCTGACACAAATCTTCTGTAATATCCTGCCAATCCCAAGAAACTCCGTACATCAGCTACGGTCTTGGATACTGGCCAACTCTCTACTGCTTCTACCTTCTTGGGATCCACTGCTACTCCAGCTCCTGATACGATATGACCCAAGAATGAAATATGATCCTTCCAGAACTCACATTTGCTGAGCTTGGCATATAACTGGTTCTCCCTCAAAACCTGCAACACTTTTTTGAGGTGGTCTTCATGCTCCTCTTCACTAGCAGAGTATACGAGAATGTCGTCAAGAAACACAACGACAAACTGGTCTAAATACGGCATAAAGATGCGGTTCATCAAATCCATGAATATAGCTGGAGCATTGGTCAAACCAAACGGCATTACTAAGAATTCATAATGCCCATACTTCGACCTGAATGCTGTCTTGGGAATGTCTTCCTTCCGAACCCTCACCTGATGGTACCCTGAACGAAGATCTATCTTGGAGAAAACTCTAGCCTTGCTCAACTGATCAAATAAGTCGTCGATCCTGGGTAATGGGTACTTGTTCTTTACTGTTGCTGCGTTAAGCTTCCTGTAGTCGATACACAATCTGGATGATCCATCCTTCTTCCCCACAAGTACCACTGGTGCTGCCCATGGCGATACGCTAGCTTGGATAAACTTCTTCTCCTTCAATTCCTCTATATGCTGATATACCTTGGCCTGCTCCGAATCCGCCATTCTGTAAACCCGATCTGATATCGGTTTAGTTCCTGGTGCCAATTCTATACTGAACTCAATATCTCTAACCGGTGGCAGACCGGGAAGTTCTTCGGGAAACACGTCTAAAAATTCTTCAACTACCTTCGGAACCTGGACTTCTTCCATTGCCGTTACTACTCCCTGCTCTTGTTGAGTTGCCTCTGATCTGACTAAGGTGAATCTCTTCATGCCTGGAATATCAAAAGATACACTCCCACTACGACAATCTATTGTCGCATGACTGTCTTTCAGCCAGTCCATGCCTAAGATAACGTCGAAATTTCCAACAGGAAATTCTATCAACTGGGCGGGTAAGGAATGCCCGCAAACTACAACACTACACGCTAGAATAACTCTACTAACTCCTACGAGCCCATTACCAGTGAGTATATTCAACCTCCCTGGCAATGCCTCGAACTCCATTCCTAGCCGTGTCGCAAATCGTACAGATATAAATGAATGGGATGCTCCCGAATCAAATAATGCTACTGCGGGATATGAGGCGACGAGAATGTTACCTGCCACAACATCTCCCGATGCCAATGCCTCTTCCAAGGACAGTGTGAATGCCTGCCCTCGACCACCTTGCTGGTTCCCATGCTGTGGCCTAGCCTGGTGCTGCTGCTGGCCCCTGCCTTGATGATGCTGGGGTGGTCTATGCTGGTGTTGCTGCATCGGCGGCCCCTGCTGCCGAAACATCTGAGCCTGTGATACTAACGGACGCTGCGCCAATGGCCTCACTGCCAATGCTGGTCCTCGATACTGCCCTGCCCCTGGTGCTGGCAGAGCAGGAAACTGCTGCCCTGGTCCTCCTGACCTCGAATTCATGGGACATGTGGTAACCCGATGATCTGGATTTCCATATATCAGACATAGCCCATTCAATGTCCGACACACATCTCTAGTGTGTCCCATTTTCCCACAATAAGTGCAGCCCGCTGGGGGTTGCTGGTTCTTCCTCTGTTGCTGTTGCTGCTGCCTGGTTGGTGGTGCTGGTCCTCGTATCGCCACATCGTGGATACGAAGGCCAGTGGATGGTGTTGTTGTTCGGGGTGCTGCTCCCCCTCCTCCTTCAATCTGACTGTGGGAACTCTTCTGGCCCCCAGTCCTTGCCGCAAGCCTCGGAATGGTGATCTCATGCCTTCGGGTTGCCGTCAATATCTCATCAAAAGTCTGGTAATTGTGCCCCTCTATCAATTGCAAGAGCTCAAGATGAAACCCTTGTTGGAACCTCATCGCCCTCAGGCGCTCCGTTGCTACCATCTCTGGGGCAAACCTACTCAATCTGCAGAACTCCGCTGCATAAGCATCTACGGTCTTGCCAGCCTGTTTGAGGTTGATAAACTTCTGTTGTAGCTCAAACTGTGCCACAACTCCATAATACTTCGTCTTGAATCTTGCTGTGAAATCGTCCCAAACAACGGGACGTCTGATGCCTACTTCCTCTGATTCCCACCAATCACGTGCGAGATCCTGAAGTAACAACTTTACTAGATCCACACGCTCTTCTGCCGGCACCTTAGCGGCTGTCAGAATAGCCTCAATGTCCTTAAGCCATGCATCTGCTGAGATGGCATCCTCCGTGCCCTCGAAACGGCGGGGGTTGTACTTGCAAAACCGGGCTGACGCTCCTGAATCTGGCCTCGCCCCTCTTTCCAATGCCGTCTGTAATCCTTGGTTGAGTAGCACATTCTGCTCTTGTAGCTGAGTGTGCATGCATTGCTGGGCCAGCATCTGATGTTGCTGAGTAGCCATCATTCCTCTCATGATCTCCAGAAGGGCTGGTGTGTCCACTTGGATAGGTGGAACTGTCGGTGGTAGTGGAACATCCGGATACTGCGATCCAGCTGCTGCTTCTACTATCACTTCTTCCTGGGTAGCCTCCTGAGTTAGTACCGGCCCTTGTTGCTGACCAACATGGTCAGGTTGTCCATGCTGCTGTCCATGTTGTTGCTGTCCAGCTCTGACAGATGCGGACGAGGTGCCCCTAAGAAAAGGGACAAGAGAACAATCAAATGACCGGACATGAAGGATCAATGAAGTCAAAGGATATGAGAAGGTCAAGCTAGGATTGAGAATAACGAATCATGAGATCAAGGGAGAACATGTGTGATTGAGACATCCTAAAATCAAAATACCCCACAAGTCTGAAATCAGACCTGCATGGGCCACCACTAAAACCTTGTCACGTCCCAGAACCAGAATACTGGAGAGCGGGGGAATGACTCAGCCAGCTACGTATTACGGGTAGATGAATACCGTATAATACGATCAATGCTGTCTAACCAGACGAGGGGGTGGATACTACATGAAAGTCTCACTATGGTCACTTCACATCTATTGTCTCAATCATTCAAACAAGAAACAGTAATAGAGAACATGTAAGATAAAGCAGTAAGGCGTCCCAAACGCTCAGTCAAAATGTTCTTGAGATCTGACTTTACAAAACATAGCCAGATGATATAGCAAGCGTACACAATTGTTATCAGCTGCAGTCTGACTTAATTACAATTATGCAAAAGTAAGTACAAGACAATCCGACTAACATGTCGGTGCCAAACGGCAAGATATAAAGTAGATAACAAAACGAGCGGTGAAGTAAAAAACCCACTCGAGTCCTTCTGCGATCATCCCTCTAGTGTTGACCATCCTGGAGGTGGAAGTACGCTGAGTCCTCGGGAACTGGCTCTAAATCTGGCCATGCAAAACCAGAGAGGTTAGACCTCTAATAGCAAGTACCACAAGGAAGCACGACATGAGAACGAAAACCCGTAATGCAAGAGAATAATACTAATAAATCTCTGCTTGCTACTAGGATTCACATCACATCACGATACTTCGAACCAACCTCCCAACCAAACAAGGACAGAAGTTGGCCCGTCATGTCCTGACATTTCGATCATCCCAGTTAGGTAACCGAGTAGTACAGTACACAAACAAATCAATTTAAACGGCCATTCAACTACTACAGCTTGCTATTGTGAGTCCCAAGTTATCCTGAAATAATGCAATTAGGGATTCCGTAGTTCTTACTATGTGCAAGCAAGGCTAGTCTATCCAGTCAATCATGTGCGCCATGCATGAATTAGATGAGTCCTAGCAGGACGCCCGTCATCAATATACAATATACAATAATAATATAAGCAGATACTGTTCCCTGCCCGTGTGGCAGTTTTACAGTATCTATGGGAACCAGCCGGCCCGTCGGGTACTACTTGTCCCAAGGGGGCTGCCATGTAAGAACTCGAGAATCCATTCTCTCCATGCAATCATTATTTTAGTTAACTTAAGAGTCCCTACGTTGAGTGAAATCCCATGCCGTGGATCATGGTCATTCAAATGAGTACTTTCGTACGGGGTACGATATGCACAACTCTACAACGATACCAGTGCGGTTAGGTTGCAGGTCTTACATAGCGTAATACAACAATCAAATCTATCCACGGTAATCATGCCTTGACCATAAGCTACACATGCTTCTTTTGTAGAAAAATAACTAAATAAATAAATAAATAAATAGATTGAAGCCTGCATGTGCATGTATGTCAATATTCAGGATCAGCCAGTCGAGTACAATAGTTCATTACATGAACGTGTCTCATTCATTCAATAAGACGACTAGCCAGTCTCTTAGTTCCAACTAGGAACGCATGATCAATTTAGTCAAGATAACCATTATTATCAATGGTGACAAGGCATGAAAGTCAATTAGCATTAAACGGGGGTCGAGTCTATAACTCTCATGGTTAAGTCCCAGTCATACTGGGTACCCGTGAATCAATTAAGACACAGGACACATTCCACATAACAGTCGACATTAACAATAATAACATATCATGATTTTATCGAGTTCATGCCAAAAGGCGTAAGGATATAAAATGGGCGTAAAATATCTAATAAAATATTAATATACAGGGCTATAGAAGAGCCAAGCTTAAGGAAAATAAAACCAAAGTGACACGCTGACATAAGACCAAGTCAGCCAAAGGCCACATGCTCTGGTCAGGCTATGCTCAAGTCAAGCTACGCTCAAGTCGGGCGTATGAGGTCCACACGACCCCCTGCTAACCAAGTCAGCGTATGGAAGACATACGCTCCCAAAAGGCAGCGTATGAACTCCATACAACTCCCTGCTATCCAAGTGAGCGTATGCAAGTCGTACGCTCCCAAAAGGTAGCGTATGAACTCCATACGACTCCTCACTATCCAAGTGAGCGTATGCAAGTCATACGCTCCCAAAAGGTAGCGTATGAACTCCATACGACTCCTAACCATCCAAGTCAGCGTATGCAAGTCATACGCTCCCAAAAGGTAGCGTATGAACTCCATACGACTCCTGACCATCCAAGTCAGCGTATGCAAGTCATACGCTCCCAAAAGGTAGCGTATGAACTCCATACGACTCCTGACCATCCAAGTCAGCGTATGCAAGTCATACGCTCCCAAAAGGTACCGTATGAACTCCATACGACTTCTGACCATCCAAGTCAGCGTATGCAAGTCATACGCTCCCAAAAGGTAGCGTATGAACTCCATACGACACACGCTTCCAAAAGGTAGCGTATGCAAGACATACGCTTCCTAAAAGGTAGCGTATGGACTCCATGCTGCGCTAAAGAGCATGCACAGCTCAGTGACGCAGCTAAAAAGCTAGCATATACTGCTCACTGTCTTCTCCAAACAGCAAGAACTCTATGGTTGTACCCCAAGGCTTCAAAAGTCCATAACTTGGTCAAAATAAGTCCGAATCCAACTTTCCAAAGGTCAAAATTGGGTAGGATGAACTGCTCTACGACATGGAACCATCAAATCTTGAGAACAAAGGAATTTGCTAGATCAAAACCTATAGACAACCGAAAATATAATAACTTAGATCTACAAGAAATGAACCAATGAAATCAAAAATACTAAGCACTAAACTCTCTTAGAATCATGAGAGGAAGAATATTGAACCATAAAATATGGTCCTCATGTAGAGCAAGATGTACTTGCCTAGTTGGTAGGTGGAGAGAGTAATGAAAGGAAGAAGAAGAAGTAATGGTGAAGAAGGAGTGAATGAGGAGAGAGAAGGGAGAGGGTAGCTTTAAATATCAAAGGGGTGGTAGGTGGGAGTTGGGCCGGGTCCAATGGGTCGGGTTGGGGGTTCATCCAAGTGCAACCCGCAAGCAAAGCAAAGGGGAAAAAGCAGAAAATAAAATGCAGGAATAAACTACAGGAAATAAAATTGCAGGAAATAAATTAACATAAGAATTAAAGAACAGATAATTAATTAACATGAAGTTATAGGAATTTAAGTACAGGATACTACATGATAAATACTAAATAAATATGTTCAGGCAATATACGTATTAGAATACGTATTCCGGGAACGGGGAGTGACAAGTCCTGTCGGTCTCTGATGTTCAGCTTTAACTTGTTGGCAAACCAAACACCGAAAGACAAACCGAGCTATCTCCCGCTTCATGCCATTCCACCAGAAATGCTGCCGGATATCACGGTACATCTTCGTACTGCCCGGATGGATGGAATACTGCAAACTCTGAGCTTCTGTCATGACCTCCTGCCGGATATCTCCGCTGGGTACACAAAGACGCTTACCGTGTCGAAGTGTACCATCCTCATGAACGCATAACTCTGGTCTTCGTCCCGCCTCACACTCTGCTCTGAGTCGCTGAAGCTTGGAATCTGCCGACTGTGCCATCCGGATCCTCTCGACTATAGTGGACTGAACTTGTATACTGGCCATCAAGGCCACACTGGAAGGGAGAACAACTTCAATATCCATTTTCTGAAGATCTGCTAACAGCTCTGGTTGCGCTGTTAGAAAATAAGCTCCCGCTCTCCTGCTCAATGCATCCGCAACAACATTGGCCTTTCCAGGATGATACTGCAGGTTGACATCATAATCTACAAGTAGCTCCAGCCATCTCCTTTGACGCATGTTAAGATCTTTCTGGGTGAAAACATATTTCAGGCTCTTGTGGTCGGTGAAGATCTCCACCCTATCTCCATACAAATAGTGCCTCCACAACTTGAGTGCAAACACCACTGCTGCCAGCTCCAAGTCATGGGTTGGGTAATTCCTCTCATGATCACGAAGTTGCCGTGATGCATAAGCTATTACCTTTCCATGCTGCATCAGAACACATCCTAAACCTCTGCCTGAAGCGTCACAGTATACCGAAAATCCTCCGGTCCCATCAGGAAGCGTGAGAATAGGAGCCGCCATTAAGCCCCGCTTCAACTTCTCAGAAGATTCCTGGCACTCTGCTGTCCAAGCAAACTGTGCATCCTTGCGGGTCAACTGGGTCAGCGGCGCCGAGATCCGAGCGAAGTCCGAAACAAATTGCCGGTAGTAGCCGGCCAATCCAAGAAAACTACGAACCTCTGCAACTGTGCTGGGCCCCGGCCATGACTCAATGGCCACGATCTTCTGGGGATCCACTTCTACTCCTCCTCTGGTGATGATATGACCCAAGTACGAAATGCGATCGAGCCAGAACTCGTATTTACTGAACTTGGCATATAACTGGTGCACCCTGAGTATCTGAAAAACAATCCTGAGATGCTGCTCATGCTCTGCCTCATTCTTGCTGTAGACCAGAATGTCGTCTAGGAATACGATCACAAACTGATCCAAGTAAGGCATGAAAATACGATTCATGAGGTCCATGAATACTGCCAGTGCATTGGTTGCTCCAAATGGCATAACAAGGAACTCCCAATGCCCGTATCTCGATCTGAAAGCTGTCTTCGGGATGTCCTACTCTCTGACTCTGATCTGATGATATCCTGAGCGCAAGTCAATCTTCGAGAATACAGCTGCCCCTTTAAGTTGATCAAACAAGTCATCTATCCTCGGGAGAGGGTATCTGTTCTTGATTGTCACTGAATTCAAGGTACGATAATCTACACATAATCTGGACGTACCATCCTTCTTTTTCACAAGAAGCATCGGGGCTTCCCAAGGCGATCCACTAGCACGAATGAATCCCTTGGTTCTAAGCTCTTCAATCATCTTGTACAAGATCTCCAACTCTGATGGCGCCATCCTGTAGACTCTCTCTGACACCGGGGCTGTTCCGGGAATCAAGTCTATGGTGAAATCAATCTCCCGCTCTGGCGGCATACCTGGAAGCTCTTCTGGAAAAATATCTGGGAACTCATCCACTATCCTGGACAATTGAAATGCTGCTACTGCCATCCGCAATACTGGAGGAGAAGGCTCAACCTCGCCTCGAGAGAAAGAAAACTCCGGCTCTCCTGGAATGCTAAAAACAACCCTGCCAATGTGGCAGTCTATCCTAGCATACTGGTCCCTCAACCAATCCATCCCTAAGACTACATCATAATCGGCCATCGGGAATTCTATCAATCTAGCGAAAAACTCTCTACTGCTAACTACGATTCGACACGAGGAAAATACTCTATCGACTCCCACAAGTCCGTTACCAGTGAGTATATTGAGCCTTACTGATAACGACTCGGGCTCCAATCCTATCCGTGTCGTGAATCGTGCAGACATAAATGAACGCGATGCACCAGAATCAAATAAAGCTGAAGCTGGAAAGGTGTTGACGAAAATAATACCTGCCACTACCTCACCTGGTGTTACTCCTTCTTCTCCCATGGTCAAGGCCAGCACTTAACCATGTCCTCTAGGGGCAGGTCCCCTCTGCTAAAAATTCCTCTGCCTGCTCTGGATCAGGGCTTGGGCCTGAGCATACTACTGCGGTCTCTGCTGCTGGAATGCCTGGGCCTGCGTCAGCAATGGCCTCGGGAGCGGGTACTACAACTGCTGCTGCTGCTGGACTGGCACTGGTCCTCTAACTGAAGGACCAGAGAAAGCTGATGAACTCCCCCTGTTCGGGCAGTTCCTAACCCTGTGGTCCGGGGCACCACAAACCAAGCACAATCCCTGTGCTCTGCGACACTCTGACACCACATGCCCTGGCTTCCCGCAGTGTGAACATCCCACTGCGGAAGACTGCTTCTGCTTCTGTTGCTGAGGGTGCGTCGGGGTAGAATGCTGAACCGACGTCACCGAGGCCGCCCGCCTCGGAGTTCCAATAGTTAAACCTCTAGCTGCCGGGGCTGCAGCTGATGATTGGTGCATCTGACTGTGGGACCGCTTCCTACCTCCGGTCCTATCTACGATCCGCTGGGAGGTGTACTCATGCCTCCTAGCTGCCCTCAATACTGCATTGAACGTCTGGTGTTCGAACTGCTCAACTACTAGTAAAATCTCCAAATGCAGCCCCTGCTGGAACTGCTGGGCCCTATCAAACTCGGTTGCCACCAAGGTGGGGGCAAACCTACTGAGTCTAGAAAACTCAGATGCATAACCATCGACTGTTCTGCCTTCTTGCTTCAGGTTGGTAAACCTCGTCTGCAAGTCATACCGAGCCACAACATCAAAATACTTCGTCTGGAATCTCTCTCTGAACACTGCCCAAGCAATGGGTGCCACTAATCTCTCGGCCTGCGCCGCCCACCAACTGCGGGCAAGATCTAACAACTGCAGGCGCACTACGGCCACCTTCTCGTTTTCTGGAGTCCTGGCTGCTTCTAGAATCACTCCGGTGTCCTGAAGCCAAGCATCCGCGGCAATCCCATCTTCGCTGCCGTCGAAGAATGGAGGGTTCAGGCGCTTGAAGCTGTTGGCCGTGCTGTTACCCTGATGACCACCCCGGGTCAAAGCATCCGTCACTGCCTGGTGCAAGGCATCTCCACGCCGGTCTTGGGAAGCTATCAAGGTCCTGACGAGTCCTACCAAAGTGCCGTCATCATGTTCTACTGGTTGAACTGGCTGGACTGGTGGCTCTCTGCCAGAAGGCACGACTCTAGAGGCTACTCCGGAATGCTGGGCTTGATCTCCAGGTTGCTGCTGGTCCGCGGGAGGTGCTCCGCCTTGCTGGTCAGTAGGACCACGAATAATGCCGCTGAAGAAGACGACATAGGAAACAATAAGGAAGGACCAGGACAGATCAATGATACAAGCATATGACCAGGACAAGAATCCAGGGATTCAGAAGATACGAGCAGAGATCAAGGACGAATACTGATTGAGACATCTATTCGGTAAACCCTCACATATCTTGATTTACAAGACCTGCATGGGCCACCACTTAAACCATGTCACGCCCCAGAACCAGAATACTGGAGAGCGGGGGCAGACATAGCCAGCTACGTATATGAAATGGAATCCATCTCACAATACGGTCACGGCTGTCTAGATACATGAGGGTTTAACTACAAGCCAGCAGTCTCCTAAGGTCATGAACAAGCCTATTATCTCAATCACAAGCAAGCAATAGTAATTACAAGATGTCAGAGCACCAAATATATAATAGCAAGGCGTCCCATACATTACATATTGGATGATCATGAAGCTAGTCGTACAAAATGCCAGGACTAGTAAGAGTTCAGTCATACATGATCAACCCTAGGATCTGTCAATCATGTTACAGCCCGTAGGCAGACAGTAAATAAAGATACAATCGAGCTAACACGTGCTCGCCGGCTAAACGCCTCAAAAGAATAATTTTTTTACAAATAAGTGGAAAGACAAAAAGAAATCCACTCGTTGCCAGAGTTTCGTCTAGTGGTCACCATCTGGCTGGAAGATCGGTGGATCCTCTGGAGCTGCTCCGATATCTGGCCACACAAAACCAGCTGGGTCAGACCCCAGAAAGAGCAAGTGCCATAAAGGAGGCTTCACTTAGAAACTAAAACCAGCATATAGTAAGGAACATTAAAGTTAAATTATCGGAAATAACAACAATAATTGAGTACGAGGGAACCATTCAAGTAGCCAGACTACAACCCTTAAACCAAACAAGGACTGGGGTTGCAATCCTTCACCTGAATGGAAATCCGTCTCAAATACTATGGATAAGGTAATAAGACAACAAACGAAGAGAAGACACAGAACTGCTCCGGGAGCCAGGTTACAACCCTTAAACCAAACAAGGACCGGGGTTGTAACCCTTCGCCTGAACAGAACTGGACTCCTGATCTTTATTGTTAAGGCCATTATAGATAATCATGTTGCTGAAGTAAGATAGAATATGACAAGCATGGCACGGGGTACAAATAAGACAATAACCGAAGGGAAGACACAGAACTGCTCCGGGAGCCAGGTTACAACCCTTAAACCAAACAAGGACCGGGGTTGTAACCCTTCGCCTGAACAGAACTGGTCTCCCGATCGTTATTGTTAAGGCAAGCATCAATAATCGTGTCTTGTCACGATCTTGTACAGGATCAGGATAAGACTAAGCTGGAATAACTTCATCCAATCAATCACGGCCAATCAAAAGTACGGCTTGATACTTTAACTAGCTAGGGTTATCACAGGCCTAGTTACTAGCAAGATACAATGAGATTATTTCAACAGCCACAAGCCCTGCAGACCATCCAAGTTATCCAGGTCGAATGTCCATTTATGAAGGATGCACCACATGACTGTGTGCTGGAAGTGTGCCCTACTCGTCGGTAGGCTACAAGTCCACTTAATGCGCCCAGATAACGGGATTGCCTGTAGCTGAGAATCTCTTCATGTCTACTGAATTATTCTAGTTTATTACTCTTAGTTAATTACAGTAGGTATTCCTGACCGTGGTACTCAGGGATCCTATCCTAGACATGATGTAAGACAATACTGGTTTATTGTGCAAACGCAATCATCCACGGTGTCCAGGTTAGTCATTCTTGTCAGGTCATGTCACGTTAGCCGTCGCAACAGCAATTCGAGATAATCATGTCAGGTATGCTTGTCCTGCCATGCCGTGTTCAATTATTATTAACAAACCTATTAAATAAATTTATGATTATCAAGTTCATGACAAAAGACGTAAGGATATAAAATGGGCATAAAATATCTAATAAAATATTAATATACAGGGCTATAGAAGAGCCAAGCTTAAGGAAAATAAAACCAAAATGACATGCTGACATAAGACCAAGTCAGCCAAGGCCATACGCTCAGTGCAAAAGTCATACGCTCAGGTCAGGCTACGCTCAAGTCAAGCTACGCTCAGGTAAGCCTACGCTCAGGTAAGCGTATGAGGTCCATACGATCCCTTGTCACACAAGTGAGCGTATACAAGACATACGCTCCAAAAAGGCAGCGTATGAACTTCATACGACTCATGGCTATCCAAGTGAGCGTATGCAAGTCATACGCTCCAAAAAGGCAGCGTATGGACTCCATACGACTCATGGCTATCCAAGTGAGCGTATGCAAGTCATACGCTCCAAAAAGGCAGCGTATGGACTCCATACGACTCCTTGTCAAGCAAGCGAGCGTATGCGAGTCATACGCTTCCAAAAGGCAGCGTATGGACTCTACTACGCTGCGCTAAAGAGCGCGCACAGCTCAGTGACGCAAGCTAAAAAGCTTGCGCACTGCTCACTGTCTTCTCCAAACAACAGGAACTCCATGGTTGAACCCTAAGCTTCCAAAGTCCATAACTTGGTCAAAACAAGTCCAAATCCAACTTTCCAAAGGTCAAAATTGGGTAGAAGGAAATTTTCTACCACATGGAACCATCAAAACTTGAAAACAAGGGAATTTAATAGATCAAAACCATGAAAATCCGAAAATGACTAAATTCTAGATCTACAAAAATCCAAGCTTCAAAATAGAAAATGACAAGTTCTAATATGGATTAGAAAGTTGCAAAGAAGAGGTTAGAACAATAAAAATGGTGGGTTTCTTCATGAAGCAAGATTGCACTTGCCTAGGCTAGGGTTTTCTTGGTTGGTGGTGGAGAGTAATGAAGAAGAAAGGAAATAATGAGGAGAGAGAATGGAAAGAGGTTAATAAATGGGGTTGGTTGTGGTAGGTAGGGGGTTCACCCTTGGTTCATGATGAACCAAGGCTAATCAAGCCTAGCCGAACCAACCCAAGCCAACCCAAACCAAGATGAACCATGGCCAATAATGGGATAGTTCTTCTCATGAGTCCGTAATTGCCTAGATGCGTAAGCAATCACTTTTCCATTTTGTTGAAAAACGTAACCCAGCCCTTTTCCAGAGGTATCGCTGTAGATTGAGAAACTGCCGGTACCTGCGGGTAGCGCAAGTATCGGTGCTATTGTAAGCCTCTTCTTCAGTTCCTTAAACGACGCCTGACAAGCTTCCGTCCAGATGAACTCTTCGTTCTTCCGAGTGAGCTTCGTCATTGGTTCAGCAATCTTGGCAAAATCCTTCACAAACTTTCGGTAGTAGCCAGCCAAACCCAAGAAACTTCTGATTTCAGCAACTGAGCTTGGGGTAGACTGTCACGCCCCGATTCCGTAGAATCGATAGTCATCCCCCGGGCGTGATGCCGTGCGAACCTAAGTTGCGATCGCACAAGGCATAGTCATAAGGTTATCCGAAACACAATATCAAGTTAGAGTACGCAGAGAAATTGATTGACACATTTAAAATAGAAGTAAACTTTTTCAATGATAATAAAACTTCATTTAGATTGACTTCATTACATTCATTGCCGCGCGGGCTACAATATGACTCGACTTACAAAATGAACGCCGATGAGATAGTCGTTCCATACATTACATTCCTTTTGACAAGCAAAACATAACATCTTTCCACCTGCTATCGAGGCGAGTCGAGCCGCCATCTTCTTTTGGACTGAGTGCGGGGTCTTCTTCAAAAGGAAACCAGAAACAAGCCTTCACAACCGGACGAGGCTTCAAAAGTGTCCACGCTGCCTTGAGATTTTAGGTGGCACGCCCTTCGTGGTTCGGGGTAGGGGTGAGCATCGGTTCGGTTCGGTTCAAACCGAACCGAAGATGTGAAAACCGAAATAACCGTAAACCGTATTTTCCAAAACCGAAAACCGAACCGTTTTTATAAAAACCGAACAAAACCGAACCGAATTAATTCAGTTCGGTTTTCGGTCGGTTCGGTTTCATGGACCAATGTGCATGACCTTCAAGTTTTTAGCAAAATGAGCCTATTTAAATAAAAAAATTAAAAATATATGATATTATCATATTTATGAATTGTTATATTACATAGAGTGAAAGATATTAGTATATATAGATTGAGGGTAGATAGAGAGAGTGCTCAAAGAAGCACCAACATAGAATAGGAGAAGAGAGTGCGCTCAGTTAGGGATTAAGAAACATTAGTATATGTATATTGTGGGTAGTTTGATAAATTACTAAATCTAAATCGGTTTTCGGTTCGGTTCGGTTTTTTGGATGAAGAACCGAAAACCGAACCGTTATTTCAAATTTTCAAAAATTTAAACCGTAAACCGAACCGATAATCGAAAAACTGAACCGTTTGTCATATTTCGGTTCGGTTCAGTTTGGTTTTCGGTTTTCAACCGTTATATGCTCACTCCTTGTCACGCCCCAGAACCAGAATACTGGAGAACGGGGGCAGACATAGCCAGCTACGTATAACGGAATGGAATCCACCCTGCTATACGGTCACGGCTGTCTAGATATGTGAGGGTTTCACTACAATCCATCAGTCTCTTAAGGTCATAAAATAGCCTATTGTCTCAATCTCAACCAACTAATAATAATCACAAGATATCAGATCACCAAATATACAATTGTAAGGCGTCCCAAACATTACATATCCAGATGATCATGAAGCTAGTCGTACAAAATGTAAGGACTAGCAAGAGTTTAAGTCATACATAATCAACCTCGAGTTGCCAATCATGCTTACAGCCCGTAGACAGACAGTAAATAAAGTTGCAAACGAGCTAACACTTGCTCGGCGGCTAAACGCCTCAAAAGAATAATTTTACAATAGAGTGGAAGAGCAAAAATAAACCCACTCGTTGCCCTGGTTACGCCTGGTGACCACCATCGGGCTGAAAAGCAGGGAGATCCTTTGGTGCTGCTCCGGTATCTGGCCATACAAAACTAGCTGGGTCAGACCCCAGAAAGAGCAAGTGCCACAAAGGAGGCTTCACTTAAGAACTAAAACCAGCAATTAGCACAAGAGTAAAATTACATAATAAAAGGCAGTAGTTTAAGAAAAAGCATGATGGATAATTATAAAAGACAATCTTGTATAGAATCACTAAAAGACAGGACATATGGAAAGAAAGCATGACAGGATGATATACGATGAGATAACCATGGGACTATTCAGATAGCTAGGTTACAACCCGTAAACCAAACAAGGACCGGGGTTGTAACCCTTCGTCTGAACGGAACTTGGTTTCTCTCACCATTTATCGGCAAGATAAATATAAGAAATCAGGTCAAGTAACATTCTGGAGTGACAATTATTATAGTGACAATCCGGAGTGACAATCATTATAGTGACAATATGGAGCGACAATCATTATAGTGACAATCTGGAGTGACAATTATTATAGTGACAATCTGGAGTGACAATCATTATAGTGACAATCTGGAGCGACAATCATTCAATCATTCTGGTACAATCTTACAATTAATCAATTCTAGACAATACTATACTGGACTAGACTCCATCCGAGCAATCACGGCCAATCATTGCCTACGGCTTTCTACATTAACTAACTAAGGTTATCACAATCCTAGTTACTAGCAAGATGCAATGAGATGCTCCAAGTAGTCACAGGCCCTGCAGCTATCCAGGTTATCCAGGCAATCATTATAGTGACAATCTAGAGAGTACAATACATTAGAGTGACAATAGAGTTCAATCATTAAAGTGACAATCAAGAGTGCCCCACATGACAGTGGGCTGGAAATGTGCCCTACTCGTCGGCAGGCTACAAGTCCAAACATTTGCGGCCGGAATAACGGGATCGCCTGTAACTGGGGAACATCTCTTCATGTCAAGTGAATTATACTAGTCATTAACCTTAGTCCATTTCAGTAGGTACTCCTGACCGTGGTACTCAGGAGTCCCCTCCTAGACATGATGCAAGACAGGACTGGATTATTTGTTCAAGCACAATCGCCCACGGTGTCAGGATCAATTATACAGGTCATGTCATGTCAGGTAGCCGTCGCAACAGCTATTCGAGAAATCATGTCAGGTTATCATGTCTGGTGTACTTTGTCAGGAGTGCGCCACGACGGGCCACTATCAGGTCATGCCAGGTTATCATGTCAGGAGTGCACCACTACGGGTCACTATCACGTCGTGTTCAATTATCAATTCCAAACATACAAATGAATTCATGATTTTCAAGTTCAGGACAAAAGGCGTAAGGATATAAAATGAGCGTAAAATATCTAATAGAGGTAAAGCGTACTCATGTTGTACTGAAGTTACAAGATACATGATAATAATAAAAGAACAATAGTAACAATAGTAGTAATAATAATGTAACAGGGCACGACAGGGAAGTCCATGCGGCTGGGTCCAGGCAGAATTCTATGCGGCTGAGACAACAGGGTCTTATGCGGCCAGGGATAACAATTCTTATGCGGCTGGGAATAACTTCCCATGCGGCTCAACTGATATGGGTTGATGCGGTCAGATTGGACGAAATCCCATGCGGCCCAATTTAGATGAGTCACATGCGGCTCGGGGGGAGTGAGCTCCATGCGGCTCAGAGAATTAGTCATATGCGGCTGAGGCAAATTAAGTCTCATGCGGCCAAGGGAGAATGTTCCCATGCGGCTGGACAGGGCAGGGTCTTATGCGGCTCAGTCTGAGCAAGGCTATGCGACTCGATCCAAGTCAAGTCCCATGCGGCCAGGGGATATGGAATCCTATGCGACTGCCAAAGGCAGAATTCTATGCGGCTCAACGATCCAGATATGCGGCTGGCGGGAAACCGAATCCATGCGGCTCAAAATGAATACTTGCCGCATGAACTTGTCATGCGGTCAAGTGCTGCCATGCGGCTCAGGACTGTGCTTCTTCTCCAAATTTCCGAGAAGAAGCACACCAAGAAACCATGGCTGCCATGATGCATAAAACCCTCATCCGGAGTCCAAATCCGGACTTCCTTAGGTCAAAATGGGGTATAACGAGCTACTCTACAACATGGAACCAACAAAACTTGAAAGTAACAATGTTAAATAGATCAAAACCCAAAAAATCCAAAATTAAAATAAACTTAGATCTACAAGAATCTAGCCATGGAAACGGAAAATGTCAAGTACTAAAGAGTATTAAAATGCTACAAGGAAGAGAATGAAACAATAATATTTGGGTTCCTCCATGAAGCAAGATGCACTTGCCTAGCTCTCTCTCTCTCTCTCCCTCTCCCTCACAGGTTGGTGAGAAATTTAATGGTGAAGGAAGATGATGATGAATGAAGAGAGAGAAATGAGAGAGTGCATTAATAAAGGGGTTGGTGGTAGTAGGTAGGAGGTTCACCCCTTGGTTCATGATGAACCAAGAGCAATCCCAGACCGAACCAACCAACCCAAATCAGGAATAAACCAAGCCAAGAAGGAAATTAAGCAAGAAAATCATGCAATACAAGAATAAATACGTACACGTATTCCAAGAATATGAAATACGAACACAGGCATTACACTTCTAGTTCGGGGTACCTGCGTGGAGAGCGAGGATCAGTACATTACACTTTGTACTGGTGCGTGGCAAGTTAAGTTCCAAGCTCTCATTTGGTTGAATGAGTTTATATGATTTAGTTCATGAATGTTTCTAACCATCCTAATGAATTTCAAATGAGCAATGACAAGCATAATGTAATTTACGTCGGAACTTACCCCCGACGGACTGTGCCGCGCCTTTTTGAAACTTACCATGTTCTTCCATGTCAATTGTTATCATTTACATTTCCAAGTGCAATATTACGTGTTTGGTCACTGGCATCACAAGCCATCCTGGACGTATAGTTTTGTTCATCGAGATCCTTTCAACGCAAGTAGCTAGCTCCATTGCAAGTTCTCGCTTAACCTGTGCTGAAACCTTATGCACGACTATACCCTATTTCCTCCTAGGCCGAAACGGTCCCGTAGCCTCAGGTTGCCGCTCGAGGAAACTATCGCCTTGTCGACAAGTTGTCCATAATCATGCGAAGACATATTTTCCTTCTTAGTTATTAAGACTTAGCCTACATTCTCTTTGAAAACTCAATCCTTTTTCCCGTGTTTGTGCCCTTGCATATATCCTTTCATTCGCACAACAATATCGATTTACTTAAGAAGGGGTCGAGAAGAGAAGGGTCAGCCACTCACCTTGAGTTTACTTCGGCGAGAGAACTTCTTGGTCGCGCTAGACGTCACCTACGCGATTACCTGAAATCGCACAAGCAACCGATTAGAACACTGCATTATTCAAGAAGTTCGATAGAAAATACGAGTTCGAAATGCAAGCCATGAAAACCATCGAAAATATTCACGAAAGCGCATTCAGAAAACAAAGCCAAAACCAACGCAAGCGGCGTGAAAAGCAGAGCAACGAGAGGTCTCTCCCGACTCAGCTGCAGAGCAATCCTCGAGGTGCAACCCGCTGAATATGGGACTTGGTTCCGAAGAAGACATTCCATAACGAGGATTGGATCTTAATTCAACCGTTCCCGTTCGATCGACTCGGCCGATCCCGACCTATCGGTCCCGACCGAATCGATAGCGACAGTGTTCCTTTCTCGCGCACCCCGTGGACAAGTACGGGGCACGATGTAGGGACAGGGCACTACACCATAACCAACTAAGAAAAAGTTTCATCTTCGAAACTTTAAAATAGAACCTACCTCTACGAGAATAATGAAGGAAACTTCTCCTTCATTTCTGACTCAAGCTCCCACGTCGACTCCTCAACCGAATGGTTTCTCCAAAGGACTCGGACTAAAGGAATAGCACGATTGCGGAGAAGTTTATCCTTGCGCTCCAAGATTTGCACCGGCTCTTCGACATATGATAAGTCCGCCTTCAGGTCCAGCTTACCCAAATCTACCACATGACCTGGATCGTGCACGTACTTCCGCAATTGTGAGACGTGGAAGACGTCATGTACCTCTGATAATACAGGCGGCAAGGCAATTTGGTAAGCTACCGGGGCGACTCGCTTCAATATTTCGAAAGGGCCAACAAATCTTGGGCACAACTTTCCTTTCGTACCGAACCGGAAAACTCCACGCATAGGCATCACCTTCAGGAATACATGGTCGCCTTCCGAGAACTCGAGGGGGCATCGGTACGTGTCGGCATAGCTTTTCTGCCGGCTTTGTGCTATCTTCAATCTCTCTCGTATCAACTTGACCTTCTGCATAGTCTGCTCCACCAGCTCCGGACCAAGTATCTGCCGTTCCCCGACTTTATCCCAGCAAATGGGCGATCTGCACTTTCGGCCGTACAAAGCTTCATACGGCGCCATTTGGATGCTGGACTGATAGCTATTGTTGTATGCAAACTTAGCCAGCGGTAGATGGACGCCCCAACTTGACTTCAAGTCGATCGCACAGAGTCGCAATATGTCTTCGAGAATTTGGTTCACCCGCTCTGTTTGGCCGTCAGTCTGAGGATGATAAGCAGAGCTGAACTTCAACTTGGTCCCCAACGCTGAATGTAGACTACTCCAGAAGCGTACTACGAACCGTCCATCCCGATCAGAGATGATAGAAACTGGGACCCCGTGCAGCCGAACTATTTCATCAAGGTATATCTGAGCAAGGCGGTCGACGCTCCAAGTAACTTTGATAGCGATAAAGTGCGCTGACTTGGTTAGTCGATCGACGATGACCCAGACGGCGTCGTTTTCCCGTGGCGTCCTCGGCAAGCCAACAACGAAGTCCATAGTGATGTGATCCCACTTCCACTCTGGAATGGCGAGGTTCTGCATCTCTCCGCCCGGTCGCTGGTGCTCGGCTTTGACTTGCTGACAGGCCATACATTTTGACACAAAGAGTGCTATGTCCCACTTCATGCCGTGCCACCAAAAGACAACGCGAAGTTCCTTATACATCTTCGTGCTGCCAGGATGCAAGGAATATTTTATATATTGCGCCTCCGACATTATCTCCTTTCTAAGTTCTGCATCGTCCGGTACGCATAGCTGTCCCTTCACGCGCAACACTCCCGACTCGTCCTCTGCAAAGTCGGAAGCTTTTTCTGTCGATATCAGCTTCCGCATCTTCTCCAGGTGTCACGACCCGCACCAGCTTTTCGGACGTGAGCTCGTGAGCAAGCCAGCTACGTATCGAGCGGACTCCAGCCCATCTCGAATACGTAAACGCTGTCAAGGCTATGGTTTACTGCCAAATCATGGCAATGCAATCTATATCTCAATCCACAATAAGAATATGAAACATGAATGAACACTATGGGTCGTGGTCTGCAGCCCACTAGCATAAATGTCCGATAAGACTCTAAGAAATATAACAAGAGTCTACAACTGAAACAAGGAACATGATATCTCATGAAAAGGAATAAAAAGCACGAACGGATAATAAACTCAATAACAATACCTGAATCCCACAATGTATCATCACGTCTGCCATCCAAAACTACTAGCTAACTCCATGCAACCGCTAAACTTGAAGAGATCATCAGGTCCTCAGAGGACATAGCAAGATACATAATATACATGCCTATCTAACAGTTTTATCATGCGCAAGGAAATAAACAAGAAAGAATAAGGACAAGACAAATGACTATGAACACGAACACGAATACGAGCACGAATACGAACACTAGAACAACTACGTATAAATGAACTGCCGGATGAACGATAATCACGAGATCAATGGAAGAAACCAAACCCTCATCCCGAGTGTGAACTCACGGGTTTGAACTAAACACTAACCCTCGTCCCGAGTGTGGACTCTCTGGTTAGTACTAACCCTCGTCCCGAGTGTGGACTCTCTGGTTAGTTCACGGCAAGGCACCCTCGTCCCGAGCGTGGACTCTCTGGTGCAAATACTACATCCTTGTCCCGTGTGTGGACTCTCTGATGTAAACACCCTCGTCCCGAGCGTGGACTCTCTGGTGCAAGTCAAGTCAAGTCAACACCCTCGTCCCGTGTGTGGACTCTCTGGTACAAATAATCGACATCCTAGTCCCTAGTGTGGACTCACGGATGTAAACAGATCAAGGAAAACACCCTCATCCCGAGTGTGGACTCTCCGGTGCCAAGGAAACAATGTCAAGGATTTAGCAGTTCACTTACACGTACTCATTCTATGACACGACTCAAGCAAGGTACTGACGAGAACTCCAAATGTGAAACACAAGGCCAAAACATGAACATGTCTATAAACAATAAAAACAACTCCACATAAAATAACACGAAAAGCAAATGTCCATAAACAATCAAATAATTGAAAAATAAAAGAAAATGCCTGTAAGTAAAACTATAGAGGAAGGCAAGGTATACTTGCCTGGAGGTTGTACGCAGATCCAATAACAATCTAGTCCACTGTTAAGCCATAAGGTCCAAATCATCACATCTGTCTCCGAAAGCTGAAATAGACAATGCCAGAATAGTTAAATTAGCTAGGATTGTATGTCCTTAAGTCCAATTCTGGACACAGGGGCAAAACGGTAATTTTGGGCAAAAATGGTGTCCGCCGTTGGACCCGCTTTGCACCGAAAAGCGTGCCAGAGTCAATGGTCTTTAAAGTCGTCAAACTACATGTCTACGAATTTGTTTTTCCGATACGAACCCAACCGTATGTCCAAAATTGGATTCCGGCGGGCCGTGTACAAAATCACCTGTTGAGTCGGACCGTGGGGCCCGCGATACGGCGATTTTGTCAACTGTCTCAGAATTGGACCAAACTTGGCATATAGGACCAAAAAAATGATACGGTCCTGCTGGCGTAAGTTTCATCTCGATCTGACGAGCGTGCACAAAGTAATTGGAGAATTTGCAAAGTGTACGATACGGTGAATTTCAACGGATACGCATCAAATTCGTCGCGCACGCGCGACCAATTTGAATTCCGTCAAAGCCCACACGATCGCGAAGCCGATACGCAGCTTTCGATGCTTTCGGTTCGCGACCACGTCGCCCGAAATGGCGGGACGCACGTCGTCTCGGAGAAATTTCTAAATTTTGAAAACTGTTTTTCGTGCTTTTTCTTGATTTTCAATCCGATTTCTACTTCTGTCTAATCCACAATAAATAAAACTAATAAGGAGGTTTTCTTCACGGTTAGGTTGTCTACAAACATGTTCAGGTGGATTTTGAAAATCCTAACTGTACTGTCTACAATTCCCCTTCCAAAGATGGGTCTGGGTTGGGTGTTGCCCTGTTTTCGAAACGGGTTTTTCGTCGATTTCTCGACGAATTTCTACATGGTTTTAATCTGTTTTACATAAAACCATCTGATGGGGTTAATAGGTGTATAGGTTGTGTGCGTACCTGAAGAAACGGTTCTCAAAATGGTTGAGCAATTCAGCAGAAAAAATGTCGCAAAAATAGCTCGACGCATAGCTGCTACTGCTGCTTTGCCCTGCTCTGTTCGCGCGCCTGCTGCCGTTTACGCGCGCCTGGCCGGAGTCCGGCGGCTGTCCCGCAGCAGGGAGACTCGCCTGGGTGGCAGGGAGGTCCTGGGGTGGGGTGGCACGCCAGTAGCTTAGGGTTTCGATGAAATTTTCTCCTTCTCTCACGCTCTATATATCGATATATATCTCCGCTGTGTTGACAGAGGTCGGGCTGGGTTGTTCCCGATTTGGCCGAGAGCTTTGCTTTGATGGCTGGGCCGGGCCTGTGAGGCCTTGGGTTGGGCTGGGATTCATTTCCAATTCTTTATACTTATATACACATATAAATGTATACAAATACCTATATATATACATATAAATATATACCAATATATTTACACACAATAACCAAATAATATCCATATATACGCATATATCTATATACATACATACAAATATATGTATATATATATATATATATATATATATATATATATATATATATATATATATATATAAAAAAAAAAATATATATATATATATATACATATATTTATATATATATATATATATATATATATATATATATATATATATATATATATATATATATATATATATATATATATATATATATATATATATATATATATATATATATATATACATATATATATATATATATATTTATATATATATATATATATATATATATATATATATATATATATATATATATATATATATATATATATATATATATATATATATATTTATGTATACAAATATATGTGTGTATATATATATATATATATATATATAATATATATATATATATATATATATATATATATATATATATATATATCTATATACATACATACAAATATATGTATATATATATATATATATATATATATATATATATATATATATATATATATATATATATATATATATATATATATATATATATATATACATATATATATATATATATATATATACATATATATATATATATATATATATATATATATATATATATATATATAAAAATATATATATATATATATATATATATATATATATATATATATATATATATATATATATATATATATATATATATATATATATATATATATATACATACAAATATAGGTATACATATATATATTTATATATATACACCTACACATATATATATATATTTATACATACACACACACACATATTACCATATATATCTATATACCTCTATTCATACACATATATCTATAATATATTTATCTATACATACTTGTATATATATCTATATATACACTCATCCATTTATATATTTATACCCCATATATTTATATACCCATAAATACTCAATTAACCAATGACAATGATAATTCCAATAATAACTAAATACTCCAATATTAGTTTTGGGTGGACCTGTCCTACACCATCTTTACTGGCTCCAAAAGATCATACAAATTTGGTAAAATACTATTTAACAATAATAATAATACCTATAATCTACCAATAATAAATATTCAAAAAATAATTGCTAATTCCTAAAATATATATACGAAAATATTGGCATTTACCCAACATGTCTACATGGCTGTACTTGGCCCTACTATATGCCTACATGGGCTTGGCTTTGGCTTGGGCCCAATCTGGACAGATTCGGTAAAACCGGGTCACTTAAACGTCAAATAATAATAATAATCAATATTTAAACTATTTATAATGGTCATGTCACAACTTGGCCTGGTTTTCTTAGTTAGGACATCACTATGGCTCGACCTTCCCCTATCATGGCTAAGCTCTAGTCAAAGCACGCCATTGCACTACCCGTGCCATGATTTCTAGTCGTCTCGTACTCCAAAACTCCATCATGGCTAAAATCATCTACCGTAATAATTAACCAAATAATTATTCCTAAAATTCTAATAATCATCGTTAAAATCAAATAAATAAAAATAAATAAATATTCCGAAAATTTCCGGGAAGGGAGGCTACAAATCTACCCACCTTAAAAATAATTTCGTCCTCGAAATTCCAATCCATGACCATCCCTTAAATTCAAAGTCTACTATTACCTTAATCTCCCCAAATTTAATTTTTCAAATATATTCTATAATCCTCCCTAGCTATTTTATAACTCCGAATACTGGAGGACTTCTACCCACCTTTGGTCACGCTACTCTTCAATATACGGTCACTAAAGTCTTATGGTCTTCTAACTAGTTGCTAACAATTCTACCGGCAGATATTTAGGCATATGGCATCTATACTCCCTTACATCTATAAACAACTAAACATTTAATAGTCAAGCAATATTATACTATAATTTAAGAGTTTCTAATGAATTCTAGACAGCACGATTATTCGTCACCCCGGAATAGGAAGGGACAAGAATCAATGGTACGGAAAGCAAGGAAGTATAATCGAGAACAAATATAGAATTTTCAAGGACGTGGAGAATTTCTAGGAGGATTTTCAAAACAGTGTGGATTGAGATTTCTAAATGTTTAAGTCAAAGTCGCAGGCTCGTATCAGTACAGTTACGTAACCGATACGATATGCTCTGACCTGCATGGGCCACCAAAAAAAACTTGTCACGACCCGCACCCGCTTTTCGGACGCGAGCTCGTGAGCAAGCCAGCTACGTATCGAACGGACTCCAGCCCATCTCGAATACGTAAACGCTGTCAAGGCTATGGTTTACTGCCAAATCATGGCAATGCAATCTATATCTCAATCCACAATAAGAATATGAAACATGAATGAACACTATGGGTCGTGGTCTGCAACCCACTAGCATAAATGTCCGATAAGACTCTAAGGAATATAACAAGAGTCTACAACTGAAACAAGGAACATGATATCTCATGAAAAGGAATGAAAAGCACGAGCGGATAATAAACTCAATAACAATACCTGAATCCCGCAATGTATCATCACGTCTGCCATCCAGAACTACTAGCTAACTCCATGCAACCGCTAAACCTGAAGAGATCATCAGGTCCTCAGAGGATATAGCAAGATACATAATATACATGTCTATCTAACAGTTTTATCTTGTGCAAGAAAATAAACAAGAAAGAACAAGAAAAAGATAAATGACTACGAACACGAACACGAACACGAATACGAGCACGAATACGAACACTAGAACAACTACGTATAAATGAACTGCCGGATGAACGATAATCACGAGATCAATGGAAGAAACCAAACCCTCATCCCGAGTGTGGACTCACGGGTTTGAACTAAACACTAACCCTCGTCCCGAGGGTGGACTCTCTGGTTAGTACTAACCCTCGTCCCGAGTGTGGATTCTCTGGTTAGTTTACGGCAAGGCACCCTCGTCCCGAGTGTGGACTCTCTGGTGCAAATACTACATCCTCGTTCTTGTAGAAGCATGGAATTTCACAACCAGAAAGCCCATGCGCCAGACACTACATGCGCTAGAACTCAGACGAAGAACTTCACAGCAAAGTCAATAAGTATAGACATTTGAAGAAGGACTTTTCATTTATATATAAAAGTCTATTACATGTCTAGAAAAGGTTGTACAAAGGAGAATTTCTACAAAGAAAAGATCCTAAGTCTACAGCCAGCGGCCACCATGCGCCTTCAGATAAGCGCAGCGGCCACCATGCGTCTCCAGATAGGCGCAGCATCACCATGCGCCACCCGTGAGGCGCAGCAGATACTATGCGCCTCCATCCAGGCGCATCCCGCCATCTCTTCAGCAGCTCAGTTATGTGCATCCAGCCCAGCTATGTGCATCCCTTCAGCCAAATTCTTCCAGCCAGGACTCACCTGGCCGAGCAGAGCCCAGTTATGTGCCGCTCTTCCAACCAGGCTCGCCTGATAAATGCTTCGATACACAAAGCATTTAACCCTCTGGCTGGAACCAAGGAAGAGAAGAGCACCGCAAATGCTGTGGCCAGGGGAGGCTTCGAAAGAGCCTCCAAAGACGAAGGAAGACCGTGATCGAAACCGCCGCTAAAGGAGCAGCTTTCAACACAACCAAAGTGGGCAAACCCCACTTTGAAGGAAGAGAGAGCCTAGCACCGCCATTCCGATCTACGGCTCTTCCGGAATAACGGAGACGAGGCCCGAACATCCTTATCTTTGGATGCAACAGGCACCTTCCGCCTGCCTCGGAAGCCCTCGACTCCGTCTTTTGGATGTAACAGTCACCTTCAAGTGCACCGAAGACAACACAGCGTCTCATCTTCACCCTCGGGAGCACTTCGTCAACAGAATGCACCCGCATGTTCAAGTTCATATTGGAAGTACGTGAGGGAATGAGAAGCAAATCTTCTCTCCATGCTACTATTTATTGGCCGGGCAGATCAAACCCACGCGCCAAGTGGATGGCTCTCCGAATTCCGTGCAATAAATTTGTATTAAATGGATGAACCGGACGCCTCGAATTCAGCCAAACGGCTATTTATGGCACTCGAAGAGCGAGACAGCTGCATCATTAAAGGACATGTCCGATGCGCCAGCCAGACAGCGCATCACACGGACGCGTCCTTCGGCATCAGGCGCATCACACAGACGCGCCCTACAGTACTCGGTGCATTATAGAGGGTGCGCCCTCACACATCTCCATACCGAGTGGAACGCCAACCGACGCGTCCACTCAGCTGTCCATCGAACGTCACCAACATTAAATGCTGAACTGACAGAGTTGGCAGCACGCCTCCCAAAGTCTGAACAGTTGACAGCTTTATTCAGAAAACGAAGCGTCGACAACGTCAGCATCATCATGACTTTATTTCGACGGCTACTGCCACGTGGCCACTCCACCATCAGCATGCGCCTCTACGGCCATGCGTCCAAATCAGTATGTGCCTCAAAAAGCCATGCGCCTCAGACTGCTCTCTGATCCCGAAAGACAGAAGGAAAGTTGCCTGCATGCGCCTCAAAAGCCATGCGCCCCAAATGGTTTGTAACTCCTAAAAGTTATGAGCAGCAGCCTCCTCCTGCGCCCAATCCAAGGCGCAGCCCACCAGATCACTCCTCTCCACCAAATCCGAGATCTTCGAACCATGAGTCGACGACACGTGTCTTTTGACTCAACTCGTCCAAGATTTCAGCAACGGAAAGATCTTCTCTCTGCTACGTGCCGGCTCACAACAGCAGTATGAAGAGTTCTTCCCTTCGATCAGGGCGCAGCATCCGTGCGCCTCCATCAGCAACCTCCCCGTGGCGTCCCCACACCGGCGCATCCTGCATGCGCGCATGAGCAGCCAGCCTGCAAAACTATAAATAGAAGGATCATCTCCGTCACACACAGACAGAGACTCAGAACAGAAGACTCAAAAAGAATCCACAACAGAGAATCACCAGAGAGGCAGTTCTAGACACTCAACGTCTTCCTCCTCTCAGCAAGCTCCAGCACCCAGAGCAATCAATACCTTCAGAGAACCGATAACCGTCGTCAGCCGGTCAACGGAGTCAACGCATTACCACTCGCTCCATTGGCACTAAGGACCCAGCTTAAACAAAAGTGTACTCCTAGGACTACATCTAAGTCCTATATTGTATCACTGTTCTGTTTGTATTAAAATTTCAATCAAAACAATTTTAATGGCAAACAAGCTGGCGACTCTGCTGGGGACTACTTTCTCCTCTACCGAGAAAGTCGTGTCACAGGCCGACGACGTGAAGGTGGGCTCCTCCCACAAGACGCTGGTAGTGCGCCTCAATCAACAGGCGTACGAGGAGTTTATTTCTGAAGGAAGTGCGAGTCCTTCGAAGCGGCTGTCGAAGCCGAAGAAGACCCGCACAGTCTGGGTGCGCAAAGTCGACGCCTCGGGCACCACCATTGAAGGGGATGCGCCCGTCCAGCCTTCCCCTCCTGCTGACGTCCTCAGCAGTCAAGGTGCGCCCGCTGATGCAGCGCATCTCTCGGGGAAGCGTGCGGCTGACCACGTTCCCCAGCCATCTTCCTCTCAGGCGAGGAAGATACGTCGACGGAGCAGGGGCACAGCCAATGCCCCACGCATCACTTCTGATGCGCCACAAAGAGCCTCTGTCTTTGACAGACTCACTCGCTGTAATGGCGAGGAGAATTTGGATGCTGAGTACTATGCGCCCCAGCGGGCTGGTACGAAGAAATCCAAGGCGGCATGGGCCATGCGGCACAAACGTGCTATGCCAGCAGCCGGCCAGAGGCACGCGCTTACGATCACGCGCGCTGCCGATGGCAAGCTGTACAAGGTTGACTCAAGTGCTTCTGCACCGACAACGAGTCGACCTTCAAAGTCCTCATCTCGCTTGGACGTATTCACTGTGTGCACAACCAAGCCGAGAGAGGCAAACTCAGTGGTCTTGAACTCCCGCGCCTCCTCTGGTTGTGCGTTTGAGGTCCGTTCAAGTCACTTCAAATGCTGTGGTTTCCCACTACTGATCGTGATGCCTGCTTGGTATTAGATCAGGGGGCGCAGCACTCACCCGACCACCCCGACGCTTGGCCCTGCCATGCGCCTGAGAGGGGTGTGAGGGTAGCACTCTCCTCCAATGACCTGCGTAATGTGATCACTCACAAGCGTCGGTCAGGAGAGTTGACCAACAAGCTCGATGCGCCTCTCACGGGGCACACTTGTGCAGTGGTCACCATCAACTGCTGTTGCAAGACGGCAGTACCGCCAAAGCAGTCGGTCTTCCAACGGCTACAATCATCGACACCCCTCCGACATCGCCTTGGGACGAAGGTGTCAGCAGAAGAGGAGCTAAAGGTTGCTTCATGCAACGTGATCTCCAACTCCTCATCTGTCCGGAAGACGACTGCCAATTCCTCGTCTTCATCCAAAAGCCAGCCGAGGAAAACCAAGGCAGCTGTCTCGACCTCTGGAGTGTTCGAAGGTACTCGATCGAGGAAGAAGTTCTTGGAGGAAGCTGGGGGTAGCCAGACCTTTGTCGAGCCTCCTTCCGAAGACGATGATGTCCAAAGCACAGCTGCGGCGGATCTTCATCAAGGCGAAGATGGCCTCCCTGAAGCCCTTCAAAATGACGATGTCCTCCAGGACACCGCCGGGGGTAGTGCTGGAAACGAAGAGGCCCTTCAAGACAGAGCTGAGGGCAGTCAGGCCCTTGCAGATGCGCCTGTCGAAGACGAACTCCAGAATGTGGCTGGGGGTGGCCAAACACCAGGAGAAGTGACTCCCCCACATGAGAGCGAGGCTGAGAGCGAAGCCTCAACTAATCCATCCACTTTCGGCCGTGTCATGACAGTATACATGACCGGGGGTGATCTTGAGACTGATGCGCCGCCACAGGACATTATCCAGCGCATAGACTCGCTAGAGGGAGGACTCAAAACCCTCTCTGCCTCAATGCAAGCACTGACTCAAGCAGTGTTTGAGATGCGGTCGGCCTTGATCAGGACACCTTCAAATGGTCCCGACCCAGGAGCCAATGGAGAGTCGAGTGTGCCCCTCCAACGGACACCCTCAGACACAGAAGCACCCCGGACGTCGGAGCCCTCAAACGCTCCACTCCAGGTGGTACCTCCTTTCCCGACTCCTAGCTCCACGGAGGACGTGGTCGAAATGATCAAAGATCTGCGGGAGCGCTTCGAGTCCAAGAACAGGCAGGAGGAGCGCCAGAAGATGGGCATTCCCCAGCCTTATCCCCTTGAGTGGAACAAGGTGGTTTATCCCCCAAAGTATAAACCACAAACACTCATGCCGTATGACGGGAAGGACTCTCCACGACGGTACCTGACGTACTTCCAGTCGCAGACAGGGCATCTTCCGAAGAAGGACGCGCTCCTCACCAGCATCTTTGTTGGGGCCCTGAAAGGGGTGGCGTATGACTGGTACTGCAGCCTCCCCGATAATTCCATATCGTCCTTCGACGACCTGACACGCCTCTTCCTCGACCGCTTCTACGACGGTGGGAAGGACATGACGATGGCGTCTCTCATTGAGATACGCCAGAAGGACAAGGAAACGGTTCGGACATTCATCGAACGCTTCCGTCAGGCCTGCTTCAGGCTACCTCCAGGCATGCCAGAGCATGCGCTTCTCTCCGCTTGCAGTATGAACATGCTGCCTGCAGTAAAGCTCTGGCTTAACTCTACTCCCCCTCCCGACTGGAGCTCCCTAATCATCGAAGCTGAAGCTGCAGAGAAGAAGGCGGCCAATGCACGTCTTCTGGGTGTTAGCTTCCCCGCCTTTGACGATAAGGGGAAAAAGTCCGCAATCAACAACTCCGGACGAGAAACAAAGGGGAAACAGGCATTGACTGTTAATGCCTCGAAGGGCGCATCTGTGCCTACTCAAAAGCCTCCACTGGCACCGAGACCCAAGGAGGTTTATTCATTCAATGATGACGACACCCTGCAACTCTTTGAGATACTGAAGCAGGGTGACAAGATCAAACTTCCGGACCCGAAGCGGCCCGATGAAGTCGAGAAAGTGGATAACCCGAGGTACTGTCACTACCATCGGTTTGTCGGACACCCGACTAAGGACTGCTACGTCCTCAAAAATTACATCCAGCGCATGATCAATGCGGATGTAATCTCCGTCGACTACGAAGAGAAGATGGTGTCAGCTAATGTGGTGTCACTTCAGTTCGGCACCTTGCCGCCGACTACCACACAAGATGGCATCGTCCCCATCCCTAAGGCGACAATGGAGGTGGTGAACTTGCCACCCACCCGTGACAATGTGAGTGGACTTGTCCCACTCACCACATCTCGAGGAGAGGTCCTCTGGGTTCACCCCGACCTTGTCTCCGAGGTAACTCAACCGGAGGTATGTCCTACCTCCAAAGCAAAAGGCAGGAAGATCAAGTCTTGCCGCACGGTCTCTTCTTCAACGGAAGAGGCGCTTCCTGTGCAGACGCGTGCACAACAGAACTCCCAGCCCGGTGAAGCTGCCGCCGAAGTGGTGCCTCCTGGCACCATCCCTGAGGAGGGTCCATCCAAGCCCTCAGCAGCCAGTAAACAAAAGCAAGTGGAGGCCCGTTTCGACAGACCTCTGCAGAAAGAAAGCAATAAAGGCCTAAACTATGGCAAGGGTCGGCATCTCCCTGTCCGGCTTTCGATGCCCAATGGAAAGCCACAGGAAAGCATCGACATGGGATTCCGATACCAGTATCGGATCAGTCTTCAGGAAAGTGCTGTCAGCTAACATGACATCGGCGCAACCTCAGAAAGATGAAGGCGAAGACCAACCGCCGGAACCCTTCGAAGAGGAACCCTGGGCTCAGCGCCTAGGAGAACAATGGGAGTCTCGTTTTGAGTTACGAGAACCTCCCACCGAAGACGAAGTCGAGCAGATCGACCTCGGGGATGGGTCTTCTTCTAAACCCATCTTCATCAGCAAAAGCTTGGAAGGAGAAGACCGAGAATCTTTAGTCCAACTGGCTAAAGAGTATATTGACGTCTTCGCCTGGAGCTACGAAGACATGCCGGGTCTCGATCCACAGATCGCGATGCATAGGTTGAACATCTTACCAGATGCCAAACCTATCAAACAACAACAGCGACGCTTCCGCCCGGACATCATGAATGCCATCGATCAGGAGGTGGACAAGCTCTTGACCAGTGGCTTCATCCGTGAGGAACAACACCCGGACTGGGTAGCCAACGTCGTCCCTGTCACCAAGAAGAACGGAAAGATACGAGTCTGTATCGACTTCAGGGATCTCAACTCTGCTTGCCCGAAGGATGAATTCCCGCTCCCAATCACCGATGTAATAATCGACAACACATGTGGCTTTGAACGCATGTCCTTCATGGACGGGTATTCAGGCTACAATCAAATCAAGATGTTCCCCGATGACGCAAAACACACGTCATTCAGGACTCCGAAAGGTGTTTTCTGCTACACAGTAATGCCCTTCGGCTTGAAGAATGCCGGTGCAACATACCAACGAGCGATGAGTACCATCTTCCGTCAACATCTTCGCAAGACAGTTGAGTGCTATGTTGACGACATCGCAGTCAAGAGCCGCCTCAAAAGAGATCACCTACAGGACCTGAGGACGGTCTTTGATCTCATGCGGGCACATCAACTCAAAATGAACCCCGCTAAATCCTTCCTGGGGGTTTCTAGCGGCAAATTCTTGGGCTTTGTCATCACGGCAAAAGGCATTCATATCGATCCCGAGAAGACTAAAGCCATCCTCAACATGGACCCTCCGAAGAACCTTCGAGAACTTCGGGGCTTACAGGGACGTCTGGCATACATCCGGAGGTTCATAGCAAACCTCTCCGGTAAATGTCAACCCTTTACTCAGCTCATGAAGAAGGGAGTCTCTTACGTCTGGACAGAGGAGTGCCAAAAGGCTTTCGACGACATCAAGGCTTACTTGACAAGCCCGCCAGTCCTAGTGGCACCTGTCGCCGGCAAACCATTCCTCCTCTACGTCCGTGCCATGGATCATTCCCTCGGCACTTTACTGGCTCAAAACAGCGATACAGGCTACGAGCAAGCAATCTACTACCTCAGTCGAACACTCATCGGGGCCGAACACCGGTACAACCCCGTTGAAAAGGAGTGCTTGGCTTTGGTGTTTGCTATTCAGAAGACTCGTCATTACGTCTCGGGCCAGACAATTCACGTCATCTCCCGAGTCAATCCACTCAGAGTTCTCATGACGAAGCCAGGGTCATTAAACTCCCGGCTGGCTACATGGGCGATCCTACTAACGCCATACAACATGGTGTTTGTCCCGCAGAAGGCGGTCAAGGGTTAGGCTCTGGCTGACTTTTTAGCTGCACACCCCATCCCAGAATCTTCAAAACTCTATGAAGACATCCCGGATGAAGTCCAAGAATCAAACGTCACTGAAGGAAGCCCCGTTTGGCGGATGTCCTTCGATGGCGCTTCAAGAACGGGCCCCAACGGCCAAATCATCGCAGGAGTGGGGGTAGTCTTGGTCTCCCCCGATCAGCTGGTCATCCAGCGCGCATACTCTCTTTCAAAGCCGTACTCCAACAATGTTGCTGAGTACAACGCACTCGTCATGGGACTCCAGCTAGCACAACAGCTGGGGGTGGATCATCTGGAAGCCTACGGCGACTCGAAACTCGTCGTAAACCAGATTCGGGGGCAATACGAGGTTCGCCATGAAGATTTGATCCCTTACCATGAAGTTGCATTGAACATCATTTCAACCTTCACTGGGTTCTTCATCGAACATGTACCCCGTCTACAAAACTTGGAGGCTGACGCTCTGGCTGGCCTCGCAGCCTCATTGGCCGCGCCCCTTGGGACTCAACACTATGTCACGGTAACTGGCCGAGACTTGATTTGTCCCAGAAACAACCTATGTTTGCAAATGGCTCACGCCGTGCCGACAAACACCGATGTTAATGTCCGAGACTGGAGATTCCCGTTCATCGACTTCGCCGTCTACGGAATCCTTCCGGAAGACCCGAAGGAAGCCGTCTCAGTCAGGAGACGCTCTCTTCGATTCTACTACGATACAGCCACTAAAACGCTGTACCGACGCTCCTTCGACGGGCTTCTCCTTCGATGCCTGTCTAACGAAGAAGCGGCCGAAGCTCTTCGAGAAGCTCATGACGGAACTTGCGGAGCTCACCAACCAGGTCCTAAGTTGCAAGATCGACTGCGACGTATGGGCTACTACTGGCCAACCATGGCCGCCGACGCAGTGGAATATGCTAAGAAGTGCCATGCATGCCAACTTCATGCAGACTTCATACATACACCGTCTGAACCTCTACATCCTACAGTCGCCTCCTGGCCATTCGAAGCCTGGGGCATGGACATTGTAGGACCAATCACCCCTCCTTCATCAAGAGGACATCGTTTCATCCTGGCCATCACCGATTACTTCTCCAAATGGACGGAAGCAGTCCCACTAGCGAAAGTAAAAAGCTCCAGGGTGGTCAGCTTTATCAAACACCATGTCATTTACCGTTTCGGAGTACCCAGGCAAATCATTCATGACAATGGTCCCCAGTTCATCAGCCACATTTTCAGCAGGTTCTGTGACAAGAATCGCATTCAAAACGTGGCCTCAACCGCCTACAATCCGGCAGCAAACGGATTGGCCGAGGCGTTCAACAAAACTATCGTCAGGCTGCTCAAAAAGGTCGTGTCATCCAACAAACGCGATTGGGACGAAAAGCTCGGTGAATGTCTTTGGGCCTACCGCACAACGGTACGGACCCCAACAGGCAACACACCATTCTCCCTGGTCTACGGGAGCGAAGCGGTACTACCTCTCGAGATCCAGATCCCCTCACTCCGAGTAGCAATCACAAACAAACTCACAGAAGAAGACAATCAACGTCGTCGTCTGCGGGAACTGGAGGCACTTGACGAAAAGCGTCTCCTAGCTCAACAACGCATCGAACTTTACCAAGCCCGTATATCACAGGCTTTCAACAAGAAGGTCAAGCAAAAAACTTTCCAAGTTGGCGACCTGGTTTTAGCAGTCAGAAGGCCAATGGTGTTAACTCACAAAACACCAGGGAAGTTCGAGCCCAAATGGGAAGGACCCTTCGTCATTGAGACGGTATACTCAAACGGTGCTTACCGCCTCGCCAAACCCAATGGGGACTTATTTATGATGCCCATCAACGGCAAGTTCCTAAAGAAGTACTATTCTTGACATCCTCCAAGACATGTATTTCCCCAAACAACCTCTTTTCACAAAATCAAACGCTTCCGGAACCCAGCTGTTCCGTGGCATCCTTCCGTAGAAAGATAACCACGTCCACATTACCTCTGAGTTGTCTCTCTACATCCTACAAAGCGGAACCTTACATTTCGTGAGCTTACGCTATCCTTCATGTTTACCACGTCCACATTACCTCTGAGTAAACATCCCGTACAAACAACTCCTGTGTTGTCGTACATTGATCGCAGAACTTCCACGTCCACATTACCTCTGAGTTGTTCAGCGTATCCCCCAGGATCATTCCTACCACGTCCATAAATACCTCTGAGTAGGAAGATTCTATCATTTGAACCTAATGGTTGCCATGTCCACATTGCCTCTGAGCAAACATGTTGGTTCCTTCAAACTTATTATCTATACCTAAAAACCAAGGTGCGCAAAAGATAATAGGTCCACATAAATCATCAAGTTCATGAGATCAAAAATGAACACATCACAAAAAAAAAGATAGTGTATTTCTTTATTTTTTCAAAAAAGGGAGTACAGAAATACGCTATTTCCCCAGCAAGAGTTGCAAAAACACATAAAAAGAAGAGAAGCTACAGTCCCCGATCCTCTCCAGGGTGGGATGAGAGCTCTCTGACTCGACGTCTCAGGTCGGCAGTGCGAGTTTCCACAGTCGTCTGGACTCGGAGCTCGGCTTCTTGACGCATTAATCCGACAGCCTCAGCGGAAGTTTTACTCTCATACTTCTCATCAAGCTGTCGTCGCTGCTGAGTCAAAGCAAGGGTCCGCTGAGTAAGAGTCGCTTCCTCCTGCTTGAATGCCACGTGTTCAGCCAGGACACGATCAGCTTCTAGTTGAAGTTGGGCCCGCTGGTCTTCAAGACGGCGCATCTGAGCATCAACCTCTGCGATGTTAGCGTCCACCGCAGCCCGCTTCTCCGTCGTCTTCTCCATAGATTGAGACAACTGCTCCGCCGCAGCCTCAGTCCCAGCCACTTCACGCTCCCAACTGCTCACATCGGCTCGATGGGAAGCCTCGATTTCAGCCATCAACTTCCCTATCTCAGTATCTATCAAGACAGAGAGGTCATTTCGTTGGATGCGCTGCAGTTTCGCGAGCCGCTCGTCCAGCTCAATCACCGAAACCTCCAGAATTTCGGCCATATGGTCATGGCCTTGGTGAACGCGGATCAGCTCGATACAAGGCTTTGCCAAAGCTTTTGCTGTCGCAAAGCTCCCCTTGGCATCCATCACTGCAGATACACCTTTCTCCAGCATTTTGTACACTCCCTCGACGAGGAACTTCACATACTCGTCGGCATTCGCCAGCACCTACGGCGTCATAGCAGGAGTTGGGGGAGCTACTACAGTTTGCGGACCGGAGGAAGATCCGCCAACCTCGATCTGAGAGGTTTGAACCTCGGCAGCAATAGGCTCTTCATCAACAGGGGCCAGACTGCTAGCCCGAGGAGCCGAAGGAACAGAAGGAGCCGGCACATGCGTCGTGATAGTACCCCAAGTGGAAGGAGCAACAGAGGGTTCCACACCCTTACCCTTCTCAAGCCCGGAGAAATCACCGACGTCAACGGCCACCTCTTCTACCCCCGACGTTCTATCAGCATCAGCTACCTCCCCCGGCAAAACGGGGAGATCAACATTTATCTCCTGGCCAGCCCCAGGAGACAAGACCGGCAGAAGGGTCTCATTCTTCTCAAGTCCCTCTACAGGGACAGAATCTGTCGCTACCGCCTGATCGGTAGCCATCTCTATGTCCAAGGTTGAAGCCAAGGAAGGATTTGGCAATGATTCAGCCGACCTCCCTTCATCATGACCAGGAGGGGAATCAACCCTCTCCTCTATCCTCACTGCTTCTGCTGCCCCCGCAACGGACCCTTGCAACGCTGGAGGGACGTCACCAGAAGGCGACGAACTCCAATCCACTTCATCATCAGGATGCCTCGAGTCTGTAGGACCCTCAGCGTCCAAGGCCTCTACGGTAGATGGTACTATCCCAGAAGTTGTTGCGACTTCAAAGTCAGGAGATACTAAAACCTCCGCGGGAACATCTTCGGGACCCTCCTCCACAGGAGATATCATCATTGGTGGAATGCGCTCCTCAGAAGAGCCTGCCACCTCCTTCGGCTTACTGGTGCCCGGTTTTGAAGCACGAGACTTCTTCTTCAATCCCTACAAGAAGAAGAACATAAGTCGCCACAATGACATAAAAAACTGGAATTATGAAGCACTCCTTACCTCAGCGGGAGCTGAGCCCGTTGGCGTTACAAGTGGCATTTCCGTAATCTTCGGGGTCGACGTCCTTCTCGACCTTTTCGGTACAGAAGAACCAGCTTCTGGGTCAGCCCGCCTTTTCCCGATAGACGGGTCTCTCACTGGTGCCACAGCAGCAGCCCGATACCCCGCCAATTCTGGCGGACGATATGACCGAGCTGCCACCAACATATTCGTTGTTGCCTCCAACTGGGTTCCAATGATGAAACTAGTCTCCCTGTCATAACCAGGAGACATAGTATTCATAGTGCAATACAGCTTGGCGGCCGGATATAAGATCGGCGGCCGAGGATTGCGAACTGGTGTGGTAAACTTAACGCTAGTGCATCCAGCGTTATAATACTGCCAGCCCCGGGCTCCATCCAGCAAACTCCCGACGAAGCCTAGACTGCTACTGGGATTTCGCAGCATTAGCTGAGTGTAGCCAAATTGACGAGCAAATCGGCTTGGCAAGTACGGTTCCAGATAACATCTGTTCTGATTACGGTAGACCAGATGCGAAGGCCGGATACTTTGCAACCAACGAAAACTCCATTTCGGCAAAGTAACCGCATCCTCGCCAGAATCAACCAAATCCTGGTCGGCCTCAAAATTCTTGAAGATCGGGCCAACCTTCACGATTTCCCACCCCTGAAGGAAGGACAAAACCCTCCTACAAACGGGGACGCCAGTGTAAGACCACTTCCTCTTGTAGAAGCGACAAATGAAGGCATCTCCTTCAACATGGTCCTCCTCAGGGCCAGGACTCATCACATTCGGATGATGTAAGATCAGCCACCCCATAAGATAATGGAAAGGCAGCTCGGTCCGAGGAAAGTTGTCATTATTACCTTTCTCGTGGATCACATCATCAGTAAAAGACCTCAAACTGCGCAACAGGTTGCACACCATCGCGGGGAGCAGAACTAAAGGTCGTCCAAAGGCCAACTTCACTGCAGGCAAAATGAGATTCCGATGTACCCTCTCAACGGCACTGGATCCCCCTGCAAATATGCAATCCCGGAGCCATATCATCAAGTAGGCCGTCAACACTGCCTTAGATGACATCCGGTGCGTGCAGTGCCAGAAACAGCTGTACGTATCCTTGCCGCTCTCATTGGAATGTGGGGTCCTCTCGTCCAGCCGGGTTATTTCAGAACTCACTTCCGCGGGGTTCAAGCCCTGCGGAGTCGCAAACCGGATCCTCGAAGGATCCGCCAAATCCTGCCTGAAGACATAGTCCCTCCAAGCAGTCACGTGAGGCTGGGTCTTAACCTTGTCCCTCCGGTGCATCAGATAATGATGGCTCGTCACCTCCTTGAAAACGGCCATCATCTTCGGGTCCTTATCTTCCAAGACCTGGATCTCTTCATTTGATGGGAAATATTCCTCGTACGGTTCCGAGCCCCAAGGAAGCTTGGACACTTCGTACATCTCATGAAGGGCCAATCCCAACTCCCCTACTGGAGTAAAGAAGCTGCCAGTCTGGGCGTTGAAAAGCTCCAAGAGCGCAAGGAACATCGGCTTATTGAGGTCCACGCCTGCCTGCGTGGCCCGAATGGCGGCAGTCAGCCCTATCTCTTTAAGCTCAACTTTGAACCTGGAAAGCACCCAGGAGGTCAACTCGTCCCACTTTGGGATGTAGTGACACCAACCTTCGACTCTAAAACCAGCTGTCGGATACGTGACCTTCGACGTCAGCATCCGATTTGCAAAAGTCGGGGCACTGAAGGGAAACGTGTCATTTGGGACTTCACTATAGATGCTCCCGGGACGCAAAGCTCGGTAACTGAACGAAGAACCGGTTCGTGAGGCGGTCAAGGTGTCTCGCTGGTTCGAGGTGGTGTCAATCGAAAGGGAACCCCCCAAGGCACCTCCTTGAGAAGGAGTAAGTTCCCAACCCATCCTTCTCTTTGAAGCTAGACGATAAAAGGCTGTCAGTGGCAACTGGCGGTCAACCTGCCGCATGTATAACATCATGCCCTTAGCAGCAAAGAACCAGTCTTCTCTGATCTTCAATATCTTCGCTTCAGAAGAGACTAATCGGTCGCCAAACAGAAAGGCAGGCTTTAAGAAAGTCACACCTTCAGAATCAGCAGACTTCAGTTTACCGCTCTCCATCATACTCTGGAGGAAAAGTGGCAACTGGACCTGGATTTGTAGCATCCTCTCACGAGGTTGGTCCTGAAGGATAGCATCCTTTGCAGGGTTGATCACCGCCTCGTCAAAATCAACTCCCATCTGACAAAGAGAAGCGTCCAGGAGGACCTCATTCAACAAAGGGATCGTCATCGACACTGGCACAACAAAAGTGGAAGTCAGGCAAAAAGACAAAATATGTCAAGCAGACTGGCGCATTGCCAGGGTATGAACCCATGCGCATCTGCTTCGGCGCATCATCAGGGCATAGGCCCATGCGCGTCAGCATGTCTCGGCGCATCATCAGGGCGTAAGCCCATGCGCGTTGGCATCGGAGCTTCGGCGCATTATCAGAGCGTGAGCCCATGCGCGTCAGCAAAGGCTTCGGCACATCTTCAGGGAATAAAACCCATGCGCGTCAGCCATTAAAACCTCGGTGCATGATAAAGGTATAAACCAGTGCACGTCGGCAGGATAGAACCTCGGCGTATCATCAAAGACCGAAGTCTATACGCGTCGGCAGTTAGGGCACAGGGCCCAAAGCAGAGACGAAACCCACCTGTCACCTCAGGGCGAACGTCGGCAAGAGGCGCAAGAGTGATAGGTACATCCTCATCGACAGACTCCTTCGCTTTCTCCTTCCCCTTGCCGGCAGCACCGCGAGGAGTCTTGGGAGCCATTCTCTCGAGGAAGGAGAAGTTAGGATTTTGAAGACACAGAGAAGAAGAACCCTTTCTCTCTCCAACTCTTACCTATTTATAGGGCTTGGTCGTACGCGTGAACAGATGACGTGTGATCTCAGCCGTCGCCTCGGGTTCTGTGCAAGAATAGCAGCAAATAAAACCAAAAGATCATCATTAATCTTTTCGGTTACCGAGGCACCATCATCATTAACTGAGAAGAGCATGCGCCCGAACAGGCATGCGCCCTGACCTCCATGCTTCTTATTCAAAGTATTCCAAAACTTATTCAAAAGTTTTGAAAACTTTGAAGGGGGTCTTGTAGAAGCATGGAATTTCACAACCAGAAAGCCCATGCGCCAGACACTACATGCGCTAGAACTCAGACGAAGAACTTCACAGCAAAGTCAATAAGTATAGACATTTGAAGAAGGACTTTTTATTTTATATATAAAAGTCTATTACATGTCTAGAAAAGGTTGTACAAAGGAGAATTTCTACAAAGGAAAGATCCTAAGTCTACAGCCAGCGGCCACCATGTGCCTTCAGATAAGCGCAGCGGCCACCATGCGTCTCCAAATAGGCGCAGCATCACCATGCGCCACCCGTGAGGCACAGCAGATACTATGCGCCTCCATCCAGGTGCATCCCGCCATCTCTTCAGCAGCTCAGTTATGTGCATCCAGCCCAGCTATGTGCATCCCTTCAGCCAAATTCTTCCAGCCAGGCTCACCTGGCCGAGCAGAGCCCAGTTATGTGCCGCTCTTCCAACCAGGCTCGCCTGATAAATGCTTCGATACACAAAGCATTTAACCCTCTGGCTGGAACCAAGGAAGAGAAGAGCACCGCAAATGCTGTAGCCAGGGGAGGCTTCGAAAGAGCCTCCAAAGACGAAGGAAGACCGTGATCGAAACTGCGGCTAAAGGAGCAGCTTTCAACACAACCAAAGTGGGCAAACCCCACTTTGAAGGAAGAGAGAGCCTAGCACCGCCATTCCGATCTACGGCTCTTCCGGAATAACGGAGACGAGGCCCGAACATCCTTATCTTTGGATGCAACAGGCACCTTCCGCCTGCCTCGGAAGCCCTCGACTCCGTCTTTTGGATGTAACAGTCACCTTCAAGTGCACCGAAGACAACACAGCGTCTCATCTTCACCCTCGGGAGCACTTCGTCAACAGAATGCACCCGCATGTTCAAGTTCATATTGGAAGTACGTGAGGGAATGAGAAGTAAATCTTCTCTCCATGCCACTATTTATAGGCCGGGCAGATCAAACCCACGCGCCAAGTGGATGGCTCTCCGAATTTCGTGCAATGAATTTGCATTAAATGGATGAACCGGACGCCTCGAATTCAGCCAAACGGCTATTTATGGCACTCGAAGAGCGAGACAGCCGCATCATTAAAGGACATGTCCGATGCGCCAGCCAGACAGCGCATCACACGGACGCGCCCTTCGGCATCAGGCGCATCACACAGACGTGCCCTACAGTACTCGGCACATTATAGAGGGTGCGCCCTCACACATCTCCATACCGAGTGGAACGCCAACCGACGCGCCCACTCAGCTGTCCATCGAACGTCACCAACATTAAATACTGAACTGACAGAGTTGGCAGCACGCCTCCCAAAGTCTGAACAGTTGACAGCTTTATTCAGAAAACGAAGCGTCGGCAACGTCAGCATCATCATGACTTTATTTCGACGGCTACTGCCACGTGGCCACTCCACCATCAGCATGTGCCTCTATGGCCATGCGTCCAAATCAGCATGCACCTCAAAAAGCCATGCGCCTCAGACTGCTCTCTGATCCCGAAAGACAGAAGGAAAGTCGCCTGCATGCGCCTCAAAAGCCATGCACCCCAAATGGTTTGTAACTCCTAAAAGTTATGAGCCACAGCCTCCTCCTGCGCCCAATCCAAGGCGCAGCCCACCAGATCACTCCTCTCCCCCAAATTCGAGATCTTCGAACCATGAGTCGACGACACGTGTCTTTTGACTCAACTCGTCCAAGATTTCAGCAACGAAAAGATCTTCTCTCTGCTACGTGCCGGCTCACAACAGCAGTATGAAGAGTTCTTCCCCTCGATCAGGGCACAGCATCCGTGCGCCTCCATCAGCAACCTCCACGTGGCGTCCCCACACCGGCGCATCCTGTATGCGCGCATGAGCAGCCAGCTTGCAAAACTATAAATAGAAGGATCATCTCCTTCACACACAGACAGAGACTCAGAACAGAAGACTCAAAAAGAATCCACAACAGAGAATCACCGGAGAGGCAGTTCTAGACACTCAACGTCTTCCTCCTCTCAGCAAGCTCCAGCACCCAGAGCAATCAACACCTTCAGAGAACCGATAACCGTCGTCAGCCGGTCAACGGAGTCAACGCATTACCACTCGCTCCATTGGCACTAAGGACCCAGCTTAAACAAAAGTGTACTCCTAGGACTACATCTAAGTCCTATATTGTATCACTGTTCTGTTTGTATTAAAATTTCAATCAAAACAATTTTAATGGCAAACAGTTCTGTGTGTGGTCTCTCTGATGTAAACACCGTCGTCCCGAGCGTGGACTCTCTGGTACAAGTCAAGTCAAGTCAACACCCTCGTCCCGTGTGTGGACTCTCTGGTGTAAATAATCGACATTCTAGTCCCTAGTGTGGACTCACGGATGTAAACAGATCAAGGAAAACACCCTCATCCCGAGTGTAGACTCTCTGGTGCCAAGGAAATAATGTCAAGGATTTAGCAGTTCACTTACACGTACTCGTTCTATGACACGACTCAAGCAAGGTACTGACGAGAACTCCAAATGTGAAACACAAGGCCAAAACATGAACATGGCTATAAACAATAAAAACAACTCCACAGAAAATAACATGAAAAGCACATGTCCATAAACAATCAAATAACTAAAAAAGGAAAGAAAATGCATGTAAGTAAAACTGTAGAGGAAGGTAAGGTATACTTGCCTGGAGGTTGCACGCAGATCCAATAACAATCTAGTCCACTGTTAAGCCATAAGGTCCAAATTATCACAACTGTCTCTGAAAGCTGAAATAGACAATGCCAACAGTCTCAGAATTGTCAAATTAGCTAGAATTGCCTGTCCTTAAGTTCAATTCTGGACACAGGGGCAAAACGGTAATTTCGGGCAAAAACGGTGTCCGTCGTTGGACCCGCTTTACACCGAAAAGTGTGCCAGAGTCAATGGTCTCTAAAGTCATCAAACTACATATCTATGGATTCGTTTTTCCGATATGAATCCAACCATATGTCCAAAATTGGATTCCGGCGGGCCGTGCACAAAATCACCTGTTGAGTCGGACCGTGGGGCCCGCGATACGACAATTTTGTCAACTGTCTCAGAATCGGACCAAACTTGGCATACAGGACCAGAAAAACGATACGGTCCTGCTGGCATAAGTTTCGTCTCGATCTGACGAGCGTGCACAAAGTAATTGGAGAATTTACAAAGTGCACGATACGGTGAATTTCGACGGATACGTATCAAATTCGTCGCGCACACGAGACCAATTTGAATTCCGTCAAAGCCCACACGACCGCGAAGCCAATATGCAGCTTTCGATGCTTTCGGTTCGTGACCACGTCGCCCGGAATGGCGGGACGCACGTCGTCTCGGAGAAATTTCTAAATTTTGAAAATTGTTTTTCGTGCTTTTTCTTGATTTTCAATCCGATTTCTACTTCTGTCTAATCCACGATAAATAAATAAAACTAATAAGGAGGTTTTCTTCACAGTTAGGTTGTCTATAAACATGTTCAGGTAGATTTTGAAAATCCTAACCATACTGTCTACAATTCTCCTTCCAAAGATGGGTCTGGGTTGGGTGTTGCCCAGTTTTTGAAACGGGTTTTTCGTCGATTTCTCGACGAATTTCTACATGGTTTTAATCTGTTTTACATAAAACCATCTGATGGGGGTAATAGGTGTATAGGTTGTGTGCGTACCTGAAGAAACGGTTCTCAAAATGGTTGAGCGATCCAGCGGGAAAAATGTCGCGAAAACAGCTCGACGCATAGCTGCTACTTCTGCTTTGCCCTGCTCTGTTCGCGCGCCTGCTGTCGTTTACGCACGCCTGGCCGGAGTCCGACGGCTGTGCCGCGGCGGGAAGGCTCGCCTGGGTGGAAGGGAGGTCCTGGGGTGGGGTGGCGCGCCAGTAGCTTAGGGTTTCGATAAAATTTTCTCCTTCTCTCACGCTCTATATATCGATATATATCTCCGCTGTGTTGACAGAGGTCGGGCCGGGTTGTTTCCGATTTGGCCGAGAGCTTTGCTTTGATGGCTGGGCCGGGCCTGTGAGGCCTTGGGTTGGGCTGGGATTCATTTCCAATTCTTTATACTTATATATACACATATAAATGTATACAAATACCTATATATATACATATAAATATATACCAATATATTTACACACAATAACCAAATAATATCCATATATACGCATATATCTATATACATACATACAAATATATGTATGTATATATATATATATATATATATATATATATATATATATATATATATATATATATATATATATATATATATATATATATATATACATACAAATATAGGTATACATATATATATATATTTATATATATACACCTACACACACACACACATATATATATATATATATATATATATATATATATATATATATATATATATATATATATATATATACATACACACACACATATTACCATATATATCTATATACCTCTATTCATACACATATATCTATAATATATTTATCTATACATACCTGTATATATATCTATATATACACTCATCCAATTATATATTTATACCCCATATATTTATATACCCATAAATACTCAATTAACCAATGACAATGATAATCCCAATAATAACTAAATACTCCAATATTAGTTTTGGGTGGACCTGTCCTACACCATCTTTACTGGCTCCAAAAGATCATACAAATTTGGTAAAATACTATTTAACAATAATAATAATACCTATAATCTACCCATAATAAATATTCAGAAAATAATTGCCAATTCCTAAAATATATATACAAAAATATTGGCATTTACCCAACATGTCTACAAGGCTGTACTTGTCCCCACTACATGCCTACATGGGCTTGGCTTTGGCTTGGGCCCAATCTGGATAGGTTCGGTACAACCGGGTCACTTAAACGTCAAATAATAATAATCAATAATTAAACTATTTATAATGGTCATGTCACAACTTGGCCTGGTTTTCTTAGTTAGGACATCACTATGGCTTGGCCTTCCCCTACCATGGCTAAGCTCTAGTCAAAACACGTCAATGCACTACCCGTGCCATGATTTCTAGTCGTCTCGTACTCCAAAACTCCATCATGGCTAAAATCATCTACCGTAATAATTAACCAAATAATTATTCCTAAAATTCTAATAATCACCGTTAAAATCAAATAAATAAAAAATAAATAAATATTTCGAAAATTTCCCTGAAGGGAGGCTACACCAGGTATGGGTCGTCCTTCTGTGCAGACTTGATCCTCTCAAGTAGGCTCGGTTCCACCCGCAGTTGCGCTAGTTTCACGTCTCTGAAACGAATTCGGAGTTCAATGCCCATTCCTTCCAAGTCACGCAGCAGTCGATCGTTGATGCATAACGAAGCTAAGTACTTCCGGCTCAGCGCATCCGCTACCACATTTTTCTTGCCCGGCGTGTAGTCGATTGATAAGTCATAGTCTATGATCAGCTCGAGCCATCGCCTCTGCCGCAAATTCAATTCTTTCTGGGTGAAGAGATACTTGAGGCTTTTGTGGTCCGTATAAATCCTGCACGCCACGCCATAGAGAAAGTGACGCCACAGCTTCAACGCGAACACAATTGCCGCTAGTTCTAGGTCGTGCGTGGGGTAGTTCTTCTCGTGCGGCTTCAACTGTCGGGAAGCAAAAGCTATCACCTTATCCCGCTGCATGAGCACACACCCCAAGCCCTGGCCAGAAGCATCGCTGAAGATTTGAAATCCCTCCGTCCCTTCAGGAAGAGCAAGTATCGGGGCCGAAACGAGCCGTTGTTTGAGCTCCTGGAAGGAAGCTTCACAATCGCTTGACCACTTGAATGCGACTCCTTTCTGGGTGAGGCGAGTCAACGACGATGCGATCTTTGCAAAGTCCTTCACGAAGCGTCGGTAGTATCCCGCCAAGCCTAGGAAGCTTCGAATTTCGCTAACTGATGTGGGTCGTTTCCAATCAGCAACTGCCTCGACTTTCTTCGAATCGACTGCGATGCCCGCGGCGGAGATAATGTGCCCAAGGAATGAGACGATGTTCAGCCAGAACTCGCACTTACTCATCTTCGCGTACAACTGATTCTCTCGAAGGGTTTGGAGTACCGTCCGCAGATGCTCTGCATGTTGCGCTCGATCCTTCGAGTAGACGAGGATGTCGTCGATGAAGACTACTACGAACTTGTCAACGAACGGACGGAACACCCGATTCATTAGATCCATGAAGACGAAAGGGGCATTTGTCAGACCGAACGGCATTACCAAGAACTCGTAGTGGCCATAACGAGTGCGGAAGGCAGACTTCGGCACGTCATCTGGCTTGACTTTGAGTTGGGGATAACCCGATCGCGGATCAATCTTTGAAAACACCGTTGCACCTTGGAGCTGGTCGAACAAGTCGTCGATGCGGGGCAGGGGGTATTTATTTTGGACGGTGGCTTTGTTCAATTCCTGATAGTCGATGCAGAGCCGCATCGATCCATCCTTCTTCTTCACGAATAGCACGGGCGCACCCCACGGCGAGACACTCTGACGGATAAACCCTCTATCAAGTAATTCCTGAAGTTGTGTCTTCAATTCCTTCAATTCTGTAGGGGCGATTCTGTACGGGGCTTTCGAGATCGGCCAGGTATCGGGGAATGTGTCGATGGTGAACTCTATTTCTCGATCGGGCGGTATGCCGGGTAGCTCGTCCGGAAACACGTCTGGGAATTTTGCCACAACGTCGGTCTGACCCGTGCTTGTACCATCCTGTCGCATGTCTCGAACGGAAGCTAGATAGCCTTCTCACCCGGAATGCAGCATCCGTCGAGCAGATATTGCGGAGATCACCATGCAGGTCGACGACGCCTCACCACACGAGTAGCCGAATTCAGGCACTCCAGGTATACGGAATGTGACCTTCTTTTCAGCACAGTCTATGGTTGCGTTGCACGGACCGAGCCAATCCATGCCCAGTATGATGTCGAAGTCCTTCATGTCTAGAACTATCGCATCAAGATCGATCTTTTGACCCCCTATACATATGGTTCCTTCCCCGCAGGCTAAATTTGTGAGTAGTGGCACGCCCGAAGGCATACTTACGCTAAGATCAAGGTCTAACAATGTTACAGACAATTTGTGCTCGGTGGCAAAGTCTGTCGATATGAAAGTATGCGAGGCGCCTGAATCAAATAACACACGAGCAGGTACATTATTGAAATTCAATATACCTGTCACAACAATGTCGGAAGCGTACGCCTCGTCTCGAGTCAGAGCAAAGACACGCCCCTGAGCATTAGGGCGTCGATCTTGGTTGTTGGATTGAGTGTGCTGAGGAGGTCGAGGCGCCTGTCCTCGATTCTCTTGACGGTGTTGTTGTGGCGGGGCATTACGATTCCCTCTCCGGGGGCGATCTTTTTTATAGTGACCCTTTTGTCCGTAAAAGAAGCATCCCCCTCGACGACAAAGCACTGGCTCGCCTCATGCCCAATGGAACCACACTTGGCACATCGCGATGATGAGTTATGTCCCTGGTAACCGCCATGGTTCGGACGCTTTGACGCGTGATTGTTGCCTCCCGTATAGCTAGGACGTTTGTGATTGGAGTAGCGCACAACGTCGTCAACACTGGAAGGATGCAATTTTCCAAGGCGGAGGGCGTGATTCAGAGCCTCGCCCACGGTCTTGTACTCCGGGACCCCGACATGCGCACCGATAGAGTGTCGCAGACCCACTTCGAACCGTCCCACACGACACTCTTCAGTAGGCAGAAACTGGCCAGCAAACTTAGATAACTTGTTGAATTCTGCGGCATACTATTCTACCGTCCTGCTCCCTTGCTTCAACTGCATGAATTCATTCTCCTTTGCTTGACGAACGGCTGATGGAAGGTACTGGACTTCAAAAGCTTTGCGGAACGTGGCCCAAGAGATCGGCGCAGTGGTGTTGTCCGGTCGGATCGTTTGCCTACGTACGGCCCACCAGTCGTGCACGTTCAACCATAGTTGAAGTTGTGCGAAGGCGACTTGCTTCGATTCATCAATGCCGAGAAGCTCGAAATGATCTTCCAGCTCTTCCAACCAGTCGATTGCCATGGAAGGACCCTCGGTACCGCTGAAGGAGGTGCGGCACGCTTTCTTGAATTCGGACACTTCAAAGTTATACTTTTTCAGTGCCGCTGGTTGACGCTCGGGATCCTCCGTGTCGACTTCAATGGGTTGGATCGCCAGCACGGTGACGGTAGGCGCAGTCATAGAATTCTCGTTGGCCGCCATTGTCTGGACGATCTGCTGCAGGGTATCTAACTGCTATTGTTGAAGTTTGGCATGTGCGTCAAAGCGAGCTTCGAAGCGAGCTTTGAACTGGGCCTGTCGTTTCTCTACCTGTTGATGTCGGTTCTCGGACTGGTTTTGCTGCGCCTCCATCATGCGCAGCATCCTTTCGATGGTATCGTTAGAAGGTCCGGCCCGCGGACGATGCGAACTACTAGAGCCGCTTGAAGCGCTCTGTTCTTGCTCGACCGTGGGCTCAGTCACTTCTGCGATATGAAGGCAAACGCATCAGTCATAATTTATTACGGACTCATTGTATGGAACAACTTATCTCATCGATGCGAGGTCAAAGGTTTGGAACTCTAGACGCGAGGCCAAAGGATTTAAAGTCATGCTCTGATACCATTATGTCATGCCCCGATTCCGTAGAATCAATAGTCGTCCCCAGGGCGTGATGCCGTGCGAACCTAAGTTGCGATCGCACAAGGCATAGTCATAAGGTTATACGAAACACAACATCAAGTTAGAGTACGCAGAGAAATTGATTGACACATTTGAAATAGAAGTAAACTTTTTTATTGATAATAAAACTTCATTTACATTGACTTCATTACATTCATTGCCGCGCGGGCTACAACATGACTCGACTTACAAAATGAACGCCGATGAGATAGTCGTTCCATATATTACATCCCTTTTTACAAGCAAAACATAACATCTTTCCACCTGCTATCGAGGCGAGTCGAGCCGCCATCTTCTTTTGGACTGAGTACGGGGTCTTCTTCAAAAGGAAACTAGAAACAAGCCTTCACAACCGGACAAGGCTTCAAAAGTGTCCACACCGCCTTGAGATTTTAGGTGGCACGCCCTTCGTGGTTCGGGGTACCTGCGTGGAGAGCGAGGACCAGTATATTACACTTTGTACTGGTGCGTGGCAAGTTAAGTTCCAAGCTCTCATTTGGTTGAATGAGTTTATATGACTTAGTTCATGAATGTTTCTAACCATCCTAATGAATTTCAAACGAGCAATGACAAGCATAATATAATTTACGTCGGAACTTACCCCCGGCGGACCGTGCCGCACCTTTTTGAAACTTACCATGTTCTTTCCTGTCAATTGTTATCATTTACATTTCCAAGTGCAATATTACGTGTTTGGTCACTGGCATCACAAGCCATCCTGGACGTATAGTTTTGTTAATCGAGATCCTTTCAACGCAAGTAGCTAGCTCCGTTGCAAGTCCTCGCTTAACCTGTGCTGAAACCTTATGCACGACTATACCCTGTTTCCTCCTAGGCCGAAACGGTCCCGTGGCCTCGGGTTGCCGTTCGAGGAAACTATCGTCTTGTTGACAAGTTGTCCATAACCGTGTGAAGACATATTTTTCTTCTTAGTTATTAAGACTTAGCCTATATTCTCTTTGAAAACTCAATCCTTTTTCCCGTGTTCGTGCCCTTACATTTATCCTTTCATTCGCACAACAATATCGATTTACTTAAGAAGGGGTCGAGAAGAGAAGGGTCAGCCACTCACCTTGAGTTTACTTCGGCGAGAGAACTTGTTGGTCGCGCTAGACGTCGCCTACGCGATTACCTGAAATCGCACAAGCAACCAATTAGAATACTGCATTATTCAAGGAGTTCGACAGAAAATACGAGTTCGAAATGCAAGCCATGAAAACCATCGAAAACATTCACGAAAGCGCATTCAGAAAACAAAGCCAAAACCAACGCAAGCGGCGTGAAAAGCAGAGCAACGGGAGGTCTCTCCCGACACAGCCGCAGAGCCAATCCTCGAGGCGCAACCCGTTGAATATGGGACTTGGTTCCGAAGAAGACATTCCATAACGAGGAATGGATCTTAATTCAACCGTTCCCGTTCGATCGACTCGGTCGGGACCGCCGGCCGATCCCGACCTATCGGTCCCGACCGAATCGATAGCGACAGTGTTCCTTTCTCGCGCACCCCATGGACAAGTATGGGGCACGATGTAGGGACGGGGTACTACATAGACCACTTCTCAATAGCAGCTATCTTCTTAGGGTCTACTGAAATTCCTTCTTCTGTGACAATATGGCCAAGAAAATCCACCTTATCTAGAAAGAATTCACACTTGGATAGCTTCCCATATAACTTCTCTTTCCTCAAAGTTCCCAGAACTTTCCTGAGGTGTTCTTCATGCTCCTCTTCAGTCTTCGAGTAGATCAGGATGTCATCAATGAAGACTACGACAAACTGATCTAGGTATTCATGGAAAACCTTATTCATAAGGTTCATAAACACAGCAGGAGCATTCGTCAGTCCAAATAGCATGACCAAGAATTCAAACTGCCCATACTTGGTGTTGAATGCCGTCTTGGGAATATCCTCCTTCCTGACCTTGATCTGATAGTAGCCGGATCTGAGGTCAATCTTTGAGAATACCTTGGCTCCACTGAGTTGATCAAATAAGTCATCGATCCGGGGCAGAGGGTACTTGTTCTTGATGGTGATATTGTTCAGCGTCCGGTAGTCGATGCACTTTCTCACAGTTCTGTCCTTCTTGGGTACAAACAAGACAGGTGCTCCCCAGGATGAAGCTCCGTCTCGGATAAATCCCAAAGCCTTCTGTTCATTGATCTGATCCTTCATCTCCTTGGCCTCCTTCGGATTGACTCTGTAGCATCCCTTAGAAATGGGGGAAGAGCCAGGGACTAGGTCAATGGTGAACTCTATGTCTCGGTCTTGGGGTAACCCGGGAAGACTATCAGGAAAGACATCCATAAATTCTGCTATGATAGGATAGGGAGGTCCGGGTTCTTCTGTGATAGAGGTGTAGGTAACACACTCCATATCCTCTGGAGTTCGAGAGATTTCAAACTCTGGCTCTCTAGGTGGGCTGAAGACTACACATCCTCTGTGACAGTCTATCAGCCCATGCTGCTTACTCAACCAGTCCATCCCTAGGACTACATCATAATTGGGTAAGGGCATCACAAGCAAAGGTGCTATGAATTGGTGACCTGATATGGTGATAGGGCAGTTACAGGTCTCAGTGATGGGTAGGGGTCCTCCACCGGTCATGACTCTACATATCTTCTTGCTAAAGCCCGTATCTATGTGGTGTGCAGAGATGAATTTTGTGGATATGAAAATATGTGACGCACCCGAATCAAATAAAGCTAAGCCATGGTAGGAATGCACATAAATGAAACCTGCGATGACATCAGCTATAGATTCCTGCTCTGGCTCTTGTTCCTTTGCTGCTAGGGAAAAAGCTCGCCCAGTCTTCTGTTGATGCTGCCCAAATTATTGTTGCTGAGTGGGCAAAGGACCTTTCTGTTGAGTTGCTCCAGTCCGGTGGGCTGCCGAGGGGCAGTCCTTCACTTGGTGGGTGGAAGACCCACAGACTAGACAATGTCTTAGTCTCTTTCTGCAGATATTTGCTTGATGCCCCGGCCTTTTACAATAGTCGCAGACAGGGATCTGCCTCTGAGGGGATTTATCATTGTTCCTCGCCTGCTGCTGCTGCTGGTAAGAAGGTCGATTGTTGTTGTTGTTGTTAGGCTTCTTCTGATTACCCTGGAAGTTGTTAGTTCTAGGATAATCCCTCTTTGAGCGAGCGGGTTGTCTCTTCTCTGTATCTTGAGCTCGCTCCAGGATCTTTTCATAGGTCTTAGCACCGCCTGAGATCACATGGGTGCGGATCTCCTCTCTCAGCCCATGTCTAAACCTTTCAGCACGATCATCAGGGTCAGCCACCAGGTTCTTGGCAAAACGGCTGAGTTGACCGAATTCTGCTGCATACTCTCCAACAGTCATATTTCCTTGCTTCAGGTTCTGAAATTGCCTCTCCATCTCCCGCAACTCTGATGTTGAAAAGAACTTTCTCTTGAACAACCTCTTGAAGGTGTCCCAGTCAAGCTTCTTGTCTTAGAGTCGGGGTTCATTCCGATACTAGGTGCTTGCTACACTTTGCAGTTGGAGTCCCACTGCTTCAGCCTTGAGGTCTTCTGGAAGTCGAGCGACGCTTAGGAGATGCTCCATGCTGTCGAGCCATTCATCAGCATAGACGATTCCCTCGGTTCCCTTTGTAACGCCCCAGAACCAGAATACTGGAGAGCGGGGGCGTACAAAGCCAGCTACGTATATTGAAGTGCAACCCACCTCGCTATACGGTCACGGCTGTCTAGATATATGAGGGTTTAACTACAATCCATCAGTCTCCTATGGTCATGAACAAGCCTATTGTCTCAACCACAAGCAAGTAATAATAGTTACAAGATGTCAGAGCACCAAATATATAATAGCAAGGCGTCTCATACATTACATATTGGATGATCATGAAGCTAGTCGTACAAAATGTCAAGACTTGCAAGAGTTCAGTCATACATGATCAACCCTAGGATCTGTCAATCATGTTATAGCCCGTAGGCAGACAGTAAATAAAGATGCAATACGAGCTAACACGTGCTCGTCGGCTAAACGCCTCAAAAGAATAATTTTTACAATAAAGTGGGAGGACAAAAAGAAACCCACTCGTTGCCAGGGTTACGCCTGATGGTCACCATCTGGCTGGAGGTTAGGTAGATCCTCTGGGACTGCTCCGATATCTGGCCATACAAAACCAGCTGGATCAGACCCCAGAAAGAGCAAGTGCCACAAAGGAGGCTTCACTTAGGAACTAAAACCAGCATATCATAATCGAATATTAAAGATAATAAATAAAGAACTGATCATAATAATAATAGAGATAATAATAATAAATTGAGTACGAGGAAACCATTCAAGCAGCCAGACTGCAACCCTTAAACCAAACAAGGACCGGAGTTGCAGTCCTTCACCTGAATAGAAACCTGTCTCAAATACTAAAGGTAAGGTAACAAGACAATAAACGAAGAGAGGACTCAGAACTGCTCCGGGAGCCAGGTTACAACCCTTAAACCAAACAAGGACCGGAGTTGTAACCCTTCGCCTGAACAGAACTGGACCCCTGATCTTTATTGTTAAGGCCAGTATAAATAATTTATCATGTCGTTATAGTAAGTAAAACATGACGAGCGTGGCATGGGGTTGCAATAAGACAATAACGAAGAGAGGACACAGAACTGCTCCGGGAGCCAGTTACAACCCTTAAACCAAACAAGGACCGGGGTTGTAACCCTTCGCCTGAACAGAACTGGACCCCCGATCGTTATTGTTAAGGCAAGCCTCAATAATCACGTCGTGTCACAATCTTGTATAGGATCGGGACAAGACTAAGCTGGGATAAACTCCATCCAATCAATCACGGCCAATCAAGAGTACGGTTTGATACTTTTAACTAACTAGGGTTATCACAGGCCTAGTTACTAGCAAGATGCAATGAGATTATCCCAACAGCCACAAGCCCTGCAGACCATCCGGTTATCCAGGTCGAATGTCCGTTTATGGAGAATGCAACACTTGACCGTGTGCTGGAAATGTGCCCTACTCATCGGTAGGCTACAAGTCCACTTAATGCGCCCAGATAACGGGATTGCCTGTAGCTGGAAATCTCTTCATGTCTACTGATTTATTCTAGTTTATTAACCTTAGTCAATTACTGTAGTTATCCCTGACCGTGGTACTCAGAGATCCCTGCCTTAGACATGATGCAAACATTACCGGTTCATTTAGTACAAACACATTCACCCACGGTGTCCAGGCCATTCAATTCTGCCATGACATGCTAGCCGTCGCAACAACATTCGAGATATATATCATGTCAAATACACTGTCAAGAGTGTGCCACGACGGGTCACTATCATGTCATGTCATTATTTAAAATTAATACTTAACCTGGTATAAGCGTGTATGCAATAACTAAATATAAACAGGGTGCAAGAGTTGTGGAGGAATCATGCGGCTCAGGGAGACGGGGCGTAACTTCCACATACGAACTTAAAATGAGGTGCTCCAGAGATATTCGGAAAGGCAAGGCAAAGATCTAAAACTTTCATGTTTTAAGTTTTTCGAAATTATGGCTAGAAAATAGCTTAATTTGGCAAAAACAGTCATTCTGTGCACTTTTTATGCCAAAAATTCAATACTGCGTAAAATATGTAAAAGGGGAGGGTTCCAGCGTAAAATTTTACATTATGGGTACCATTCAGCGTAAAATACGCAATTTCAGGGTTTTCTGCGTAAAATATTACATTCTGGATGATATCCAGCGTAAAATACGCAATTTCAGGGTTCCCTGCGTAAAATTTTATTTTACGCAAGCCTTCCTGCGTAAAATTCGATTTTACGCTAGCTTTCCTGCGTAAAATCTTATTTTACACTAGCACCACATTCTTCAGCCGACATGAAAATTCATAAAACTTGTTTTGGCCATAAAAACTTCATTTTAACTCGAAATGAGGTGAATCAAAAACCAAATTCACACGAAATTTCGTGCTCTTGCTCATGGAACTATTAATTTTCAAAAATAACAAGTTTTAGTAGATCAAAACCAAGAAAACTCCATGAACTCAAAGTTAAAATGTAGATCTAGAAGAATCTATCCATCAAAATTAAAAACTTCAAGTTCTAATTAGGTTTATAATCATGTAAAGAAGAGAATGGAACAATAAAACTTAAGATCCCTTAAGAAGCAAGTTGCACTTGCCTAAATCTCTTGGTAGGTGGAGAGCAACGGTGAGCAAGAAGAAGAGTGAATGATGAGAGAGAAAGAGGGTGGGGTTAATAAATGATGATGGTGGTGGTAGGTAGGGGTTTTCCTTTGGTTCATGATGAACCTAAGGCAAACCAAGCCAAGCCGAACCAAACTAAGAATAACCAAGCAAATTGAAAATTTCGAAATAAACCAAGCAAGGTGTCATGTAATACAAATCAAAATACGTATACGTATATCAAAATACGTAATACGAACAATAGGCATTACAACTCTTCCCACCTTAAAAGAATTCCGTCCTCGGAATTTAATCAAGAGGCTAGAGATGCAAGGACAAGCTATACTAATCATAGGCAAGCTATACTAGTCAAGCAATCAAGCAATTATTTATGCAAGCAAGGAATCGAAGGCATGAGGCATAAGAAAGATATTATACCTCACGAGTCAAACAGGTCGGAATATCGCGATCGGATATCGTCCTCACGCTCCCACGTTGACTCACCCAAAGAGTGATGATCCCAAGCAACTCGGACTAACTTAATAGTCTTGTTCTTGAGTATCTTCTCTCTCCGATCCAATATGGATACGGGACTCTCCTCATACGAAAGGTTGGTACCAACAACCAATTTCGAATGATCCAAGATATGGCTCGGGTTCGGGATATACCGTTGCAGTTGGGACACATGGAATACGTCATGCACCTCACTTAGAGACGGCGGAAGAGCGAGACGATAGGACACATCTCCTACTCACTCCAGAATATCGAACGGCCCTATATACCTAGGACTAAGCTTTCCCCGTACGCCGAAACGAATGACGCCACGGTTAGGTGAGATCCTCAGGAATACATGGTCGCCGACAGAAAATTCAAGGAGACGCCGATGAGAATCGGCCCAATGGCGATGACGATCTTGTACAACGCGAAGATGATCTCTAACTCTCCTGACCACCTCAACGGTCTGAGTGATGAACTCGGGACCAAGCATCTGTCTTTCTCCAACATCGTCCCATGCTAGTGGGGATCTGCACTTCCTACCATACAGTGCCTCGAACGGTACCATATGGATGCTAGCTTGGAAACTGTTGTTGTACGAGAACTCCACCAGGTGCAGGTGATCTTCCTACGAACCGTCGAAGTCGAGTGTACATGATCTCAATATATCTTCGAGAGTCTGGATCGTGCGCTCTGACTGGCCATCTGTCTGTGGGTGATATGCTGAGCTGAACTGGAGGCGAGTTCCCAAATTCTCTTGCAGACTAAGCCAAAAGTGCGACGTAAATCTTGAATTTCTGTCCGAGGTGATACTAACTGGTACTCCGTGTAATCTAACAATCTGCCGGAGATACATCTCCGCTAGTTGAGCCGTCGACTGACCAACTCTGAACGGAAGAAAGTGGGCCACCTTCGTGAACCTGTCAACTATCACCCAGATAGCATCTCTACCAACTGGGGATCTAAGCAATCCAGTCACAAAATCCATGGTTATATGCTCCCACTTCCATTCTGGAATTGGCAAGGGCTGAAGTAGTCCAGCTGGCCTCTGATGTTCAGCTTTAACCTGTTGGCAAACCAAATACCGAGAGACAAACTGAGCTATCTCCTTCTTCATGCCATTCTACCAAAAGTGCTGACGGATATCTCGGTACATCTTCGTGCCACCGGGATGAATCGAATACTGAGAACTGTGAGCTTCGGTCATGTCTTCCTGTCTGATATCTCCTCTGGGTACACAAAGACGCTTACCATGTCGAAGTGTATCGTCCTCATGAATGCATAATTCTGGTCTTCGCCCTGCTACACACTCTGCTCTGAGTCGCTGAAGCTTGGAATCTGATGACAGGGCTATCTTGATTCTCTCAACTATACTGGACTGAACTTGCATGCTGGCCATCAATGCCCCGCTGGTAGGAAGGACAACTTCTATACCCATCTTCTGAAGATCTGCTAATAATTCTGGTTGTGCTGTCAGGAAATAAACGTCGGCTCTCCTGCTCAATGCATCTGCAACAATGTTGGCCTTCCCAGGATGGTACTGCAGGTTGACATCATAATCCACAAGCAGCTCTAGCCATCTCCTCTGACGCATGTTAAGATCCTTCTGAGTGAACACATACTTCAGGCTCTTGTGATCGGTGAAAATCTTCACCCTATCTCCATACAAGTAGTGTCTCCAAAGCTTTAGCGCAAACACCACGGCTGCCAGCTCCAAGTCGTGGGTTGGGTAATTCCTCTCATGATCACGAAGTTGTCGTGACGCATAAGCTATTACCTTCCCATGTTGCATCAAAACACATCCTAAACTTCGGCCTGAAGCATCACAATATACTAAAAATCCTACGGTCCCATCTGGAAGTGTGAGAATGGGTGCCGTCATCAAGCCTCGCTTCAACTTCTCAAAAGAATCCTGATATTCTGATGTCCAAGCAAACTGCATATCCTTGCAGGTTAACTGCGTCAGTGGTGCTGAAATCCGAGCGAAGTCCGAAATAAATTGCCGGTAGTAGACGGCCAATCCAAGAAAACTGCAAACTTCTACAACTGTGCTGGGCACTGGCGACGTTTCGATAGCCATGATCTTCTGGGGATCCACTTCTACTCCTCCTCTGGTGATAATATGACCTAAGTACGAAATACGATCGAGCCAGAACTCGTATTTACTGAACTTGGCATACAACTGGTGCTCTCGGAGAATCTGGAGGACAACTCTGAGATGCTGCTCATGCTCCGCTTCACTCTTGCTATAGACCAGGATGTCGTCTATGAACACAATCACGAACTGATCCAAATAAGGCATGAAGATGCGATTCATGAGGTCCATGAATACAGCCGACACATTGGTTGCTCCAAAGGGCATAACAAGGAACTCCCAATACCCATACCGGGATTTGATAGCTGTCTTCGGGATGTCCTGCTCTCTGACTCTGATCTGATGGTACCCTGACCTTAAATCTATCTTCGAGAATACTGCTGCTCCTCTGAGTTGATCAAACAAGTCATCTGTCCTTGAGAGAGGATATCTGTTCTTGATTGTTACTGAGTTCAAGGTACGGTAGTCAACACATAATCTGGACGTACCATCCTTCTTTTTCACAAGAAGTATCGGGGCTCCCCAAGGCGATCCACTAGCACGAATGAATCCCTTGGTCCTGAGTTCTTCAATCGTTTTGTACAATATCTCCAATTCTGATGGCGCCATCCTGTAGACTCTCTCTGACACAGGTGCGGTCCCGGGGATCAAGTCTATGGTGAACTCGATCTCTCGCTCTGGCGGTATTCCTGGAAGATCTTCTGGGAAAACATCTGGAAACTCCTCGACGATCTGGGGTAACTGCACTGCTGCTACTGCCATCCGCAATACGGGAGGAGAAGGTTCAACTTCGCCTCGGGAGAAGAAAATTTTTGGCTCGCCTGGGATGCTAAAAGCAACCCTGCCAATATGGCAATCTATCCTGGCATACTGGTCCCTCAACCAATCCATCCCTAAGACCACATCATAATCGGCCATCGGGAATTCTATTAACCTAGCGGGAAACTCTCTACTGCTAACCACGACCCGACACGAGAAAAAGACTCTATCTACTCCCATAAGACCGTTACCAGTAAGTATATTGAGCCTTACTGATAATGACTCGGGTTCCAGTCCTATCCGTGTCATGAATCGTGCAGACATAAATGAATGCGAGGCACCAGAATCAAATAATACTGAAGCTGGAAAGGTGTTGACGAGAATAGTACCTGCCACTACCTCACCGGGTGCTATTCCATCCTCTCCCATGGTCAAGGCCAGCACTTGATCCTGTCCTCTGGGTGCGGGTCCCCTCTGCTAAAAATTCCTTTGCCTGCTCTGGATCAGGGCTTGGGCTTGGGAATACTGCTGCGGTCTCTGCTGCTGGAATGCCTGGGCCTGCGTCGGTAATGGCCTCGGGAATGGGTACTGCGGCTGCTGTTGAGGGTACGTCGGGGTGGGATGCTGAACCGACGTCACTGAGGCTGCCCGCCTCGGAGCTCCAATAGTCAAAGCCCTGGCCGCCGGAGCTGGGGCTGACGACTGATTCATTTGGCTTTGGGATCGTTTTCGACCTCCGGTCCTATCCATGATCCTCTGTGAGGTATACTCATGCCTCCGGGCTGCCCTCAATACTGCGTCAAAAGTCTGATGCTCAAACTGCTCTACTGCCAATAAAATCTCCAGGTGAAGCCTCTGCTGGAACCGCTGGGCCCTATCGAACTCGGTCGCCACCAAGGTGGAAGCAAACCGACTAAGCCTGGAGAACTCGGCCGCATATCCATCGACCGTCCTGTCCATCTGCTTCAGATTGGTGAACCTCGTCTGTAGATCGTACCGAGCTACAGCATCAAAATACTTGGTCTGAAATCTCTCCCTGAATACTGCCCATGAAATAGGGGCCACTAGTCCATCGGCCTACGCTGCCCACCAGCTGCGGGCAAGATCTAGTAACTGCAGGCCCACTACGGCCACCTTCTCCGCTTCCGGGGTCCTGGCTGCTTATAGAATCACCTCCGTGTCCTGAAGCCAAGCATCTGCAGCGATCGCATCTTCACTGCCATCGAAGAATGGAGGGTTCAGGCACTTGAAGCTGTTCGCTACACTGTTCCCATGATGTCCACCTCTGCCTAGAGCATCTGCCACTGCCTGATGCAAGGTACGTCCGCGACGATCCTGGAAAGCTAATAGGGACCTGATGAGACCCATCAAAGTGCCATCATCAGGCTCTGCAGGCTGGACGGGCTGAATTGGTGGCTCTCCTCCAGTAGGCATGACTCTGGAGGCTACTCCTGAATGTTGGACTTAATCTCCGGGTTGCTGCTGGTCTACAGGAGGTGCTCCATCTTGATGATCGGCAGGTCCATGAACAATGCCGCTGAAGAAGACGACATAGGGAACAATAAGGAAGGACCAGGACAGATCAACGATACAAACATGTGATCAGGTCAAGAATCTCAGGGATTCGAAGATACGGGTAGAGATCAAGGGCGAGTGTTGATTGAGACATCTATTCGGTAAACCCTCACACTTCTTAATTTACAAGACCTGCATGGGCCACCACTAAAACCATGTAACGCCTCAGAACCAGAATACTGGAGAGCGGGGGCGTATATAGCCAGCTACGTATATTGAAGTGCAACCCACCTCGCTATACGGTCACGGTTGTCCAGATATATGAGGGTTTAACTACAATCCATCAGCCTCGTATGGTCATGAACAAGTCTATTGTCTCAATCACAAGCAAGTAATAATAGTTACAAGATGTCAGAGCACCAAATATATAATAGCAAGGCGTCTCATACATTACATATTGGATGATCATGAAGCTAGTCGTACAAAATGTCAAGACTAGCAAGAGTTCAGTCATACATGATCAACCCTAGGATCTGTCAATCATGTTATAGCCCGTAGGCAGACAGTAAATAAAGATGCAATACGAGCTAACACGTGCTCGTCAGTTAAACGCCTCAAAAGAATAATTTTTACAATAAAGTGGGAGGACAAAAAGAAACCCACTCGTTGCTAGGGTTAATCCTGATGGTCACCATCTGGCTGGAGGTTAGGTAGATCCTCTGGGACTGCTCCGATATCTGGCCATACAAAACCAGCTGGGTCAGACCCCAGAAAGAGCAAGTGCCACAAAGGAGGCTTCACTTAGGAACTAAAACCAGCATATCATAATCGAATATTAAAGATAATAAATAAAGAACTGATCATAATAATAATAGAGATAATAATAATAAATTGAGTACGAGGAAACCATTCAAGCAGCCAGACTGCAACCCTTAAACCAAACAAGGACCGGGGTTGCAGCCCTTCACCTGAATAGAAACCCGTCTCAAATACTAATGGTAAGGTAACAAGACAATAAACGAAGAGAGGACTCAGAACTGCTCCGGGAGCCAGGTTACAACCCTTAAACCAAACAAGGCCCGAAGTTGTAACCCTTCGTCTGAACAGAACTGGACCCCTGATCTTTATTGTTAAGGCCAGTATAAATAATTTATCATGTCGTTACAGTAAGTAAAACATGACGAGCGTGGCATGGGGTTGCAATAAGACAATAACGAAGAGAGGACACAGAACTGCTCCGGGAGCCAGGTTACAACCCTTAAACCAAACAAGGACCGGGATTGTAACCCTTCGCCTGAACAGAACTGGACCCCCGATCGTTATTGTTAAGGCAAGCCTCAATAATCATGTCGTGTCACAACCTTATACAGGATCGGGACAAGACTAAGCTGGGATAAACTCCATCCAATCAATCACGACCAATCAAGAGTACGGTTTGATACTTTTAACTAACTAGGGTTATCACAGGCCTAGTTACTAGCAAGATGCAATGAGATTATTCCAACAGCCACAAGCCCTGCAGACCATCCGGTTATCCAGGTCGAATGTCCGTTTATGGAGAATGCAACACTTGACTGTGTGCTGGAAATGTGCCCTACTCATCGGTACGCTACAAGTCCACTTAATGTGCCCAGATAACGGGATTGCCTATAGTTGGAAATCTCTTCATGTCTACTGAATTATTTTAGTTTATTAGCCTTAGTCAATTACTGTAGGTATCCCTGACCGTGGTACTCAGAGATTCCTGCCTTAGACATGATGCAAACATTACCGGTTCATTTAGTACAAACACATTCACCCACGGTGTCCAGGCCATTCAATTCTGCCATGACATGCTAGCCGTCGCAACAGCATTCGAGATATATATCATGTCAAATACACTGTCAAGAGTGCGCCACGACGGGTCACTATCATGTCATGTCATTATTTAAAATTAATATTTAACCTGGTATAAGCGTGTATGCAATAACTAAATATAAACAGGGTGCAAGAGTTGTGGAAGAATCATGCGGCTCAGGGAGACGGAACATAACTTCCACATACGAACTTAAAATGAGGTGCTTCAGAGATATTCGGAAAGGCAAGGCAAAGATCTAAAACTTTCATGTTTTAAGTTTTTCGAAATTATGGCTAAAAAAATAGCTTAATTTGGCAAAAACAGTCATTCTGTGCACTTTTTATGCCAAAAATTCAATACTGCGTAAAATATGTAAAAGGGGAGGGTTCCAGCGTAAAATTTTACATTCTGGGTACCATTCATCGTAAAATACGCAATTTCAGGGTTTCCTGCGTAAAATATTACATTTTGGATGATATCCAGCGTAAAATACGCAATTTCAGGGTTCCCAGCGTAAAATTTTACATTCTGGATACAATCCAGCGTAAAATACGCAATTTCAGGGTTCTCAGCGTAAAATTTCACATTCTGCATACAATCCAGCGTAAAATACGCAATTTCAGGGTTCCCTGCGTAAAATTTAATTTTACGCAAGCCTTCCTGCGTAAAATTTGATTTTACGCTAGCTTTCCTGCGTAAAATCTTATTTTACGCCAGCACCACATTCTTAAGCCGACATAAAAATTCATAAAACTTGTTTTGGCCATAAAAACTTCATTTTAACTCGAAATGAGGTGAATCAAAAACCAAATTCACACAAAATTTCGTGCTCTTGCTCATGGAACTATTAGTTTTCGAAAATAACAAGTTTTAGTAGATCAAAACCAAGAAAACTCCATGAACTCAAAGTTAAAATGTAGATCTAGAAGAATCTATCCATCAAAATTAAAAACTTCAAGTTCTAAATAGGTTTATAATCATGTAAAGAAGAGAATGGAACAATAAAACTTAAGACCCCTCAAGAAGCAAGTTGCACTTGCCTAAACCTCTTGGTAGGTGGAGAGCAACGGTGAGCAAGAAGAAGAGTGAATGATGAGAGAGAAAGAGAGTAGGGTTAATAAATGATGATGGTGGTGGTAGGTAAGGGTTTTCCTTTGGTTCATGATGAACCTAAGGCAAACCAAGCCAAGCCGAACCAAACCAAGAATAACCAAGCAAATTGAAAATGTCGAAATAAACCAAGCAAGGTGTCATGTAATACAAGTCAAAATACGTATACGTATACCAAAATACGTAATACGAACAATATGCATTACAACTCTCCCCACCTTAAAAGAATTCCGTCCTCGAAATTTAATCAAGAGGCTAGAGATGCAAGGACAAGCTATACTAATCATAGGCAAGCTATACTAGTCAAGCAATCAAGCAATTACGTTCGTCGCCCAAAATTTCAAAAATACAATCTTTCTCGAAAAACCATTTAAAATAATTAAATTTTATAGAAAATTTGGCAGCACTTCCTCTATTTTCGGTCAACCCAAAAATTGGGAAATGTGCCACAATTTCCTACAAATTATCCCAAACCAGGGAAACCCAAATAATATATAAATTATGTCCACAGAAAATATTTTCGAAACAATTTTGGAACACCCGAGATGAATCCACAGTACTATAAGAACCAGAACCAATTTAGAAAAATCCTAACTAACCGAAATTAAAGAAACTTTTCCAAAAATTATTCCGAAGAATCACAGAAACCATCAATTCAAAAAATCCGAGAATCACAGAAACTATTCCGAAGAGTTCTCGGAAAATCCGAAATGGAATCGGAAAGCCCGAAACTAAATCAGAAACAAAACAACCGAACTCTACAGAAACTTGCCAAATGCAAATTCGGAAATCCCGAAGAATCGAAAACCTCACAACCGGTTCCCGTTGCAGGATCAGGGACCAATATCTCATCATAGACTATGGAAATAGAAACGAGAAAATGAAATATACCCTGGGTTGCTCGACTAGAGCTCTCAGATGTTAAAATTGGAAGAAAAACCAAATTTTTGCAGACTCGAAACGTGTCCAGCACTCGCGGTCAGCAAAAAAATCCGTGGGACAGCAGATTGATCACAAAGCAACCAGATCGAGGACCACAGGAGGTCGGGCACGGGCGCAGGGGTCGCCAGCGAAGGAGTTTGCCGAGCGGGGTCGACCGAGAACGGTGGCAGCGAGATCCGCCCGGGTCGCCTGGCGGCTGCGAGCGGCGCTGGGGGTCAGGGCCGATCGGGGGTACGGTGCTCGGCCTGGATGGCTGAGCGCGGAGTCGGCTCTTCGGGTGGTGGAGCTCCGACTCGAGCTCCAGAAGTTAGGGCACGGGGGTTAGGGCTTTGGAAAGGAAAAGTAGTGATGTGAGTGATGGAATGAGGGGTTTATATAGGATAGGAGGATGGGGTTACCGGATCCGAAGGGGTGAACGACCGGGAGAGGAAAGATCGCCGGTTTCCGAAGGTTACGGGAGGTAGGGGGTCGGCCAACCGAGAGGCTTCGGTTCTCATCAGTTGAGAACCCAACAGAATGAATGAGAATGAGAGTTATAAACTCTCTCTCTCTCTCTCTCAACTCTAATGTTAATGAATGGTTTTAGCTTAATGGGTTAAAGGGTTGAAACCATTTAGTTTGGGCCTAGGGGCTATGGGTCCAAGTTGCTAAGTAATGGGCTAACATAAATTTAATGGGTTGAAAAAAAATGGTTTATGGTTATGTATATTAGAAAGCTAAGGCTTTAAGTGGGTTTCAATCCAATGGGCCAAATATTCATAGACTTGGGTTTCTAACAAATGGCTAAAAATGACAACTAATATAATTTCTTTTTAGAAAAATTATAATTTAACATTTTACAACTCTAAAAATGTTTTATGGTTCCAATTGGGTTCGGGTGTGGCTGACAATCAAAACTCCAAGTTTCAATTGAAAAGAATTTTTTACACTTAACTGATTAATTAATAATACTAATATTAATTTAACAACACACAATTAAAATTAATTATTAGAAAATTGCGGGTTTCACAAGTGGAAGGCTTCATTGATGCTAGCTGGTGTTCAAAGGTGGAAAGCGAGAGATCTACAGGTGGATATGTCTTTTCCTTGGGTGGAGCTGCTTTATCGTGGAAGTCGAAGAAGCAGACTATACTCTCTCGTTCCTCCATGGAATCTGAATTCTATGCACTTGAAACTGCAGCAGATGATGCAGAATGGCTTCGAAAGCTCATGTATGATCTTCCAGTGGTTGGGGCTCAGATACCGGCGATACCGATATACTGTGACAACCAGGCGACTGCGGCAGTGGCATCAAATGACCTCTTCAACGGAAAGAAGAGGACTGTGTGGTTGAATCATAGGGCAGTACACGATCTTATCAAAAGAGGTGTAATTGCAGTGATTGATGTTCGGAGTCAGAAGAACCTGGCAGATCCGTTCACAAAGGGCCTCAAGCGCCAGTTGGTCGATGACACAGCTTGTAAAATGGGCTTGAAGGCATTCTGATAGTGTGTCTTTGTAATCCTACCATAAAGTTTTTTGCTATTAGTTCAAAGAAAAATCTACTAGACATCTAACTTTTGGTTCAAAGGAGGTTCATTGACTGGGAAACTTTCAGGTAATAGTGGGTACTTGTTCTCTGGAACATGGAAGGGATACGGATCCATAACCACTGTTGTCTACTATGTATTTTCTGCGAAAAAATAGATCCTGTGGAAGGTTGGCTTAAACGCCTTAATGAGTTCTCAGGCAGAGTGAATGCCTGGTGTGCTTTACAGGAAGCACGGTAGAGCAGCACTACAAAGAGTGAAACTCCATGCTACAGTGGGGTGACTCTACCATAAGGTTCCCAGGTCTGGGATAATGCCTCGGCTTTGCAAGCCAAGTCATAGCGGCGTAGCACCACAAATAGGCAGGTAGCATAATGTTGTATGGCGTAATTAAAGAGTTGTAGACAGTACTACAAAGGGGAGGATGGTCCCATGTTACAGTGGCATGACACCACGATGAGGTACCCAAGTAGGGGTAAAGCCTCGGCCTTGCAAGCCATGTCGTTTTGGCGTAACACCGCAAGGAAGCCTTAGGCTTCATGCTGAGTGCTACAGTAGTATGACACTACGATGAGGTTCCCAGGTAGGGTAATACCTCGGCTTCAGGCCATGTCATAGCGGCGTAGCACTGCAAGGAAGCGCAAGGCTTCATGTCATGTCTCTTTAATAAAGAACTCACCTATAGTGTATGGAAAGAGATATCAGGCCGTCTCTTGAGGGTAAACTTGTAGACGCCCAAAATTATACACTGAAACCAGGCTGGCACAGGGCCTTTAATGTGCAGCCAGAAGCACACGTTACTACACTTTGTGAGTGGGAAGAATTATAATTGTGGTACAGAATTCAAGGCGTAGTCCATTCTTGTATCACATTGTTATTTAACCCATGCAGGAAAATTCAAGTCGTCAGCGACATCTATCCTAATGCAAAATGGACGGTTACTGTGGAGAACGCTCAACCCTGGACACATATATATGTTGTGATATGTGGGGGATTGTTGGTGCTTTCTTTACATGGAGAGAGCTTGCTCTCAACATGCCTTGTAAAAGTTTAGTCCCACATCGGAAATGCACCATGAGTTATCTCAACATATATACTTGGTTGTGTTGTTGAGAGATGCACATGGGATGGTGACCCTAAGAAGGGAACCATGTGGGTAATTTTACTAGGAGGTAAGAATAAGGCTCCAAGGATTAAGCATTAATGCTTTTGTCATTCTCTTGGATTAATTTCATTTGGAGCTAAGCCCCAAAGGGGCTTAGCGACTCGGACTCGGGCTCATGGGCTCATGGACTCGCACCAGGCTGACTGTGCAGACTACAAGTCAGTTATGGAAAGATTGATTCAATGCGATTAATTCAGATCCACTTTTTGTCGGATTTAATTCAATCTTTCCATAAGATTTAAATTAATTTCGTTGCCATCTTTGTGGGATTTAATTCAATCTTTCCATAAGATTTGAATTAATTTTGTTGCTATCTTTGTGGGATTTGAATTAATTTCGTTGCCATCTTTGTGGGATTTGATTCAATCTTTCCATAAGATTTGAATTAATTTCGTTGCCATCTTTGTGGGACTTAATTCAATCTTTCCATAAGATTTGAATTAATTTCATTGCTATCTTTGTGGGATTTAATTCAATCTTTCCATAACTGAAAAGACGGTTAGGGTTTCCACCCCCTCTCTATATATACTCTCTTCTGGCCTCCTTTGTGAGGTACTACGAATTTTATAAGTCAGAAAAGAGAGAGAAAGAGAGGGAGTTGCTGCCGCCATTGCAAGTCCATCCGAGGAGTCAGAACCGAGGTGACTTCAAGCGTTCCACAAGTTCTTCAACTTGCAGGTTCCTAGAAACAATTCGTGTGGGACGAATCTTGCTTTGAGCAACGGTGTTTTGACACCCTAGCAACTTTTCTTCTTCTCATCTTTTTCTACATTATTGTAACTCGTTCTGTTCCAATTGTAACACATTTGCAAGGAAGAACGAGAGATCTTCTCTTCTCTATTTCCCTCTTTCATATTGTAATCTGGCTATTTGGTTTTTTTTTGTATCATCGTAGATCTTGAGTTTGATCACTGCAAAGTTTTTTGTGTGACATCTCAGATCTCGATTGCATCAGTTTCCTATCTTTGGTCAAGCCCTGGGACTAACACGGTCGTCGTTTATACTCGTGGTAGAATGGTGCCGGTCCTCGACCGTCCGCGCAGCGCTCTAGCCGTTGAGTTTTCATGCACGGACGTCCCATCTACATAAATGTGTATCGACATCTCGGACCCGTTGGCATATAAAATAATTAATCTTATCTTCATATATAAAATGACACAATATAGAAATATTATTATATAATATGCGAAAAATGCTTGAGCCTGTCGAGTATTTAAATATACTAGTAAATGCACGTGTTTTGCACGTATACTAGCATATAATAAAAATATTATGCAATTATAGTCAAATATTTCTTCTAACTCATGTGGTTAAGTATGAGGTATTTTTCTTTTTTGGTTGAGTTTGATTTTCTATATTGACAAATTTAAGCTTTTTTTCAACAATTTTTTAAACAATTTATTTTTTAAAATAAAATGGACAATGATATAATTACGACTTAAACCGCTCAAAAATGAACCGTTTTGAAGTCTCATTATATAGTGGAAGATATATGAAAAAAGATGTTACAAAGAAAAGAACCGACCCGCAACCATCTTCTATTTATAAATAAAAAAATATAAAATTCACAATAAAGACAGACAAGAATTAAGTTTACAAAATTTAGCATAAAGAGATACAATAAAAACTTATATTAAAAAACCACGCACGTATACAATACTAAATAAGAGCATCTCCAACCCTATATATTTTGAGTTTAAAAAAAATGGTTAGCACATAGGGATGACAAGTTTTCATTTTAAAAATATTTCTCCAATACAAATGTAGAATATATCATGAAGTTGGCATGACAATGACATTGCAAGGACAATGTGAAATTGGTTGTCTAGATCTAGACAATGTACTTCACAATGTCTTTTGTCTCCACATCATCAATTATGAATAGAAATATTTATTAAAAAAAATAAAAAAGTGGAAGAGTTGTCTTGAAATTTGGAAAAAATAATTTTTATTGTCTTCTCAATTCTTTTGCATTGGAGAACACTTTTTTATCTTATTGTGTTGTGTGAATATCATCTTGCCACATAAAAAAGATATTGTCTTGTGCCTCATGCCATATAGGAATCACAACACAAAACAAGACAATAGGGTTGGAGATGCTCTAAGGTTACTAAGTAGGGAAAGCACACAGAAAAATCTAGAAAGATTACACTAATCTAGTAAATTCAAAAAGTCTGTTTTTCAACATGTCTATTTCTACTTATCTTTGTTTTAACACATATTTTTAGTAAATTCACATGCACGTAAAATATATTTTTCTTTCTTCCTACCTTTTTGATATGGTTAAAAAATAGTTCAAATATTAATATATTTGAATTATATATATGTTTATATTTTAATTAAAATTATTATAGATTTGTTTATAATTATAATTTATTAGGGTTATACGTGGAGAAAAGAGAGGGTTATGAATTATGCGGAAGATAAGAGAGAAAGTTAGTTTTAGAATTTTTATTATTCTAAATTTAATTAATTGATGGAGGATTTGCAAAGTACCTATAGAGGGCCGTTTATAAACCACCTCATATTAGTAGAAATCCCACTTAGGGTGTGTTTGATTGCAAGGTGGAAAATATGTGGAAAAGAAATTAATTCCATGGAATTATTTTTTCTAGGAAAAAACATTCCATGGAATTTAAAAAAATTCATGGAAAACTTAATTTGGGTGTTTGATTGACATTATTTTCCACGGAAATGGTTATTTTCCATGGAAAATGATATTTTTCTATGGGTTGGGCAAATTTCATTTTCCACCATTTTAGAAGAAAATATGAAAAATGATAGTTTTTTGGAAAATAATTCTATGGAAAATATAAGCTATCAAACACTACAATTGGTGGAAATTTTGTGAGGTGTTATGAAACCCTTATCTATTCACCATTATGTCATGAGTTATACATGACCCTTGGGATCTTGTAACTCATGACCCTTGGGTTATGTAACTCATGACCCTTGGGTTGTCCCTTGTACCTATATATATGGCCCTTGCCATATGATGAAATGAGAAGAAGAAAGATACTATTCTACAATTCTAGTTTTCCTTCAAACACGTTATCAGCACGACACTCTACAGCTACAACTTGGCCTCTCCCATTCCAAGCATCCTCATTACGTTCTCAACGAGGATGGGTTTTATAAGATATCAGTAAATGGTAATTTGCTCTCGTTTCAGGTATTTTTTTTGTATGTTCTTACCTCTATAGTTGCTTTCCTTCGACATACAATTTCATGAAACATGCTACTGAGCATAGTTCATGAGATTTACATTCGAGAATAATATTGGAATGGGATGCTGTAGACCATACTTCATAACAAGTTAGCCTCATCAATAACAAAGCCTTTTATCATGATAAATTTGGTATAGACATATTTCATGTGCTGCTTTATTATGTGGTAAATATAAGATACTTGAATGCATCTTGTTAACATAGGATGGCCATATTTAGGCAGAAATATGACGCATGACACATATTTAAACTTCTGACAAACTTCGTCTGATTATACGAAACCTTAATTTTTTTAATTTGAAATCAGGCACTCATGTACACACACTCTCCGAATACAATTGTCGGACACTTTTATATGCTTGTTTGAAATCAGGATAAAAAGGTTAAAGTTTTTTTTTTCTTGTGTGGGAATTTTAATTTCATATAAATCAAGTACGACAACAAAGTCGTCATCCCAAATTTTTTTTTTGGGCCACTTCAGACTGATATTCAATTATTTAATATCATACTGATAAAATAGGTAAAATTAGAAGTGGTATATCCTGTTGATACTTGTAACAGACACAAGTTTTGATTGGCCTATGATAGAAGCATTACTTACACAAAGGTACTAAAAATAAACGGGCTCCTTTCATGTGTTAAAATTGTTTTTGAATATTCACATTGGTTGATCATTGTCATATATATTACTCTTTGGACAATTGATCTTATATAATTGTCATCACTTAAGTAAATTACTGTTCAACTAATCTTGTTAGAATTGACAACGTAGCAATTTTTTTTTCAATTCTAGCTTCTTTTATTCAATATTTTAATTTAGGCTAAATCAAACAATTAATTAATTTAGTAAAAATTCCTTTAGTTTTTAAGTTCTAAAGTTAAGATTTGTTTGGGAACAAGCCGAAAGGGCCCTTCTGTCAACAAGGCGAAATATCGTCTAAGCGACCGGTACTTAAGAGTTCCTAGTGAACCTCCGCTTGCTGGGATCCGGCCCCTACAGCTAACCCAACCTTATCAAAACTTGAAAAACTAAAAATTTAAAGGTTTATTACTAAAATTATTTTAATTGTTAATTTTAGCTTAAAACCATCTTATTGAGTATATATAATTTTTCAGACCTTAGAAATATGACTTCCAAGGTAGAGACTTTCTCTGCAATGCCTGCAAAATTCAATGGCACATATTTCAAGAGGTGGCAGAGCCAGATGATTTTTGGTTTACCATATAAATTATGCATTTTTCCAAGCAACTTATTGACCTCTCTATATCGGCCCGTCGATCGATAATTTTTTTTTCATTGATCTATAGATGAAGTGTGAATGCCTTGTGGACAGCGCCTCGACGCACACAATTCTTCGAGAAAAAAGCTATTTTTATAGCTTATATGATTATGACGGTCCCGTTATTACGATATCAGGACTATCAAACATAATAGAAGGATCTGGTGAAGCAATTATATTGCTCCCAAATAAAACAAGACTAATAATAAAAGATGCACTATTCTCTCCTAAATCAAATAGGAACCTCATAAGTTTCAAGGACATTCGTTTAAACGGATATCACTTAGAAACAAATGAAATAAATGAGGCAGAATATCTGTATGTTACTCGTCTAAAAGATGGTTCAAAAACTATCTTAGAACGATTCAAGGGACTCCCATCGGGTCTCTATCATACTCATATTCAATCAACAGAAGCTAACATGATTGTACACCAGAAGTGTCATTCATCGCCAAAATTTAAACTTTGGCATGATAGACTGGGTCACCCAGGATCAGCTATGATGAAACGAATCATGAGCCAATCCAGTGGACACAACCTGCAGAACCTGAAGATTCTTCAGAAGTATGATTACTCGTGTCTACCTTGTTTTCAAGGCAAACTTATAACGAGACCATCCCTTTTGAAAGTGGGACTAGAGTCTCCTAGCTTCTTAGAGAGAATTCATGGAGACATTTGCGGACCTATTCACCCCGCAAGTGGTCCATTTAGGTACTTTATGGTACTTATAGATGCATCTACTAAATGGTCTTATGTGTGCCTTTTGTCCACCCGCAACTTAGCTTTTTCTAAGCTATTGGCACAAATAATTAAGTTGCGGGCTCATTTCCCCGATAACCATATCAAAAAATTAAGACTTGATAATGCGGGTGAATTTACTTCACAGGTTTTTCAAGACTATTGCCAAGCAACTGGCATCGAAGTTGAACATCCTGTAGCTCATGTTCACACCCAGAACGGGTTAGCAGAATCTCTTATTAAGAGATTACAATGGATTGCTCGTCCATTGTTGATGCAGTCACAGTTGACTGTGGAAGCTTGGGGTCATGCTATATTGCATGCCGCATCACTTATTAGAATACGGCCTTCTGGAGGTCATATTCTATCTCCGATGCAGCTCGCTTATGGTTCACCTCCAAATATCTCTCATTTGAGAGTTTTTGGTTGTGCTGTTTACGTCCCCATTGCTCCCCCACAGAGGACCAAAATGGGTCCACAACGTCGATTAGGTATCTATGTTGGGTTTGACTCACCCTCTATAATTAGATACCTAGAACCCCTGACGAGTGACGTATTTAAGGCACGTCTTGATGACTGTGAGTTTGATGAAGGATTATTTCCTAAACTGGGCACACAGTCTAAGAAGCCAGAAGCTTCTAAGACAATTTCTTGGGACACAAAAACTTTGTCTCATTTTGATCCGCGTACAAGTCAATGTGAAGATGAGATCCTGAAGATATTACATCTTCAGAACACTGTACATCTACTTCCGGATACATTTACTGACAACCAGAAGATTGTCAGATCACACGTCCCTGCTGCCAATACGCCAGCTAGGATTGACATCCCCAAAGATGGATGCAATCCACCGGCAGCAGAAATGGCAATACCTCAATTAAAAAGAGGACGCCCACCAGGTTCAAGAGACAAAGTCCCTCGTAAAAGAAAAAACCCTGGAGAAATTAAGAAGATCCCAACACAGAATGCTGAGCTCAGATCAGCTACCTCTCCCCTCCTAGTTTCCCCTGAAGAGGAACAAACAGGAGAAATATCATTAAATTATGTACGTACTGGAGAGGTACTGAACAGAAAAAGCACAGTCGTCGACGACGATTTTTCGTTCAATATTGCCGTTCACGTCACTGAAAATGACGATGACATCGATCCACGGTCTCTAGCGGAATGTAAACGCAGAGGCGATTGGCCAAAGTGGAACGAGGCAATAGGAGTAGAGCTGGACTCACTCTTGAAACGCGAAGTCTTTGGACCAGTAGTCCAAACACCTGAAGGTGTAAAACCTGTGGGATATAAATGGATCTTCACAAGAAAAAGAAATGAACACAACATAGTTGTGCGCTACAAAGCACGCCTTGTAGCACAAGGTTTCTCCCAGAAACCGGGAATAGATTATGAAGAAACATATTCTCCGGTCATGGATGGGAATACCTTCAGATTCCTGATCAGCCTCTCTTCTCTGAAAAGCCTAGAAATGCAGCTCATGGACGTTGTGACTGCATATCTTTATGGCAATATAGATAAAGATATCTATATGAAACTCCCTGAAGGATATAAAATTTCACCAGAGAAAACAGATAGACCTCGGGACACTTATTCTGTAAGGTTACAAAGATCATTGTACGGTCTTAAACAATCAGGAAAAATGTGGTATAACAGACTAAGTGAGTTTCTTGCTACGCAAGGATTTACTAATGATAAAGTCTGCCCGTGTATCTTTATAAAAAGATCGGGAACAGGATTTGTTATAGTCGCCGTTTATGTCGACGACTTAAATATCATTGGATCTCCTGCAGAGATCACTGAGATATCTGAAAGCCTTAAGACAACTTTTGAAATGAAAGACCTAGGCAAAACAAAGTATTGTCTTGGCTTACAGATCGAACACCTAAAGGGTGGTATCCTGTTACACCAATCTACATATACACAAAGATTACTTAAATAATTCCACATGGATAAATGCCATCCCCTTAGTACACCAATGGTCGTTCGATCATTGGACGTAAAGAAGGACCCTTTCCGTCCACTGGAAGAGGGGGAGGAATCATTAGGTCCTGAAGTACCTTACCTAAGTGCCATTGGGGCACTACTCTATCTGGCTAACTGTACGCGTCCTGATATAGCGTTTTCAGTTAACTTATTAGCCAGATACAGTGCAGCGCCCACAAAACGCCACTGGAATGGAGTGAAGCATCTTCTGCGCTACCTCCAAGGGTCTATAGACCTAGGACTATATTACCCGAAAAGTGGGTCTTCCATTTTACTTGGTTATTCAGATGCAGGTTATAGATCAGATCCCCACACAGAGAAATCACAAACTGGATTTGTGTTTACTTTCGGTGGTACGGCTATCTCCTGGAGGTCCGTCAAACAGACCAGTGTGGCTATCTCATCCAACCATTCTGAACTCCTGGCAATCCATGAAACAAACAAGGAGTGTATTTGGCTCCGCTCCGTCATTCAGCACATTTTGGCATCTACTGGCCTGAAGACTGGTGAACTTGAGCCTACTACCCTTTTTGAAGATAATGCAGCATGCGTAGCTCAACTTCAGAAAGGATACATGAAGAGTGACAAGACGAAGCACATATCCCCCAAATTCTTCTGGACGCACGACCTTCAAGAGAAGGGACAAGTCAAAGTACAACAAATTCAATCTTGTAATAACTTAGCAGATTTGTTTACCAAAACACTGCCACGATGTACTTTTGTAAAGCTTGTAAGAGGAATAGGGATGAGGCAACTAAAAGACCTGCAAGCCTGAAGCTTGTATAGATCAGGGGGAGTAAAACTATAGGATTGTACTCTTTTTCCTTAGGACTGATGGTTTTTCCCACTGGGTTTTCCACAGCCAAGGTTTTAATGAGGCAAACTAAGTTTACTCTGGATCCAGCAGTATCCACCCCATTAGCTTATTGAATCCTGAAGTATTTCATAAGTGGATCCAAGGAAATGGATGAATAAGGGGGAGTGTTATGAAACCCTTATCTATTCACCATTATGTTATAAGTTATACATGACCCTTGGGATCTTGTAACTCATGACCCTTGGGTTATGTAACTCATGACCCTTGGGTTGTCCCTTGTACCTATATATATGGCCCTTGCCATATGATGAAATGAGAAGAAGAAAGATACTATTCTACAATTCTAGTTTTCCTTCAAACATGAGGGAAATATTTTCCCAGAAAAAAAAGCCCAATCAAACACATCCTTAGATGTTAAACAATAAACTTATTAAATTAAGACCTACCACTATTAGAATTACTAAAAAAATCCTAACAATTTCTGTATAAATAGAATTACTAAAAATTCCTAACAATCTTACAGGGCCACGGTCATTCCTCGTTGCTGCGAGACACTGCAGGGGGTCGGATCAGACGAGAGACGGACCACCTTCTGCCTCCTAGCTGGATGGGCATCCGCGTTCGCCCCACGTTCTTCGACGACGTAATATGCTACCGGAGTACCGGTCCCGATTCTACGCCGTGACCAGCCTTGGACAGATGGTGGTGTGCGACGTCGGCTCGGCCGAGGCCCGTCCGAAGCTCTCGATGCCTACGCTGAGCCCCATGTCCAGTGGTCGTATCAGGGATGGATCCAGAAACGTATACATAGACTAGAGTGGGTTGGAGCCTTGTTAGCAATTCGGCAAAAGGAAAAAATTCGGAACGACAAAAGTACGAGTATAAATCGGCTGATCAGTGCAAATAAAATACGTTCAAAAATTCAGTCAAATATTCGAGAAATGGAAATATTGAGGTTTCAAACTTCACATTCTTAAATATGTTGTCAAATTTGGTTCATTAAACAGGTTTCTACCACGTTTTTTTGCCAAAATTTTCAATAATTTATACGGAACACTTTTAAAATTTTGCATGCTTAAAATTTATGTACTGATTTGAATGTATCAAAAGTACGCAAGTATTATACGTTTCTGAAAGATACGAAAAAATTCTTGTATAATACGAGTTTTATTTGGATGATTGCTTACAATGGATTGGAGTAGACTAATTTCTTTTAAAAAAATACATATAAAAAAAACCCTTTTTAGGGTGGGCTCCAACCCTTTTTATGATCGATCGAATGGATACGCAGATAGACTTGGTTAGTCGATGATCGAGTATATGTTGAGAAACGTGCTAGTATAGTGATGCGGTAAGGCGATTGCAAGAATTTTACGATGCACGAGAGCGACGGATAGCAGAACGACCCTAAGAGTTGTGTTGTAGATCAATTTGAGTAACGGTTAGGTTATGCGTGTTGAGCGCTATCTATGTTACGAAACAAACTAGTCGGGATTGATTCGAAGGAGTAAAGGATTCGTACTCGGTCGAGAATAGGAGATGGGTGTATCGTAAGAGACCTTGGGTCAGAAAGATTGTTGCCTTTGAGTATCATAGACTCAAGTTGACCTCTTGTATCGGAAGAGCGCGAGCATGATGTCTGGATAAGTTACCTAGCAGGGGTAGCCCCAGACGCAATGCGTGGATAGAGCGAGAACGCGGATCACGTTGGAATAGTTGTGTGCGAGACTTAGTACAATGGTAGGCAAAAAAAATAGAGACATGTGGACTTAGTCCATGTCGTTAAGGCCAAATGTTATGAATGATTGGATGAAAGACTTGAGTTATGTGAGAAATAGGCAAACGGTTGGGCGAATAGGCATTGCGAAAAATTGTTGCGATCGGATGCGCAATGACTTGATGCAATCGAGTGTTAGGTGGCCGGTGAGAGACTTATGAGATCGAAGTTACGGGTTTGAATCAAGTTACGTACAGAAATATTTGGAAGAGGATCGCATGTTATGGGATGATGCATATGAGAAGTATTTTGAAAATAGGCGCTAAGGTCTGACCAAGTCGAGTATGGAATGATTGGTGCTTGAAGATCTAAGTTGAGCCTATTAGTTGTCCCGATATCCTACAACTAAGCTTGGCTGAAATGCATATATTGGTGGGATGCCTAAAATATGTGTATGATCCAAACTAAGTTGTATGATTCCAACGATAGCAGCACAAGATCGTGAGAAGATCTAGCGAGGCACTTGGATTAAGTGTTGGTTTCGGTTCGAGGATGAACCTAATTTTGAATGGTATATTATGTAATGCCCCGCTCCGCACGGTGCATTACGATGAGTCGTTAACTTGAAGAGTTGCGTTGACCCGATGAGGTATCGATGCGAATCGATACAAGAGTTACGTTGGCCAAAGGTAAGCTTTGAGTCGATTGGAATATATGGATCGAATCGATGCAAAGGATAAGTCCCGTTGAGCAAGTGCTGATTTTAATTGATCTGGTGTGCAGGCTATGCTTTTACGCTGTACGATAAGAGGTCGACATTTTGCCTTATGCAATGAAGTATCCGCGAAACCAAATCGTGGCCTTGCAACGGATTATGGCATGGACGCGTGATAGACCAAATCAACCGAGTAGTTCAAAGGAATGGCTAAGTCCGGGAGTTAGCTATGCGACCGAGTTATGGAAGCGAGACGCTTCAACTCAGCAAAACGACAAGGCATATCGGCTTAAGGTGGGCGGGTTCTTGACTCTCTCTCCCTATTCCTTCACGTCTAATAAGAGATATCATTGTATGCGTAATATGTTATCGAGTTAGCAAGCGTGGCTCGGCGAATAAGTGTCTAAATATGTGTTGAACACTAAGATAGAACATTGAACAATCGAACAATTGAAGCGACGTGCATCAAGTGTACGAGTCGCAGTAGGGCGGTGATGGTAGAACATTGAAAGACAATATCGAGATGTGCATCACGTGCACGCCTCTGAGAACATTGAACACTAGGCGTAGAACATTGATTACGGCGTTGAGCGTGCCCTCGGGCACTTATGCTATGAAAAGACTAAATAACTACGGAATTAGGCTATGAGAATGACTTACGAATGGTACGCGTGGAATACAAGTACGAGATGTCTAAGCCGTTGGGCATCGTGCATCAATATGGATGTGTTGGGGCATAACGCCGACGGAGCTCCCCATACGGTTGGTGGATTATGTTTATGAGACGCGAATATGGTTATGGTGCGAGACTATGTTATGGAACGGAGGATTGGTTGGAACGATATGATTTGTATGCTATGGTACGTATTGCATGGTCAATGGATTCGGATTGCCCGTGCACGGGTGCGGCTTCCCTCGGACGGTTACGCCGGGGCACCGGGACCGTTCGGCCTAGGAGGAAATTAATTATGGTATTTATGGTGCACATCATTCGGACGGATTGCGACCATCCAGTGCTGTGATAAGCTATGATATTCGTAAGTTTGGGATCCTTCGGATACTAGGCTAGCAACCCGTATCGAAGTGATTGTAGGCTTACACATAAGAGATGCCAAGTCCATTACGGTGCGAAACACCGTGACCTTCATATAGATAGGGCCGATGGGCTGAGTTGAGAGTTGGGTGCAGGCGCAGGGCCTGCGACCCTTATGCATTGTTTAAGTTTATGATTGGAATGTTGCGTGAATTATATGGTTTCATACGTAAGTTCTAACCAGTACAGGCTAAGGAAAATGGGACGAAGATTAGCACGATCACTATATTTATGTTCATATTATGTCTAACTGTATCTGCCGCAGGGACACGGTATGGGACACATTTATGATATGGAGCTATGTTTAAGTATTTTCATGAAACTGATCCTAAGGCTAAATAGAAAGATCACCAATTAAGATGCATGTTTCACTAAAGATATTTAGTGTTTGGTTTGGGTGCGAGCGGGTCTTGATCAGTACGAAGCGAGGACGAAAGCACTAATCTCCCACTAGTTTATGTGCAGGCTCAGGTTATGATCAGCATGGGGCGGAGCTTGGCTTGGACGTGCCGAGGCATGGAGTCCTTGGCGTTCAAGAGGAGCTTCCGCATAGGCGTTCGGACTTGCGACATGGAGATGTTCGGCTGAAGACTACTTGGTGGCTATAATGAGGCATAATGTATGGAACAATGTAATCCTTTGTGAGCTAGAGAGATCATGGGCATTGTAGCCAATTGGCATATTAAGTTGGGCTATTCAGAGCCTTGTAACCTTCATTTCATTATGAATAAAAGAGATTTTTGTTGTATTCTTTATTTTTCTTCCGCTGCTTATGTTACGAATTTGAGATAATCACTATGTGAATCGTTATCTTGCCTTGCACGAGCGCAACTCCAGGCTTGTGTGGCATCACGCCCCAGCGAGGACGATAATTCGGGTAAAATCTAGCGAGGACGAGCGATTTTCAGGATCGGGACGTGACAAGTTGGTATCAGAGCGGTTCCATCCTTTGGACCGTGCATGAATCTCTTTGACCCTCAGTTGCTTCGCTATCGAATTCAGTTGACTCTAAGTTATTTTCGTAACCGCATGGCTCATAGATCTGCTCGATGCTACATTGGATGTTCCATACAATAAGTCTATATTAAGTGATTACGTTTGCCACAAGTATGTCGTGACTACCACGTGATCTTCGGGTGCCATCGGAGAGTGTTGGTTGCACGAAGTACAACGGGCTATGAGATTATGGTTTTCCGAAGGACGGTGGTCGCCACGGGCTATGAGATTATGGATCTGCTGCTGCTGCTGCTGCCGCATATGTTGCTGTTGCAGCTGCTGTTGGTGCTGCTGTTGCAGCTTCTGTTGGCGCTGCTGCTGCTGCAGGGGTTGCTGGCCTGGCGCGGCGGCAGCGGTGGCTGCCCGACGGTGGCCGACGGCTACGGTGGCATGGCCAGCAGGTGGAGGAGGTGGTGGTGATGAAATGGTGATGGTGGTGTTAATGGTGGTGGTGGTGTGTGGTGATAAAGATGGTGATGGTTAGGATGATGATGGGGGAGTAGATGTAAATGATGGTGATGAAGAAAATAGGAGGAGAGGAAGGAGGCTGGGGCTGAGCTCGGGAGGAGGCTGATGGTGGTTCGGCCAGGAGGGGGAGGAAGGAGAAGAAGCTTGCTGTTGAAAAAAAAAGGTGGGAGAGAAAGTAGAGAGAGAAAGATTATTAAAGTTAGGGTCGGCCATAGAGAGGGGTTTTTGGGAGTGAGTGCCAAGTAGGAATGGAGGGCTAGGATTAAATAAGAGGGGAATGAAGGCTATGATTTAAATGAGGATTATATTATCCTCTAGGGATTTAATTCAATGCAAAATACATTAAATATTTGAAGTGGAAAAACTAGGTATTTAATATTCTTGGTAGGAAAAAGTGTGTGTGGGTATTCATGAGGGGGCAACATGAAGTTTGGGTTGGGTTCGGTTGAGCCGGATCGCGTCAAAATCGGACATGGTGCAATAACTGAATTTGAATAGGTATTTATGATCATCGGTAAATAAGTAACATGTGGGGATTCAAATAAATGGGACACAAGTGTCAGGTGGTAGTAGGCTTCGTGTGGGCCATGTCCATATTTTGGGTCGACTAGGTTGGATCGATATCGGGTCCCGAAATTAATTGAAAATCAGGTCACATTTTACGGTGGATAATTAATTGGTCTAAATTGGCCCAAAAGTTGTGCGAAGCAAATGAAGCACAAGATGGTGTCTGAGTGGGACACGAAGGTCATGGGTGTAGGGCGTCTCAAGTAGATCATGCATGATAAGTTGATTTCAAGAAAATGACTAGCCTTGTGCTCCTAATTAAAAGTCACGATAACGTGCATATGATGATCAAGGAGAAGAGTGGGAATATCAATTAATAATTAATTAATGATCAAATGGTATAAATTGACCCGAAGTTGTGTGAAGAAAAAAGAGTACAAAGGAATAAGTTTGGATGGGACATGATATATCAACATGAAGGTAATCTTGTCTACTACACACTGATGAAGAGAGTTTCCAGAGATTGGCATCCCTGACGCTCAAGAAGTCAAAGTCACGATAAAGATCATTTAATCAAATAATAATCAAATGATAATATCTATTGCAAATAATTGATTTAAAAAATTGAAAAAAAAAGCCCTAAATTCAGGGGACTTACATGTGGTCCCTTAATTATTTAATAATTCCAACAATATATATTTCCATTTTTGAATATGGTGAGGTTACCCCTAACTATTATTATTATTATTATTATTATTATTATTATTATTATTATTATTATCATTATTATTATCATTATTATTATTATTATTATTATTATTATTATTATTATTATTATTATTATTATTATTTTGTATTGATTTAAAAAATAATTAATAAGTTATTATTATTATTATTATTATTATTATTATTATTATTATTATTATTATTATTGTTGTTGTTGTTGTTGTTGTTGTTGTTGTTGTTGTAACAAGCAAACCAATTTTTTTAAAACCCGGTGAGGAGTTTCGAATACTTCGACCAATTTTTGGCGGAAGTGAAAAGTGTGAACAATACACTTTTGGAGCTACTATTTATAGGAGTTCTAATTTTCTTGAAAAGTACAACTAAACAGTCGAAGTTGAGGGGAAAAAAATCTGGAACTAGCAATAAACAGTACAAAATTGTACTTTCAATAACCGGACTTCTGGGAACCTAAGGGTGCGTTTGGTTCTCAGTTATAACTCACTTTTTTGAGTTATAACGTGAAGAGAGGAATAATACGTGTTTGGCAGCAAACACTCAGAGATTCTTTTCCCAAAAAGTTTTAGAAAACCACCACTCAGAACATAGTTTTTAGGAAACAGAAAAAAGTAGTTTTCACAATACTGTTTTTACACTATTGGCGGGACCCCCCCCCCCCCCCTCCCCCTCCCATTCCTCGATTGAAACGACACATCTCACACTCTCTCTCTCTCTCTCTACATCGACGAAGACCCTGGACCAGTGTCCCTTCCTCGACCAGCAACGGGACGACGACCGACTCTTTCTCATCGACAAAGTCAACTGGGGACGACGACCAGCAACGGGAGGCGACGGGACCCCCATGGCGGCGGAACTGGACCAGGAGCACGCTCTGACATCCACCGCCGCGAGCGAGGCCATGTGCGCGACCGCCTCGTCCTCGTCGACGAAGTTGACCGGGGATGACGACCAGCAACGGGACCCCATGGCGGCTCCCACCACTCCGCCAACATGTCCGCGCGCGTGGAGGTAGAGAAGAAGGTGGCTGCGCAGCAGCCCGTGGCGGCTTCCACCACACCGTCGACGTGCGTGCGTGGAGGTGGAGAAGAAGGTGGCTGCGGGATCCCATGGCGGCTCCCACCACTTCGCCGACGTGCGCGCCTGTGGAGGTGGAGAACGAGGTGGCGGCACTCCGCGAGGCCATCTCCCGGCAGCAGTTAGCTGTGCGCGGAAGTGGACCATGAGCACTCTCCGACGTCCACGGCCGCGAGCGAGGCCATGTGCGTCCACCACCGCCGCGAGCTAGGCCATGTTCGCGACTGCCTCGTCCCGGAGGGACACAGTAGGACACGTTTGGGAGGGACACAATTGGACTCGAACAGCTGGACACAGTTAAAAATTGTTTCCTAAAATTATTTTACCAAACATAATTTTCATTTTTTGTTTCAAAAAATTATTTTCCGGATGAAAGTAACCAAACGCAAACTCAAAATTTCTATACTCCGAAAACAACTTTATAATTTTGTTTCAGAAAACTATTTTCAAGAAAAAAATTCAGAAAGCATATCCAAACGGACCCTAAGTTGCTAATAAAAGAGAGTTCAAGATATTGAGTTCCCAAAAAAAAAAAAAAAAATTATTTGGATATTAGCCCTTGGGATCAAATCATGGGGGTTTGTTCTTGAAGTGGCAGTCCATCCGAATTTGTAAAGCAGTGAAGTAATAAACACCACCGTGTAATGAAATGTTCCAACTGATAAGTTGGTTTCTCTATACCATTACCACATCAAATACACATATGGCCAGAAGCATGATATAAAAGAAAAAAAATGCTAAGTTTACTATCAAATATTTACAATGGATGTCACATCCATCCTCTGCTTAAATGGTCCCACCATGTCACACTCGGACTCTCTTCTTCCCCCAATCAATGGATGCCACTTAAGCGATGGTAAAACTGTACAATCAAAATTGGTTGTAAGTATAGCATTTTTTTTATGATTAACATAGCTTATGTTTGTGTCGAATTCTTCTACGCCTTATATATATATATATATATATATATATATATATATATATATATATATATATATATATATATATATATATATATACATACATACTGGCTTTCCAATTTCTTATTTAAATTTTAGGAATCACACAAGTTCAATCTGCTAGCTGGTGTAGTAGCAACAGCAAGCTCTAGGTCCATCAGGCGGGGTTTCGCATCGGCCTGTTTCGTATCCATTTTGGACGCATAACGCCTTGCAGACTTCAGAATGGTCACACGACCCTCCGCAATATTTCCCTTCGCCCATAAGAAATCCTTCACCCTCTCCTTCGGCACCTGCAAAATTTATACAATTATTACAAGCTAATTATTTGATATTTACTCATGTTGAACATTTAACTATACTTTGAGCAGGAACAGGATAAAATAGACCGAGAACTAGTGGTGAGCGTTCCGTATATTCAGTTTCAACTAAATTGAAATAGTCGAATAAATTGAAATTCTAAAAATTTAAAATTATACCGAAGTCGGCCAAAATACGAGTACAAATCGGCAAACAGGAAAATTTTGGAACGGCAAAAAGGAAAAATTCGGAACGGCAAAAATACGAGTATAAATCGGCCCAGTGCAAATAAAATACGTTAAAAAATTCGGTCAAATATTCAAAAATTAGAAATATTAAGGTTGGAAACTTCACATTATTAAATATGTTGTCAAATTTGGTTAATTAAACAGGTTCCCACTATGTTTTTTGTGCCAAATTTTTCAATAATTTATATGGAACACGTTTTAAAACTTCAAATGCATAAAATTTACATACTGATTTGAATCATTCAAAAGTACACAAGTATTAGACGTTTCTGAAATACGCAAAAAAAATTGCGTATAATACGAGTTTTATTCGGTTGATTACTAACAAGGGTCCAAAGTTGAAATTATTATTAAATTGTTTTAAAATTTATAATTTTTATACAAATATTTGTTATATTTTAAAGTTGTACGCAAAGGACTAGTTGCATCCAAAGTTGGACTTATTATTAAATTATCAAAGTTAGACCTAAAACATATACATTAGAATTATTGTCTTCAATATATATACACATTTTTAATCACAAAAAATATATAAAATTGAGGATATTTATATAATTGAATAAGTCTTATTTGGTTTTTGGATTTTTGACGAAAATCAAAATCAAAAGCCGAAACCAAATAAAGAATTTTAGTATTTTTAAAACCAAAATCGAACTAATTTTTTATTCAAACCAAACCGATATTCGGTTCGGTTCGATTAGGTTTGATTTTCGGTCCAAAACTGAATCTCACCCCAACAAAGGAGAGGGTATAATTTATGAACTGTTAAGTATTTAAGAGTTTAAACTATTACCTTCTTTCAAAATATATATATATATATATATATATATATATATATATATATATATATATATATATATAATTGTTGTATGAGACTTCGTCCCGGAGTATATAAATAAAAGGAGAAGGAAAAGTTACACGAGGATAGGAGAAGAGCCATCAGAACAACAACAAAGAGCTCCGCAACAGCTCTAGTTGAATCCCTACTTGTCATTTCCTAACTACAAATTTCTTAAATTTTTAGCCCCAGGTGGGTTGTCCTGGTGGAGTTGGAAGGTATTTGTAAGGATCATCTCATAAATTGAAGATAAGAATGGTGATATTTTTTGTTTGCATTAATTGCAATCGGATTTACATTCGATTATGTCCTTTGCATTTTTTATTTTTTTATTTTTACTTGCAGAAAAGTGTTTCTGTTAGATTATATTTATGTACCTATTGTAAATATGGCCCATAGGTCCAATAGTGTAGAAGGTATATATATTGTAATCAACTCCAATCAATGAAATAAGGCATTATTATTTTCTACATGGTATCAGAGCTTTCCGAAAAATCCTAGCCGCAAACCTCCACAAATACTCCCCGTCTTCTCCGCGGCCGATCCGCCGTGCGACCTCGAACGTCCGCGTCGTTCCCAGACGCCGCACGACTGCTCCGTCCGCGCCGACCGTCCGCCGTCCCCGACCGTCTGCGCCGACAGTCCGTCCGTCCGTTCGTCCGCGCCGATCGTCCGTCCACGCCGACCGCGCCGTCCGTGCCGACAGACCGTCTGTCCGAGCCGCCCGCGCCGCCCGCGCCGTCCAGGTTCTGCCGACCGATCCGTCCCCGATTCCGTCCAGGTGCTGATCCGTCCCCAATACCGTCCGTCTCGGATCCCGTATCCGTACGATCCGAATCTCGTCCGATCCGACTTCGGCAATGACTGATGATGCTGCGTCCAGCTTCTCCACCGCGACTGGCGGCTCCGACGGTGGAGGTACACACAACCCAAATTATCCGAATCCGAAGGATCCGTATTTTTCTGAGTTATGCTGATCAACCAGGAAATATTATTACTCTTATTGTTTTTCGTGGCCCGAACTATACTGAGTGGTCTCGGTCGATTCGTCTCTCCCTGATCTCTAGGCGAAAGATCACCTTTCTTGAAGGTACTGAAATCAAACCTGTTAATGATGCTAGTAAATTGCTTGATTGGAGGTGTGCGCAAGCGTTATTGGTTCAATGGGTTCTTAATACCATTGATCCGCCTCTGAAGAAATCTTTGCCGTACTTTGAGAAAGTTTATCCATTGTGAAACTTGTTAGAGAAAAAATTTATTGTCAGCAATGGCACTCGGAAGCAACAAATTAAGGTGGCTTTGGCTGAGTGTACACAAACAGTTTCGATGTCTGTGAAAACCTACTTTGGAAATTTGCAGTCTTTGTGGGATGAACAAGCTGCTTATTTTCCGTTGCCTACCTGTACCTGTGGTGAACTTGCTGCAAAACTACAGGCTATGAGGGATGAAGACCACTTTCAGGACTTTATGTATGGGTTGAATGCTGAGTTGTATGGTCATACCCGATCTAATCTTTTGGCTCAAGATCCTCAGCCAAGTTTAGATCGGGCATATCAGGCAATCCGTGAGGAGGAGGATATGCGAAAATCTCATGTCCAATTCGCTACTGAGGAGGTATTGGCACTGGCTATCAAGACTTCACCTCGACTTTCTACTGCTTCTAATAGTAGAACCTTTGATACCAGGGATAAATCAGGTATGATCTGTACTTATTGCAAGAAAATAGGTCATGATCTTGCAAATTGCTTTGCAAAAAATAGCTATCCAGAGTGGTGGGAGACTCGTCCTCGGCGTGAGGGAGGACGTGGTGCTGGTGGTGGCAGAGGCCCTTCAACACAGCAGAGGCGTGAGGGGGGACGCAGTGCTAGTGGAGCCGGTGTTGTTCATCATGTTGCTGCTGCTGGTCACGTTGTCACCGCTGGTCTTGCAGCTGGGAGTTCGGATACGATGCATGGAGGGTATCCTTCACCACTCTCAAGTGAACAATGGCAAAAACTGATGAGCTTGCTGGGTAACAACACTCCTTCCAACTCTGGTTCTTCAAACTCTGATTGTCTGATGGGTAAGAATTCTTCTGTCTCTTGGATATTCGATACTGGTGCTATTCTTCACGCGACATGTTCTCGTGACTGTTTAGTTGATTGCTTTGAGGGTCCTGTATGTCCAGTGATTTTGCCTGATGGGAGCACTATTGAGGCTGTTCTGAGAGGCAAAGTATTTTTGACTGGTTCATTGGTGCTGACGGATGTTCTTTATGTTCCGACATTGACTTGCAATTTGATTTCAGTCTCTCAATTGATTGGTGTCAGAAATTGTGATATATTATTTACTCCTGATTTGTGTTTTGTTGAGGACCGAAGTACGAGGATGGTGATTGGAGCAGGTGAACAAAGGGGTGGACTTTACTTCTTGGGGGAGGTTCCAGCTTCTTTGGCTTCGATGATCCTGGCTTGCAGAGAGAGTGATTCGGAGGTTTGGCATAGTAGACTGGGGCATACTTCGGATAAAGTAATGCAGACTTTACCTTTTCTCTCTGGTAGTAGTGTGTTTTCTCATAGGGCTTGTGATATTTGTCATCAAGCTAAACAGACTTGTGATGCTTTTCTTAATAGTAGTAGTCGTGCTTTGAGATGTTTTGAACTTATACACTGTGATCTATGGGGACTATATTGTGTTCCGTCATCTAGTGGGGCACGATACTTTTTGACTTTAGTGGATGATTTTTCTAGAGTTGTTTGGGTTATTTTATTGAAGGATAAGTGCGCTGTTTATTCTATGTTTCTTAAATTTATTGCTATGGTGAAGCGTTAGTTTGGGACTGATATACGTCGTGTGTGGAGTGACAATGGCACTGAATTTAATTGTTTACGAGATTATTTTTCATCTCAAGGTATATTGTTCCAAACATCCTGTGTAGGGTCACCACAACAGAATGGAAGGGTGGAAAGAAAGCACCGACATATTTTAAATGTAGCCAGGGCATTAAGATTTCAGGGTTCTCTTTCTGTGGATTTTTGGGGGAAATGTGTTCTGGGTGCATGTTATTTGATAAATAGAACACCTTCTAGTGTCTTGCATTTTTAAGCCCCCTTATGAAGTTTTATATGGTTCTGCTCCTTCGTATGATCATCTTCGTATTTTTGGTTGTCTGTGCTATACGTATGATTTGCGATTCAGACATGATAAATTTGCTAGCAGGAGTAGAAAATGTATCTTTGTTGGGTATCATCTTGATAAAAAGGGATGGAAGCTATATGATTTAGAGACTGGAGAATTTTTGTGTCCCGTGATGTTACTTTTTATGAAAAAGAGTTCCCTGGGTGTGGCTCTGCTAGCGACCTGTCTTCTGTGACACGACATGCATGTGTTGAGGTGCCTGGAGACGATATAGAGGCTTTTGGGACAGTGCCGGCTGTGGTTGCCGAGGCCGAAGTGGTTGATGGCGGATTGGCCCCGGGTGGCGAGGATGCAGAGGCAGATGCAGAAATATTGACAGGAGGGACCGCTAGGGCTGATGCAGGTACTACTGACGATACAAGGAATACAGTGTTGCCAGAGATACCCGACGAGATTGTATTGGACAGAGGAATGAGGAAGAAATCACAGTCAGTACGATTACAGGATTTTGTGACGAATGATGTTCGAAGTAAAAGTTCCCCCTTCATCTCAGTTCATCTGTTTCCATCACTTCCTCAGGTACTTCGTATCTTCTAACACAATTTCTGAGTTATGACATATTTACTGTCGGACACAGAGAAATAATAATGCCTTATTTCATTGATTGGAGCTGATTACAATATATGTACCTTCTATACTATTGGACTTATGGGCCATATTTACAATAGCTACATAAATATAATCTAACAGTTTCTTAGGCATGGTAATAAGAGAAGGCTCATCCCAATTTTTAGATTGTAGATTTAGAATATAGAAGTCTATTTTGTAAAATAACAAGGTTAAATTAGAGTCTCGTGGTTGTTCCAGCCACAAAAGTTATAGCATTCAGAATACAAGAACTCACTTTGCATAATAATAAGGCTCAATATTCTTATTTTAGAGTCCCAATTTCTAGATTTTATGTTTTATTTTATTTTTTTGCAAGAAAAAGAAAGATGACGCATAGATCTATATACATTCATCTATTTTGGGCATCAATATTTATTTGTTTATTATTCTCATACAAACTTAATATGTTTTATATATATATATATATATATATATATATATATATATATATATATATATATATATATAGAGGGAGAGAGAGAGAGAGGATGAGGGAGGTGAGGTGCCACCCTATGGAGGGTGTCTACTTGTCATCCCCCACATGCTATCATCATGCACCCATGTGCTTGATGATAGCATGAGGGGGTGACAAGTAGACACCCTCCCGTGAGGTGGCACCCTACCTCCCTTATTCTCTCTCTCTCTCTCTCTCTCTCTATATATATATATATATATATTATAAATTTGGGTCTCAAGGTACATTTTGAGCTCTGATGCTCTAATAAATGCAGACAAGAACACTTTATTCTGACAAGGGGCCCACTCAAATAATATTTTCTTTTACCAAAAAAAAAAAGACATTTGCAAGTGAAAAAGATAGAAGGACCGAAGACAATTTATGAAGATTTAGAAGGGACTAAGTCAAATATTCCCTTCAAAAGTTTGTTTACATGCATATTATATCTATATATATATACACACAATATGAAACAACTCAATTTTTAATTTACATATATAGCAAGGTGAAAGTCGGCCGAACAGAGAGCGGATAGAGCTCGGTCAGAGACTCATGTGACGACATTTCATTGGATTCAGCACCCCTGCAAACATCGAATTCCATCCCGAATATAATGTGGAGATGTCGTGCCAGTCTCGGACTAACGCGCGATCCTCCCCATCCGTTTGTAAATTACCGCGAAGACAATATTGTGAATATTGAATTAATTAAATTTTACAATTTATAAATATGTTATTAAATTTATTAAAGTGTCCATTTCCAATAACAACCTCCTTACTTTTTGACCATTTATGCCCTCGCCAGTTGTCCATCTCAAAGAGCTGACAACAAAAATCTAGGGCCAAATCCGTCAATATATTTTTCCCTTTTCGTCGGTTTTCCTCGCTTTCCGCTCAAATGCATCCACTGTTCCGTGCGGCAACGAAACCAGCGCCAGCAACCCTTCCACGTCATCCTCCTCCCTCATGCACCCCGCCATTGACGTCACCATTCCAGGAAATGCGCCGGTCCCGGCTCTGGCTGGCCCACCGTAGATCGTCGGGCCCCACCCGAAGTCCACGTCAGCGAACCTAAGCCGGCTCATGTCTGAAACGACAAACACTTCCTGACCGGTGCAGAATCCCCTCCTCCCACTCATCTCGATGAAATCCACCGTCGATTTCCTGTATTCGTCATCCGACGTGGCGGATTTGACGGCCGATATCAACTCGGCGATGTAGCTTAGCGGACTGCCTCGGAGCTCGTTACATCCCCTGGCCACAGCACAAAGGAACACCACGGCGGCACCGTAATAGCTTTCGGGAAGGAGGGGACGATATCGTGATCGAGTGTCGACCGGAAACAACAGTCGAGCCGGACCGGTGTGGCAGAGGGCTCGGGCTCGTGCCTGCCAGAGACAAGATGCGACCGCATCGAATGTGCAGGGGCGGATCCAGAAATTATAGCTGGAATAGACTACAAAAAATTTAGAGGGACTAAAGTCTAGAGGTGAACTAGTCCATATAAAAAAAAATTAAAAACTAAAATTTATATGGTAAAAAAAAGGTATAAAAAAATTGGGGTGGACTCCAGCCCACCCCATGGACCACATGGATCCACTCCTGCGAATGTGGGTCCCGAGGCGATCTGGCGCTTGAGGGACAACACTTCAGACCGGGAGTGGAAGACGGAAGTCAGGGCGAGTTCCCGGAAGTCGACTTCCGTAGGGGTGAGCGAAGATTCGGCGAGGATGTCGTATTCGAGGTGGGGATAGGAGATTTTGGTAGGCGATCGGGGTACGAGAATGTCGCGGGACCAAGCCGGGAGTACCGACGGGGTCAGCAGTGCGGGGCTCGTAGAGAATTCCTGTAATATGAAGAAAATTGTCCAAAAATAGGTCCATGACCTTCCCTATTTTTTTTTTTTTAAAGAACTATTGGTGCTTTCTTTACATGGAGAGAGCTTGCTCTCAGCATGCCTTGTAAAGGTTTAGTCCCACATCGAAAATGCACCATGAGTTATCTCAACATATATACTTGGTTGTGTTGTTGAGAGATGCACATGGGGTGGTGACCCTAAGGAGGGAATCATGTGGGTGATTTTACTAGGAGGTAAGAATAAGGCTCCAAGGATTAAGCATTAATGCTTTTGTCATTCTCTTGGATTAATTCCATTTGAAGCTAAGCCCCAAAGGGGCTTAGCGACTCGGACTCGGACTCGGACTCGGACTCGGACTCGGGCTCGGGCTCGGGCTCGGACTTGGACTCGGGCTCATGGGCTCATGGACTCATGGACTCGCACCAGGCTGACTGTGCAGACTACAAGTCAGTTATGGAAAGACTGATTCAATGCGATTAATTCAGATCCACTTTTTGTGGGATTTAATTCAATCTTTCCATAAGATTTGAATTAATTTCGTTGCCATCTTTGTGGGATTTAATTCAATCTTTCCAGAAGATTTGAATTAATTTCGTTGCTATCTTTGTGGAATTTGAATTAATTTCGTTGCCATCTTTGTGGGATTTAATTCAATCTTTCCATAAGATTTGAATTAATTTCGCTGCCATCTTTGTGGGACTTAATTCAATCTTTCCATAATATTTGAATTAATTTCATTGCTATCTTTGTGGGATTGAATTCAATCTTTCCATAACTAAAAAGGCGGTTAGGGTTTCCACCCTCTCTATATATACTCTCTTCTGGTCTCCTTTGTGAGGTACTACGAATTTTATAAGTCAGAAAAGAGAGAGAAAGAGAGGGAGTTGCTGCCACCATTGCAAGTCCATCCGAGGAGTCAGAACAGAGGTGACTTCGAGCGTTCCACAAGTTCTTCAACTTGCTGGTTCCTGGAAGCAATTCGTGTGGGGCGAATCTTGCTTTGAGCAACGGTGTTTTGACACCCCAGCAACTTTTCTTCATCTTACCTTTTTTTTCTACATTATTGTAACTCGTTTTGTCCCAATTGCAATACGTTTGCAAGGAAGAACGAGAGATCTTCTCTTCTCTACTTTCCTCCTTCATATTGTAATCTGGCTATTTGGTTTTTTGCATCATCGTAGATCTTGAGTTTGATCACTGTAAAGTTTTTTGTGTGACTTTTCAAATCTCGATTGCATCAGTTTTCCATCTTTGGTCAAGCCCCGGGACTAACAATCTCAAAGCAAGATTCGTGTAGATGAAAAACATTAATGCTTCGTTCGTCCAATCGGACTACTGCAAGTTGGAAAAGTTCGATGGAGAGCATTATCAAGTCTGGAAGAGGAAGGTTTATCTAACTCTTCAACTCAAAGACGTTGATCATGTACTGTTGGAGGAAGAACCTTCTGTTCCAGACACTGGGTCTACTGCCGCAATCAATACGGCTACCAAACTCCAGGCCAAATGGAGAAAAGAAAATAGCATCTGCAGGCTTCTCATCCTGAATGCTATGGAGGATTCCCTGGCAGAATCCTACTCGAAGAAGGAATTTGTCAGAGAGATATGGGAGTCTGTGGAAAAACTGTATGAAGAAGACAGAAACAGGAGCAAGATGTTTGTGGTTGAAAAATATCACAAATTGCTCTTTGAGGACGAGAAGTCCATGTTGCCACAGGTGAAGGAATTTCTGAAGCTGCGTCAGAAACTGGAAGACGAAGAGACGTCCCTTCCCGACAAGTTTGTCGTTGGAGGGATCGTCTCAAAACTTCCTGCTGGATGGAGTACCTTCTATGCAAGGATGCTCAGAAAGAAGCTAGACATTAGCTTGGAAGATCTACTTCAAGAGATCCATGTTGAGGACGAGATGCGTTCCCAACATAATATGGACACTCTGTCTAAACAGTTGGCCAAGGCCAATCTAGTGCAGACGAGAGATCCCAAGGGGAAGCAGACGGCTTCTCATCACAAGAAGAAGGACTTCACCAATCTAAAAGTGAAGGGTCCTTCATTCAAGCAACAGAAGTCCAAGTCCCAAGTGACTTGTTTCAATTGTGGCAAGAAAGGCCACTACAACAGTGAATGCAGATCCAAGCCTAAACAATCAGAGAAAGGTGAGCCTAGTAAGGTTTCATTGGTTTCTAACATTGTTGCTATGATCGCACAGCTCACAACTGTGGGGGTTGACTCTGATTGGTGGATAGACACTGGTGCGACTTGCCATGTCTGTTCTGGCAAGGAATGGTTCGTCACGTACCAGCCGATATCAGAGAAGGTTGTCATGGCGAACCAGGCCCAAGCTGAAGTTTTGGGGATCGGGACTGTGGAGCTGAAACTGACTTCTGGGAATACTCTGACGCTTCAAGGTGTGAAGCATATTCCGACGATTGCCAAGAACCTGATCTCTGGGAGCCTGCTCTGCAATACAGGCTTAAGGATGGACATCAATGCTGGTCAGATGGTGATGTCCAAGAAGGAAACATACTTCAGGAAGGCTTATCAAACCGAAGGAATGTTTAAAATTCAGCTTGTCAACCAGTTTGATGACATTAATGCAGTTGCATTTTTTGATTATTCTCTTGAGTTGTGGCATAATAGACTAGGACATGTTCATTGTAAAAGAATTAACAAAATGTCTAGTCTAGGACTTATCTCCAAATGTGGGGGTAAGGTGGAGAAGTGTGAAGTATGTGCTCAGACGAAGATCATAAGGAAACCCTTTCATCGGGTCAATCGAAGCACAAATCTTCTGGAGTTAGTACACTCCGATATCTGTGACTTCAAACATTTCTCCACGAAGGCCGGAATGAAGTATTTCATAACCTTCATCGACGACTTCTCAAAATACGCGTTCGTCTACTTTCTCAAGACTAAAGACGAAGCTTTCGAGAAGTTCAGAGAGTTCAGGGCCGAAGCTGAACGGCAGACTGGACAACAACTCAAGAGGTTGAGAAGTGATCGAGGTGGAGAGTACATGTCTCATGACTTCGCATCGTTCTGCAAAGAACATAGAATCATATGTGAGACTACTGCTCCATATTCTCCTCAATCCAACGGAGTAGCGGAGAGGAAGAACAGAACGTTGACAGAAATGATGAACTCAATGCTGCTAACCTCGGGTCTTCCTAAATGCTACTGGGGAGAAGCTGCATTAACGGCCACTTTTATTCTAAATAGAGTGCCGTATGCAACTTCGGACGTAACTCCTCATGAACTCTGGTTCAAAGTCAGACCAAACTTGAATGTCCTTCGAGTGTGGGGGTGTCTGGCGTATGTAAAGCTCCCAGATCTGAAGATTCAGAAACTGGGGACAAGGACTACGAAGGCGATTTTCTTGGGGTATGCCGAAAAGAGTGATGCTAGGAGATTTCTTGATATTGAGTCAAATAATATCATCGAATCTCGCGATGCTGAATACTTTGAAGACAAGTTTGCAAAAGACAAAAACATTGTTCTGTCGAACATTCTGGAAAATGATGTAGGTGCAAATGAGACTGAAATCTCATATGGGCCAGTAGTCCAAGAAGAGGCTGTTGTTGATGAAACAACTCTTGTACCAGAACTCGCAGAGCCGTCAGCTAAGCAAGCGAGGAGACCGAAAGACATCGGAGATGACTTTGTCACCTATCATGTGGAAGCAGATCCGCTTACCTATGATGAGGCGATGAAGACCAGAGATGCTATCTTCTGGAAGGAGGCAGCGAATAACGAGTTTGACTCTATCACCTCCAATAACACATGGATGTTGGTAGATCTACCTGAAGGAGAAAAGCCCATCGGATGTAAATGGATCTTCAAGAAGAAGATGAAGGCAGATGGAACTATTGACAAGTTCAAGGCCAGGCTGGTAGCCAAGGGATTTTCTCAGAAACAGGGGATAGACTACTTTGACACGTATGCTCCAGTAGCTCGGATGACCACCATCAGGATGTTAATCGCTCTAGCAGCTATACATAAGTTGGTGATACATCAAATAGTTGTAAAGACAACATTCCTCAATGAAGAGCTGACCGAAGAGATTTACATGCAACAGCCAGATGGATTTGTCATCAAAGGTCTTGAAGACAAAGTCTGCAAGTTGGTGAAATCATTGTATGGTTTGAAGCAAGCTCCCAAGATGTGGCATGAGAAGTTTGACAAAGTTATTAGGTCAAACGGCTACAAAGTCAGCGAGACGGACAAATGCGTTTACACAAAGTTCGCTGATGGAAGAGGAGTTATCGTTTGTCTGTACATGGATGACATGCTAATCCTAGGGACGGATATAGGTTGTGTCACGGAGACAAAGAAGTTCCTCTCAACCAAGTTCAGTATGAAGGACTTGGGGGATGCAGATGTCATCTTGGGCATAAAGATCATCCGGACAGACACTAGAGTAGCGCTGTCACAATCTCACAACATTGAGAAGATGCTCACACGCTATGGGTATAAGGATCTTCCAGGGTTCTATACGCCATACAGGTGTGATCAGAAGTTGAAGCCAAACTCGAAGAAAAGCGTCAGACAGCTGGAGTATTCTAGCATTATCGGAAGTTTAATATACGCAACCACTGCCACAAGGCCTGACATAGCTTTTATCGTGGGAATGCTGAGTCGGTTCACAAGCAACCCAGGGGTTGAGCACTGGAAAGCTGTGAAGCGGGTGATGAGATATCTCAAGAAGACTCAGATATATGCACTGCACTACAACGGGTATCCGACAGTAGTGGAAGGCTTCAGTGATGCTAGCTGGTGTTCAGAGGTGGAAAGCGAGAGATCCACAGGTGGATATGTCTTTTCCTTGGGTGGAACTGTTATATCGTGGAAGTCGAAGAAGCATACTATACTCTCTCGTTCCTCCATGAAATCTGAATTCTATGCACTTGAAACTGCAGCAGATGAAGCAGACTGGCTTCGGGAGCTCATGTATGATCTTCTAGTGGTTGGGGCTCAGATACCGGCGATACCGATATACTGTGACAACCAGGTGACTGCGACGGTGGCATCAAATGACCTCTTCAATGAAAAGAAGCGGACTGTGCGGTTGAAGCACAGGGCAGTACACGATCTTATCAAAAGAGGTGTAATTGCAGTGATTGATGTTCGGAGTCAGGAGAACCTGGCAGATCCGTTCACAAAGTGTCACGCCCCAGATCCAGAATACTGGAGAGCGGGGGCAGACATAGCCAGCTACGTATATGAAATGGAATCCATCTCGCTATACGGTCATGGCTGTCTAGATACATGAGGGTTTATCTACAAGCCAATAGTCTCTTAAGGTCATGAACAAGCCTAGTGTCTCAATCACAAGCAAGTAAGTAAAAGTCACAAGATGTATGATCATTAAATATACAATAGTAAGGCGTCCCAAACATTACATATTCAGTTGATCATGAAGCTAGTCGTTACAAAATGTCAGGACTAGCAAGAGTTTAGTCATACATGATCAACCCTAGGATCTGTTAATCATGTTACAGCCCGTAGGCAGACAGTAAGTAAGTGCAATCGAGCTAAACAGGTGCTCGTCGGCTAAACGCCTCAAAAAAATATTTTTACAAAAGAGTGGGAGAGCCAAAAATAACCCACTCGTTGCCAGGATTCTTTCTAGTGTTCACCATCTGGCAGAAATGTCGGTAGATCCTCTGGAGCTGCTCCGTAATCTGGCCACACAAAACCAGCTGGGTCAGACCCCAGAAAGAGCAAGTGCCACAAAGGAGGCTTCACTTAAGAACTAAAACCAGCAATCAGCACAAGATATGAATAAAAGTAAGAACTGGAAATAAAGAAAATACACCAGGATGATATACGACGAGATACCCATGGAACTATTCAGATAACCAAGTTACAACCCGTAAACCAAATAAGGACCGGGGTTGTAACCCTTCGTCTGAACAGAACTTGGAATTCTCATCATTTATCGGTAAAATAAATACGAGCATTCTGGTCATTCAATAATCTGGAATAGGATCAGGGCAAGACTAGACTGGTTAGACTCCATCCAATCATTTCACGGCCAAGCAAGAATTACGGCTTGATACTTTAACTAACTAGGGTTGTCACAAGCCTAATTACTAATAAGATGCAGTGAGATTATTCCACAGCCACAAGCCCTGCAGACCATCCAGGTTCTCCGGGTTAAAAGATTAGAGTTGAATTCAGTTGGGTACATCGTCCAGGAAACGAATGTACCCTTAGGTAGCTTGAAGGGTGCAACACATGACAGTGTGCTGGAAATGTGCCCTACTCGACGGCAGGCTACAGATCCCAAGGCGTGCCCAGGTAACGGGATTGCCTGTAGCTGGGAAATCTCTTCATGACTAATGTATTAATCTAGTTATTAGTCCTTAGTTTATTTCAATAGGTACTCCTGACCGTGGTACTCAGGAGTCCCCTCCTAGACATGATGCAAGACAAGACTGGATTATTTATACAAGCACAATCGTCCACGGTGTCCAGGTTATTATACAGGTCATGTCACGTCAGGTAGCCGTCGCAACAGCTTATCAAGGTATAACATGTCAGGTTATCAGGTCAAGTGTACTTGTCAGGAGTGCACCACGATGGGCCACTATCAGGTCATGTCAGGTTTTCTTGTCATGAGTGCACCACGACGGGTCACTGTCAGGTCGTGCTCCATTATCAATTTCAAACATATCTAATAAAATATCAATATACAGGGCTATAAAAGAGCCAAGCTTAAGGAAAATAAAACCAAATCTGACACGCTGACATGAGACCAAGTCAGCCAAAGGCCATACGCTCAGGTCAAACTATGCTCAGGCCAGCGTACACCTTGTTCGCTTAAGCTAGCGTACCAAGGCACGCGTACGCTCAAGCTACAGGTCAGCGTACGCTCAACCTAGCGTACGCTCAAGACTGCGTACGCTCAAGCTAGCGTACCAAAGGGTCCATACACTTCCAATGGGAAGCATACGCAAGGGTCAGCGTACACAAGGGCACGCTTAAGCTACAGGTCAGCGTACGCTCAAGCTAGCGTACGCTCAAGACTGCGTACGCTTGAGCTAGCGTACGAAAGGGTCTAGGGCACGCTCATGCTAGCGTACGCAAAAGACACGCTGCCAACAGGCAGCGTATCAAGGCTAGCGTACGCTCGCTAAAGAGCAGCGTACCAAGGCTAGCGTACGCTCGCTAAAGAGCAACGTACCAAGGCTAGCGTACGCTCGCTAAAGAGCAGCGTACAGCTCAGTGGCGTAAGCTAAAAAGCTAGCTCACTGTTCACTGTCTTCTCCAAATGGCAAGAACAGCAAGAACTCTAAAGTTGAATCTAAGCTTCAACAGTCCATATCTTGGTCAAAACAAGTCCGAATCCAACTTTTCAAAGGTCAAAATTGGGTAGAATGAAATTCTCTACAATATGGAACCATCAAAACTTGAAAACAAGGAAGTTTGATAGATCAAAACTACCAAAAATCCGAAAATAGCATGACTCTAGATCTACAAGAATTAAAGCCTCAAAATGGAAAATGACAAGTTCTAATGTGGTTTAGAATCATGAGGAGAAGCTAATAAAACCATCAAAAGGAGTTCTCTTGTGGAAGCAAGTTGCACTTGCCTATGGTGTTATTGGTTGGTGGAGAAGAGTAATGGTGGGGGAAGGAGAAGTAAATGAGAATTATGGAGGAGAGAGAAGGTTGGTGGGGATAATAAAGAGGGGGGTTGTGGTGGAAATGAATGAGAAGCATAGGCTAAGGTGTTCCACCCTTGGCCCATGATGAACCAAGTATTGGGCCGGCCGAACCAAGCCAACCCAAACCGAGAGTTAAACCAAGCCGAGAGCTAAACAAGGAATCAGACAATACAGAATAAAATACGTATACGTATCCCAAAATACGTAATACGAACACAGGCATTACACAAAGGGCCTCAAGCGCCAGTTGATCGATGACACAACCTGTAAAATAGGCTTGAAGGTATTCTGATAGTGTGTCTTTGTAATCCTACCATAAAGTTTTATGCTATTAGTTCAAAGAAAAATCTACTAGGCATCTAACTTTTGGTTCAAAGGAGGTTCACTGACTGGGAAACTATCAGGTAACAGTGGGTACGTGTTCTCTGGAACATGGAAGGGATACGGACCCATAACCACTGTTGTCTACTATGTATTTTCTGTGAAAAAAACAGATCCTGTGGAAGGTTGGCTTAAACGCCTTAATGAGTTCTCAGACAGAGTGAATGCCTAGTATGCTTTACAGAAAGCACGGTAGAGCAGCACTACAAGGAGTGAAACTCCATGCTACAGTGGGGTGACTCCACCATGAGATTCCCAGGTCTGGGGTAATGCCTCGGCTTTGCAAGCCAAGTCATAGCGGCGTAGCACCGCAAATAGGCAGGTAGCCTAATATTGTATGACATAATTAAAGAGTTGTAGACAGCACAACAAAGGGGAGGATGGCCCCATGTTACAGCGACACGACACCACGATGAGGTACCTAGGTAGGGGTAAAGCCTCGGCCTTGCAAGCCATGTCATTGCGGCGTAACACCGCAAGGAAGCCTTAGGCTTCATGCTGAGTAGATTGGCACTACAAAGAGGCTGAGACCTCATGCTACAGTAGTATGACACTACGATGAGGTTTCCAGGTAGGGGTAATGCCTCGGCTTCATGCCATGTCATAGCGGTGTAGCACCGCAAGGAAGTACAAGGCTTCATGCCATGTCTCTTTGTAAGCCCCCTCATTTTTGGATCTTATTTTTAATTATTTTAATTATTTTATATAGATATTTTAATTTATTAAAGTCAATAATGACTATATTAGTAGTTTACTGTAGCTTTGATTTTGGAAGCACAACAAATATTATTTTCTCAAATCTAGTTTCATATTTGAATTCTAGACTCCTCCACCTTGAGTTTGATATATCATGTCCCATCCAATTTTGCTTTTCAACATTCCTTTGACTTCGTGAAATTTTGGGCCAACTTAGGCCAATTTGAGCCATTGACGTAATTTTAAGCCAACTTCCAATTTGCTTTTGGGACTTGACATAGATCGAAACCGTATGACCCAATATATGGTTTTGACCCATGTTGAGTCTACAAGCCTAGGGTGCACCATCCAATCGAGTTTTTATGTGCTAATTATTTGCAAATGGCACACACTACCAAAATTTATCGTTTTAGCGACGGCCACATCCGTCGCTAAGACGACGGTAATTACAATTAGCGACCGATTACCGACGGATATTGGCCAAAAACATCCGTCGGCAATCAGCTCGTCGCTAATAACCTTCCGTCGCTACGTTGTCATCACATGACGGAATAGCGACGGATATTCGACGTCACAATACGAAGCATTAGCGACGCATTTCCGACGGACAATCGTCTACTTCAGCTTTTAAGTAATGAACTGTGTATGCTATAGCGACGTAAATTTCCGTCGAAAACCCGTCGTAAGAGCGTATCAGATCGTATCATTCCGTCGCTAATCCGTCGCCAGTCGTCGGTAATTAACGACGGAGTGGCGACGGTATTCTGACGGACTATCCGTCGAGCAGGTTCTGGAAAAGCTTGGCATTTCCAGCACCATGGCGACGGAATAGTAGTCGCTAACCCGTCGCTACCGCGACGCAACAGCGACGGATTGCTGACTGATTATCCGTCGCCATGGTTCTGAAAATGTCATGCATTTCCAGAACCATGTCGACGGATTTTCCGTCGCTACGCCGTCACTATTTAGAGCGACTGATTAGCGGCTGACTACCAGTCGCCCTGGCGACGGCCTTTCCGTCGCTAGTCCGTCGAAGCTTATACCACCAGAATGTTGCCGACGGATAATCCGTCGATAACCCGTTGCTGCCTGGAAACAGTTTAAAAACTCCAGATAGCGACGGATTATCCGTCGAAAATCCGTCGGCAACTGGGAGTATCCGTCGCTAAACGGTCACTAGTCCGTCGCTAACTGGGTTTTTGGGAAAAAAAATTGCAGCACTTTCCCTTTTCACAAATATATGCATAAACCAAACCAATATATAATGCACACCAATTATCCAACAATCACACAGACCAAATATATAATGCACACCAATTATTCAAGAATCACATAGACCAAGTAATGCACATACGACCAATTATCCAAGAATCACAGACCAAACCAAATTAATAGAAAATAAATATCAATTATCCTAAAGAGTAACATAATATCCGGTGCTATAAGCCGATTATAGCACAATTAGTTCAAAGCTCTCACAAATAATCCAAATTTTCTTAATATAACATTTTAAGAAGAAGGAGGTCGATTGTCCGTTCCCGTATTCGACCGACGCATATACTCCTCCACAAGGTACGGAGGCAAGGAGTCGTAGACAGCACTCGGAAGTCGGCGAAGCTGTTCTGGGGACATGAGATCCAGGAGTGCCGTCACAGCCGTAGGCGGTAGCACAGGGGCTTCAGGGTTAAAAGAAAGATGGCCCACGGAAGACGGACCGACACCTGCAGTCGACGGACCAGTAGAAGACGGACGAGCACCATCAGCGGACGTACCGGCAGCAGCAGACGGACCGGCAGCAGCAGACGTAGGCGAAAAGTGCGTGGCAAATTGCTCCCGCAAGGATGACACCGCCTCGTGCAGCTGCGTAAGCTGCGACCTAACATCATCGTCTGTCCGGGCCACGGGAGGAGGCGGTGTCGGTAAAAATCTCTGCGTCGCCAAATGCAATGGCCCTAGGGAGCCGACTCCGTACAGGAACCCTTTCTTAAAGCCGCCGACGGTATCTACGAACAAGTCGTTCCGAGCGGCCAAAGAAGAGGGCGTCCGGAAGGACGTCGTTTCACCGACATCCTCGGTGTCAGTTAACTGAGTCCGACTAAGGGCCTCACGATACGCAGCCTATCAAATGAATGTGTTTATATTATAAGATTTACCTAAGTTGTAATCTAAATCCTATGTTTCACTAAGTTAAGTGTGAATCCTAAGTTTACCTAAGTTATAGTCCGAATACTTTTAATTCTAACGTTAATCTCATAAACATAAGTACTTACATCAGTCTCCTTGGCCCTCTCGTCGACGAAGCTCCCGTCCTTCCGTCTTTTGTGCGTATGCTGGAAGACGTCGTGCATGGTGACCGATTCTGGCGCCCTTCCCTCCTTCACCGCCCGTTGGGCCTGCATACGAAATTTGCGTAGAAACTAATTAACTCCTTTAATTAATAATACCTAATTCAAAATCACAATAAATTTACGGTTGCTTACCAGATCTGCAAGTGTCGCTGCGTGAGACCTTGATCCCCCCGTATGAAGGCCCGCGGCAGATCGGTTCACCTTCGCCTTCGCCGATTTCTTCTTGTACGCAGGGTTATCCAACATGCCTAAGAGGTCCTCATAATAATCCTGCCGGATCCAATTCGGCCTCGTATGCCCCATTTTTAGGTCATGAATCATATCCCGTATTTTCTTCGAGCATGCGCTTCTGTAGGTCCTACGGATCCCCTCCTCGCGATGGAGAGGCCACCAGTACGTTCTCTAACACAGAAAATCAATTATCACGTAATTTACAAAATGGTTGATTAAAGAATCACATAGACTTTACCAAAAAAATATAGATATATACCCTCAACTCGTCGAGCCAGACGTACTGCACGTTTGGGGGCACCGACGTAAAGTTGAGGTAGGGACCGTGGAAGTTAGCCCTGATAATTTCTCCAAGGGCCCTGCCAACATTAAACGGAAAAAACCTACAAAGAAGAAACGACTGGATTATTAACTTGAATAAATGAAAGAAATTTAATAAATTAACTTAAATTTACTTACGAGGTCTCCGCGGGCCATAGCTCTCGTCGAAACTCGCCTCTCGGCCTCTCTGGTGCCGTCGGAGGATCCGCGGGTCCGCGTATGTACTCCCCAGTAACCGGATGGAACCGAGTATGGGGGTACTCCGGGGTCCACTGTGCAGTAACTGGGGCATCCCCTGGTGGATCCGCTGCTGGTGGTTCCGATAGCGGATCGGATCCGCTAGCAGATTCGGACTGATGCCTCGATAAAGTGGTCGATCGAGGGCGGGATGCGTCTGTGCCCGGGGTACTCTCCGGGTCGGGCTCGCTCGATGGGGTCACATCCCGGGAACTATGAATGCGACCACGACCACCAGCACCAGTACGACCACGACCGCGACCCGCACCAACACCACCACCACGACCAGCACCACGACCACGGCCAGCCATCATGACCTGTAAATAGAACACATAAACATAATTAACAATATGAAAGTGTAAATAGATATAAAAAACTAAACTAAAATATACATACCACCAGTAGGGAGACGAGTGCCGCCGCGACGAAAAAGACTAGGAGTGCCATCTGCAATAAGTAAATAATCGAATGAAAAAAAACATGAATTCACGTAATTGCTTTTATGAGGTCAAACTTAATTCACGTAATTAGAAGTGTTTTTACTATACAACAATATTTAACCTAATCATCGTCTTCGTTCTCATCCTCGGCCTCGTCTTCATCATCATCCTCCTCATCCTCATCCTCATCCGTATCTTCATCGTCGATTTCATCTGTATCCTCATCCCCATCAAATTCTTCTTCTTCTTCTTCTTCTTCTTCTTCTTCTTCTGCCTCAAAATTTGGGATAAGACGCCTCTTTCTCCCCTGGTTGACAACTAAGTCTTGTGTATCAACCTCTTCCTCCCCTCTATTTTCCTCAACAATATCTTCAACATCCATTGTATCTGAGTGTTGTCCCAAGTATTGGGACTTTTCGATCTGGTCCTCTTGGTATGCTGGGTCTCCAACGTTGAATGTATTTCTAGATTTAATCTTGCATACTGCCCACCAGTCAAATCGATCTCTACGACGCCTTGGGTAGCTTGTATAGTAGACTTGAACAGCCTGATTTGCTATCGCAAATGTATCGGACCCTCTATACCTCCTGCGATGATTTATATCGACGAATCCAAATTGTTTATCGATTCTCCAACCGATATTTGGTGTCGTATCGAACCACTCACATTTGAACATCACAATATGCATATCATATGGGCCAGTATATTGTAAATCTACAATATCCCGAAGCACTCCATAATAGTTAAAGTTTGGCTCGTCGTCATAGACGGTGCCTCTTATGCAAACACCGGAATCCTTGGTATTGATGTCGTCATTGATAAATTCGACATTTATAGCATTCTGAGTTGACTTAAACCTGAAGCCATTAACGACATAGCCTGGCCAAGTCTTTATTTGCTTCTTCGGTCCCAGTGCCAGATAACGAACACTCTTATGAGTGAGTGTTGTTTCAGGCAATAAAACCTATAAACAAATATTTATAATTTAAATGTTTCAGATTATATATTAATAATCTCAATTATAATCACAGTTACTTACGTATTTGCGAAACCATGACGGAAATGTACAATCAACCTCTCTTTGAAGTCCCTCATCGGTAATATCTGGTCTCCTCATTTTGATTTCATCTCTAAATACACTATTAGAGAAAATAAGAATATATAAGTGTAGTCACTTACTTCATCAAATTCGAGATTATAACGAGTGCAAGTGTACTGACTTACTTCTCCAAATCTCTCACTTCTTTTAGGTCACAGTTTAACAAGACATATCGGTGAGCGGCATCATACTCGTCGTCTGTCAACCACCATCTTTTACTAGCCCCAACAGGCTTGCCCCTTACATTGAATATTCCTCCATCCTCAACGTCCTCGTCATTCCTTTGAGGTCTATTTCGATTTGTCTTAACATGAGTATTGAAATAAATGGAGCAGAAGTTTGAAACCTCTTCGATAAGATATGCTTCGCATATCGAAGCCTCTATATGAGCTTTGTTGCCAACTTTCTTCTTTAGATGGTGTAGGTATCTAGAGAGACAAATTATCTTAAGAATTAAGAAAGAATTTTAAAATAAATAGAAATTCAGCTTAAATTATATCGATATTTATGTACCTTTCAAATGGGTACATCCATCGATAATGAACAGATGCACCGACACGGGCTTCGTATGCTAGATGAATCGGTAGATGTTCCATGCTGTCGAAGAAGCCAGGAGGAAATATTTTCTCCAACTTGCAAATTGTTAAGGTAATCTTCTCCTCAAGTTTAACCATGTGTTGCACAGTCAACTTAGTTGAACAAATATTCCTAAAAAATATTGATAGTTCGGCCAACGGAACCCATACAGCAGAAGGCAACAACTCTTTCAAAGCAATGGGCAGTAATCTTTCCATAAACACGTGGTAGTCATGACTCTTCATTCCCGTTAGCTTGCGTTCATTGAGGTCAACGCATCTAGACAAATTCGACACATAGCCGTCGGGAAATCTTAAAGTAGATACCCACTTGCAGATTATTAATCTATCTTCCTTGCTCAATGTGTATTGTGCTATCGGCTTACTTAATTGTCCAGCAGCTCCCCTTTGTATCAAGTTCAGATAAGGACGCTTGCATATCTCGGCAATGTCTTGTCTTGCTTTTGGATTGTCCTTCGTCTTTCCTTTAATGTCCATGACGGTATTGAAGACATTATCGATCACATTCTTTTCGATATGCATAACATCAAGATTATGCCTTATAAGATTATCTTTCCAATAAGACAAGTCCCAGAAGATACTCCGTTTGGTCCAGTTATGGGTTTGTCCGAACCCATCGACACGATTGTTCGATGGATCTTCCATTACAGTAGGAAAATCCTTTACATCTTCCCAAATATCGTATCCCGACTGCCTGGCAGGCGGATGAGAAAATTCTTGTTTTTCAGCTCTGAATGCGTCCTTGTTCTTTCTCCAAGGATGGCTCGCGGGCAGAAATTGACGATGACAATCAAAGAAAGAAGTTTTTTCTCCATGCTTAAGGCGGAACGCCATACTATTTTGCATGCATATCGGACAAGACAGGGTGCCGTGAGTACTCCATCCCGACAGCATACCGTATGCGGGAAAATTATTGATTGTCCACATCAGTGAAGCTCTCATCTGAAAGTTCTGTTTCCTGGAAATATCATACGTCGTGACGCCGATCTCCCACAGCGGTTTTAGCTCATCCACCAACGGCTGTAAATAATATCGATATTCTTCGTCGGATTTTTGGGACCCGGTATGATAGCTGTCAAGAACATATAAGGAGTCTTCATACACATCCATGGTGGCAGATTGTAAGGGGTCAGAATGACCGGCCAGCAGGATTATTGAGATCCCGACTGCCTGAAAGGGGCGAATCCATCAGAACATAGTCCCATGCGTACATTTCTGGGCTCTGCAGCAAAATCTGGATGGCAAAAATCGAAATATTTCCACGCCTCTTCATCCGAAGGATGTAACAATTCTCCATCGTCCTTTGTGCGTTCTTCGTTGTGCCACGTCATGTGTTCTGCTGTATTCTGAGACATATACATCCTCTGCAAGCACTTCGTGATCGACAAGTAATACATATACTTGTAAGGACGTCGTTTTCTAGTTGACTTTCCTTTTTTCCTGACTTTCTTGTAACGATCCACATTACAGAAGCGGCAACTTTCTACATCCTCGTTCTCCCTGTAGTATAACATGCATCTGTTGCGACAACAATCTATCTTGTCGTACCCCAATCCCAGTTGTCGGACCATTATCTTCGACTTGTAAATGTTTTTTGGAAGCTCTTTTGATTCCTTCGGTAACACCTCCTTCATTAGTTGTGTAATCCGATCATAGCAAATTTGTGGCAAGTTAAAATTGGACTTTATGTTCAACAACCGCATCGTCACTGACAGTACGGAATGTGGATCACAACCAGGATATAAAAAAGTTTTAGCATCCTGAAACATATCATAGAACTCCTTCGTCTCGGGATTAGGATCCTCCGGATCAAAATTAGGCCCTGCCGTATCGTACACCATATCTCGTGCAAGGTTCTGCACGTCTCCATAATCAACGGAGCATTCGTCGTCATCGACGACAAAATTCGCTGCAGCATTATCATCAAAAGCATAAGTAGCAGCATTCGTAACCTGTCTTTCGGCATATAGTTTACCTTGCGATGACCACATGCCGTAATCACGTATGAAATCCTTACGGGTCAAATGATCTCTTACACTCACCACTTCTTCGTAACGTCTATTGCGACAATTACGACATGGACACTTGATTTTGTTACCGTCCATAAACTGAGCTTTGCTCATGGCATACTTAAGAAACACTTCCACGCCTGCCTGAAAATCGTCACTCACACCTATTCTGCTCTCGTTTTGTCGTTTGTACATCCATGTACGATCAACGAAATAACGATCCATCACAGATTAGATGTAAAAATCTGTATAGTAAGACAAACTAAACAGAATTAGTATATAATCATGTAACTGGTGGATCCGCTAGTAACCTTCATCTTGAAGAGAAAAATATAAATACAATTGTTACTAATAGTACGATACCGATAGTGCGATACCGATACCGATACCGATAGTGCGATACCGATACCGATACCGATAGTTCGATACCGATAGTTCGGTACCGATAGTTCGATACCGATAGTGCGATACCGATAGTGCGATACCAATACCGATAGTGCGATACCGATACCGATAGTTCGATACCGATAGCATGGTTTAAAGTATCGGCCGATACCGATCCGATACGGTCGATACCGATACGGTTTGGCATGTTCCGATCCGATACCGACCGATACCAAATATTGACCGATACCGACTATGGGGGTCTTTGTTCCGGTCAATTCGGCAAAACCAATCTGTAAGGGTGACTACTATTTCATATAATTTCAAAACTACTAAGAAATAACGCTGAAATACTTAAAATTATGCCTAAATGTATAAAATATATGTTTTTAAATATAAATAATTTATTAATAATTATTTGTTTTCCGATACCAAAGTCCGATACTCCGATACGATACCGTCGATACTACCGATATCGCCGATACCAATACTCATAGGAATAGTCCGAAACCGATTCCGATACCGATTGTGAACCTTGACCGATAGTGCGATACCGATACCGATACCGATAGTGCGATACCAATACCAAGCTGAATCAATTACCGATACCTAGAGTCCACTTCTAGGATATGGGAGCTATATCCTAAATATCTAGTCTAAAATTAACTTGGTTAGTATACTAGAGTGTCCTTATTATCTAGCAAGCACTACCTTAGTCTAGTCACACTAGCATTAATTACCTATAATTTCTACCATGTCTATAATCAAACATTACACCCCAAGCCGTCCTGCATGCTAATTATAATAGGCACATATATATGTATATCACAGTTAGATTTACAGACCTTGAACCCAAACACACTTATACAGATGAAGAACTCGCACTGTCCTTGACACAGTGAACATATACACCATGAACCCAAACTCCATATTCACATTTACTAATCCAAACACCACCAAACTAATGGATAACACCCAATATGGATAACATATTATTTAGCCAATATATAAACTTAGATGAATTTGATAAGCAAAGCCCCCGCCGCCCCCGACCAAAGCCCGCCGCCCCAAGCCTGCCGCCCAGCCCCCGCCGCCCCCGCCCCAAGCCCGCCGCCCAGCCCCCGCCGCCCCCGACCAAAGCCCGCCGCCCCAAGCCCCAAGCCCAGCCCCCGACGCCCCCGCCCCAAGCCAGCCGCCCAGCCCCCGACGCCCCCGCCCCAAGCCCGAATGTCCCCAAGCTCGCCGCCCCCGCTGCCCCTACGTCGACACTGCGACACAGAGAGAGAGAGAGAGAGAGGAGAGAGAGAGAGGAGAGAGAGAGAGAGAAAGAGGGGATTACCTTCGGGAGAGAGAGAGGAGAGGACGCCGTCGCCGTTCACCGAAGCCGCACGAGAGACAGAGAAAGACAGAGAGAGAGAAAGAGAGAGAGGAGAGAGATTGAATTTGGGGGGAATGCCAAAAGTTTCCCCCGCCTTTTCATTTAAGTCTGGAACGTAAATGTAGCGACGGAATAGCGCCTGCTAATAATCCGTCGCCAGGTAGTCACTAATATTGATTATCCGACTGAATATCCGTCGCTAAGTCGTCGAAAATAAGTCCCGCCAATTTCCTACACAAATCCCGCCAAATAATCGACTGTGTAGCGACGACGGTAAATCCGTCGCTATCACACCGACAGTCTAGCGACGGATGTACAACTTTTTCTCCCCCTAAAATTAAAATAAAAATAGCAAATGCGTATAGTCGGAAATCAGTCGCTGAGCGGCCACGAGACCGTCGCTAATACCGACGAAAAAATTCTGTCGCTAAAAAACCGTTGCTAAATGAGTGTATTTTGGTAGTGACATGAGACTCATTAAATTAATTTTTCGGGTCCAATTTGACTAGTAATGCTACTCGGATCCTAACCTAGTCAACCCTACTAGTTAGAGCCTAATTAGGAGTACCAAAACCAAGTATATATATATATTTAAGAGAATTTTAGAGGTTTAATTGCAGCCATATGTAATATTCCCTTATATATTTAGCATGGTCAAACATCTAACCAAAATAGGAAACCTATTAATAATAGTATGATTTGGAGAACCAAATCCTATCCAAATTAGATCAAACCAAAGCCCATGCACTAAATATATATATATACCTATCAAACCCTAACCATCCTCCTCTCTCATAACCACCCACTACTCCACAAAGTCCTCCAAACATAGCGGCCACCACTCCAAACCCGAAACCCTAGCCGACCCCCCTTTCTTCACAAAATATAAATTCTTCTCGATTTTTTGCGCCAACCACCACCACTTGGACGTCTCTCTCAATATCCTCTTCCACCCTAGCAACTATAGGAGCAACCTTGCGGCCGTTAGAGAGGTGCACGACGTGCTACTTGGGCCGAAACTCTGTCGAATCAAAGTCTGAAACGTCACAGCAGGTTAGTCGAATTGTAGAGGATGTTTCACCCACTTTTTCTCATCTTTTTCTCCTCAAACCAAATTTGAGAGTTACCTTTATGTGTCTAGTCCAACCTCTGATCACCGGATCTCCTAGTTCCAAGCGGTTTGCCCGTGGTTTTGATTCTACGACAGGGTATCCAGAACTGACGAATTCTGTTGTGGGCCACTTTTTGCCTACCTAAGTTCAGTTTCTAACCTTTTAATATTTTTATTCAGAATCTAGACGTCGATACCTTTCCGACGCATATCTGAAAGTTAGGTTTTGCATCCGTTTTCTATTTTTAACAATTTATGACATTTGTCATGTCACCGAACTCCGAAAAATTCTGTTTTCCTTGTGTCCAAAAGTGTCAAAACTCCAAGAATCCATATTAAACTTTATGTTGTGCAAGTTTTAACATTATAAATACTATTTTAACTAATTTTTGGTATTTTTATATAATTTAGTAATTTTATTTTATCATTGTTTCGGGACTAAATTAATGGGTCGATTTGAGGAAGTCATATGTGGCATTGACATAAGACCTTTTGTGAAAGGGTTTTTCTATTGAAAATAGCATTATATCAATATATAAATATTTATAGATAAATTTCAGAATTTAAATATATTATTTTGTTATAATTGTAAAGTATTTACGAGACGTTGTTACCTATATGTACTTATATAATAGATGTAGTATCGTAGCAACGTTATGACAACTAGGAGTCATAAATACTCATATAATTTATATGTGGTATGTTGATATAGAATATTAAATATAGTGTATTATTATAGGTGAGCTTGAGAGGATCGACAAGGACACCGGAGTTGGACAGGCCTACCTGCGGACAGCAGTTACGGGCAAGCGTGCCTTGCCATCGTTACAGATCTTTCTTTTTTTGTCTTGTTATTATTTTTTTATTAGCATTGCATGACGTAGGATGTTGATACTTAGTATCCATTTATAGACGGGTACCGATGTCATGATAGTGACATCGAGTATTGACATTAGGCATTACGTACATACTGATATGTCCATTGACACGATTGACCACAGGACACCGACACATTCATGATGCGAGGTTTACATGACTATTCGTGGTATTGATCTCGTGTTAGCATTCTAGATTTTTTTATCAGGATTGTTTTTACTTTCGAGATGACTGTACAGTCTTGACATTGCTAGATTTTAGACACGGGGATTGGGGAGAACTTGACTACAATATCAGACCTATTGTCGTGTGGCCCGTTGTTTAGTGACCTTTATCTCTGTAGCAGAGTAAAGGATTATCACTATCGAGAATTGATTGTCCTTGGTGCTACGACACAGGCACTGGGGACAATACCCTGCTGAGGTGCTAGTGAGCCTTAGTGGAAGGGATCTGGTATTCTAGAAAAGTATCTCACTTGCATAGCACATAGACGGATACAGTAGATTGCCTTAGTTCATATTTTTATTTCTGTACCTTGGCATGTATATTATGCACCTTGCTAGTCCTCTGAGGACCTGGCTATTTCCCAGGCTTAGACGAAGCTGAAGACTACCCAAAGTTTTACGGTTCGGGAGCTGAGACCGGAGGCGTACCGACACAGGAGGACGAGATAGTGCCAGAGGATTTTTCGTGATCATGTTATAATCATATTTAATCTTGCTACATTATTTTCTTTTCTTTTCATCATACTTGTAGTTGATTTGTACTTTCTTTCTATTTCTGTGGTTTCGAGATATTTTACCCGCACAGACTTCATTACTTTTATTGTTGGATATTTGAGATATTTTCTTATTTATTCTTAATCTCTTTGTGGACTCTGTGGATGTGATTAGATATATATACCTGTGGACTGTGTTATATTTCTTGGTGTTATTATGATTTACAGCTTAAGTATTTCGCTAATGGGCTTGTAGCGTAGTTTGGCCCATTGGTGAAGTGCTGCTGGCATGTATTCGTATACCTGGTCCTACGTATTTTGGGACTGGGGCGTTACATGTTTTTGTGGTGGCCCATGCAGGTCTTCGTTAATCACTTCGGTTACGTTACTGTACCGATGTGAGCCTGCAATTAGCATAGGAAAGACCCATAGGATCACATCCACATGCTTGATACCTTCCTTGACTTCGTTTTGAACTCTCACTTGACTTCTTAATTTGCATCCAGTTTGATTATGTTCTACCATAGTCCTTATTTATTCATGCTAGCAAAACAAATCTTCATAATGGATGTATATTCCCTTACTATCACATTAGGAAAGCAGGAGCACAGTCATTAGAAGTCATAAGTGCAGGTGGAGGGACTTGAGGAGACATCCACAAACAAGATTATAGACTTCTCTCCGACTCTTCAGCATGAATGTTTCCATGTTATCTTCTTTTTCAACATGATTGCTTTTGTGTTCTTTCCTACTCATTTGACTAAACCCTTCCATATTGACTTCTTGAGTAATTCTTCCAGTTCTTTTTGTGCTAAGTTATTGGAAAGTGTATTATGGATTGGTCTAAGGAAAAGTTTGAAAAATTATATTTATCCTTGTATTACGGAATCAAAGTTTTTGCAGCCAGAGAAATACTGGCGAGACAGGACTTCAGATAACGGCATCATGGCTACATATATTTCTCAAATTCTACTTGAATCATATCCTATGCATGTTGACATTTTTTTCTGTATTTTCGTAAAAATTTAATTCAAAAGTATTTCATGGATTTGGCCAAGATAAGCTCAAGAACCTATATTACTTGGCATGGTAGATGTGCACTACAGCCATCCGTCGTATTATGGAATAAGAAAGTTATTTGCAGCCAGATGCACACTGGCGTGGTAGTAACTTTATGTGACATAACCACGGAGATATATGGTTCTCGAGTCTTACCTAGACTATGTCCTATGCATCTTATTTGGCTTCACATCGTTCTTGAAAATAATGCGACAAACCTTCCTGCTTTGCTTGACCCTACCGTTGTTTGAAATTGGTATATAGGTTTGTTTGACCCAGCCTTAGGCTTCTATTACCTTCTATTTATTAGATGACTAAAATAGACAAACCTTATAGTTATATTATAGAATATAATTAAGGTAGATTATTGGTGTAATTGTGAGGTGGTAGCTAGAAATGGATAAATTTCTTAGAGATGGATCCTAGTAAAATTATGAGTCGAGTATGAGTGCCTGGATATCGGATGCGTAGAGCCTATTATGAGAAATTGCTAGGAGTGAACTGACGAGTATCATTGAATAGGTTATAATACTATACCTACGATAAAGTGAGTTATATTGGGAGTATTGAGGAAGGAGAAGTGATAGCCCAAGCTTAGTAAGTGTGAATTCTGCTTTGATAGAGTTCCATTCCTTGGACACTTTATCTTGGGAGAAGGACTTTCAATGGATCCGGAGAAGATAGCTACCGTAGAGTCTTGGCCGACACCAACATCGATTGCAGAAGTTTGGAGTTTTTTCGGACTTGCAGGGTATTACAACAGGTTCGTAGAGAATTTCTCACGGATTGCAGAGCCGATGACACGGTTGAACCGTAAGGATTAAGAGTTTCAGTGGACAGAAGATTGTCAGAAGGCTTTTGAAGAGTTGAAGGAAAAGTTGACCTTAACACCTATTTTGACGCTTCCTTATGGATCGGGAGATTCGTTGTATACAGTGATGCGTCGGTAGTGGACTTGGATGTGTTTTGATGCAACACGAAAAGGTCATAGCCTACGCATCGAGGTAGCTGAGGTTACATGAGAATAATTATCCTACTCACGATCTGGAGTTAGCAGCGGTGATCTTTGCATTGAAGCTATGGAGGCATTATTTGTATGGAAAACGTGTGGAGATATTTACGGATCATAAGAGCTTGAAGAATGTCTTCATGCAAAATGAGTTAAATATGAGACATAGGCGGTTGTTGGAGCTTATAACAGACTATGATATAGACTTATAGTACCATCCTGGCAAGGCGAACGTAGTGACAGATGCTTTGAGTAGGAAGAATACTGCATTTTTCTTGGCAGCTCAGTCATAATTATTAGAGGATCTTGAGAAGCTTGGAATAGAATTCATTATGCTGGGACAACAAGGAGTACTTGCCAATCTTGAAGTACATTTGTTACTTGAGGATTAAATAAAGGCATCATTACCTACAGATACAAGATTTTGAAGACTTCGCGAGAGGACATAGGCTGGAGAGTAACAAATACATGGACCAGAGCTTGTAATGCAGACAGTCGAGAAAGTGAAGCAGATTCAGAGTCATCTTCAGCCAACTCAAGACCGACAGAAGCATTGGACCGATACGTATCATCTACCACTGGAATTCAAGGAAGAACAACATGTGTTTTTGAAGATTCCATCACCGTGGGGCACCATTAGATTCGGAAGTAGAGGAAAGTTGAGTCCAAGTTATATTGGACCGTTCGATATCATTGAGCGAGTAGGAGAGGTGGCATATCGTCTTGCATTACCCCCATCACTAGATGGAGTGCATGATGTGTTCCATGTCTCACAGTTGAGGAGGTATGTGATTGATCCCAGTCATGTGGTAGATCACTCTGAGATCACGGTAGGTATCTTGGATACGAGTGAGAAGACACTCAGAGGGCAAACGATTAGATTGGTTCGTGTTGCATGGAGGCACCATTCTCCAGGAGAATCAACTTGGGAGCGTGAAGATTCTATGCGTGAGCGTTATCCCCACTTATTCGTAGATGCCGGTAAGTCTTAGCTTAATTATTCGTATGATAAGTTTTTTTTATAATTATGTTATTTTTAATTTCGATGACGAAATTTTCTAAGGTGGGTAGGTTGTAAGCCCCCTCATTTTTGGATCTTATTTTTAATTATTTTAATTATTTTATATAGATATTTTAATTTATTAAAGTCAATAATGACTATGTTAGTAGTTTACTGTAGCTTTGATTTTGAAAGCACAACAAATATTGTTTTCTCAAATCTAGTTTCATATTTGAATTCTAGACTCCTCCACCTTGAGTTTGATATATCATGTCCCATCCAATTTTGCTTTTCAACATTCCTTTGACTTCGTGCAATTTTGGGCCAACTTAGGCCAATTTGAGCCATTGACGTAATTTTAAGCCAACTTCCAATTTGCTTTTGGGACTTGACATAGATCTAAACCGTATGACCCAATATATGGTTTTGACCCATGTTGAGTCTACAAGCCTAGGGTGCACCATCCAATCGAGTTTTCATGTGCTACTTATTTGCAAATGGCACATGAGACTCATTAAATTAATTTTTCGGGTCCAATTTGACTAGTAATGCTACTCGGACCCTAACCTAGTCAACCCTACTAGTTAGAGCCTAATTAGGAGTACCAAAACCAAGTATATATATATATTTAAGAGAATTTTAGAGGTTTAATTGCAGCCATATGCAATATTCCCTTATATATTTAGCATGGTCAAACATCTAACCAAAATAGGAAACCTATTAATAATAGTATGATTTGGAGAACCAAATCCTATCCAAATTAGATCAAACCAAAGCCCATGCACTAAATATATATATACCTATCAAACCCTAACCATCCCCCTCTCTCATAACCATCCACTACTCCACAAATTCCTCCAAACATAGCGGCCACCACTCCAAACCCGAAACCCTAGCCGACCCCCCTTTCTTCACAAAATATAAATTCTTCTCGATTTTTTGTGCCAACCACCACCACTTGGACGTCTCTCTCAATATCCTCTTCCACCCTAGCAACTATAGGAGCAACCTTGCGGCCGTTAGAGAGGTGCACGACGTGCTACTTGGGCCGAAACTCCGTCGAATCGAAGTCTGAAACGTCACAGCAGGTTATTCGAATTGTAGAGGATGTTTCACCTATTTTTTCTCATATTTTTCTCCTCAAACCAAATCTGAGAGTTACCTTTATATGTCTAGTCCAACCTCTGATCACCGGATCTCCTAGTTCCAAGCGGTTTGCCCGTGACGTTGATTCTAAGACAGGGTATCCAGAACTAACGAATTCTGTTGTGGGCCACTTTTCACCTATCTAAGTTCAGTTTCTACCCTTTTAATATTTTTATTCAGAATCTAGATGTCGATACCTTTCCGACGCATATCTGAAAGTTAGGTTTTGCATCCGTTTTCTATTTTTAACAATTTATGACATTTGTCATGTCACCGAACTCCGAAAAATTTTGTTTTCCTTGTGTCCAAAAGTGTCAAAACTCCAAGAATCCATATTAAACTTTATGTTGTGCTATAAATACTATTTTAACTAATTTTTGGTATTTTTATATAATTTAGTAATTTTATTTTATCATTGTTTCGGGACTAAATTAATGGATCGATTTGAGGAAGTCATATGTGGCATTGACATAAGACCTTTTGTGAAAGGGTTTTTCTATTGAAAATAGCATTATATCAATATATAAATATTTATAGATAAATTTCAGAATTTAAATATATTATTTTGTTATAATTGTAAAGTATTTACGAGACGTTGTTACCTATATGTACTTATATAATAGATGTAGTATCGTAGCAACGTTATGACAACTAGGAGTCATAAATACTCATATAATTTATATGTTGTATGTTGATATAGAATATTAAATATAGTGTATTATTATAGGTGAGCTTGAGAGGATCGACAAGGACACCGGAGTTGGACAGGCCTACCCGCGGACAGCAGTTACAGGTAAGCGTGCCTTGCCATCGTTACAGATCTTTTTTTTTTATCTTGTTATTATTTTTTTATTAGCATTGCATGACGTAGGATGTTGATACTTAATGTCTGTTTATAGACGGGTACCGATGTCATGATAGTGACATCGAGTATTGACATTAGGCATTACGTACATACTGATGTGTCCATTGACACGATTGACCACAGGACACCGACACATTCATGATACGATGTTTACATGACAATTCGTGGTATTGATCTCGTGTTAGCATTCTAGATTTCTTTATCAGGATTGTTTTTACTTTCGAGATGACTGTACAGTCTTGACATTGCTAGATTCTAGACATGGGGATTGGGGAGAACTTGACTACAATATCAGACCTATTGTCGTGTGGCCCGTTGTTTAGTGAACTTTATCTCTGTAGAAGAGTAAAAGATTATTACTGTCGAGAATTGATTGTCCTTGGTGCTACGACACAGGCACTGGGGACAATACCCTGTTGAGGTGCTAGTGAGCCTTAGTGGAAGGGGTCTGGTATTCTAGAAAAGTATCTCACTTGCATAGCACATAGACGGATACAGTAGATTGCCTTAGTTCATATTTTTATTTCTGTACCTTAGCATGTATATTATGCACCTTGCTAGTCCTCTGAGGACCTGGCTATTTCCCAGGCTTAGACGAAGCTGAAGACTACCCAAAGTTTTAAGGTTCGGGAGCTGAGACCAGAGGCGTACCGACACAGGAGGACGAGATAGTACCAGAGGATTTTTCGTGATCATGTTATAATCATATTTAATCTTGCTACATTATTTTCTTTTCTTTTCATCAGACTTGTAGTTGATTTGTACTTTCTTTCTATTTCTGTGGTTTCGGGATATTTTACCCGCACAGACTTCATTACTTTTATTGTTGGATATTTGAGACATTTCCTTATTTATTCTTGATCTCTTTGTGGACTCTGTGGATGTGATTAGATATATATACCTGTGGACTGTGTTATATTTCTTGGTGTTATTATGATTTACAGCTTAAGTATTTCGCTAATGGGCTTGTAGCGTAGTTTGGCCCATTGGTGAAGTGCTGCTGGCATGTATTCGTATACCTGGTCCTACGTATTTTGGGACTGGGGCGTTACACTCTTTAATAAAGAACTCACCTATAGTGTATGAAAAGAGATATCAGGTCATCTCTTGAGGGTAAACTTGTAGACGTCCAAAATTATACACTGAAACCAGGCTGGCACAGGGCCTTTATTGTGCAGCCAAAAGCACACGTAACTACACTTTGTGAGTGGAAAGAATTACAATTGTGGTGCAGAATTCAAGGCGTAGTCCATTCTTGTATCACATTATTATTTAACCCATGCGGGAAGATTCAAGTCGTCAGCGACATCTATCCTAATGCAAAATGGACAGTTACTGTAGGGAACGCTCAACCCTGGACACATATATATGTTGTGATATGTGGGGAATTATTGGTGCTTTCTTTACATGGAGAGAGCTTGCTCTCAACATGCCTTATAAATGTTTAGTCCCACATCGAAAATGCACCATGAGTTATCTCAACATATATACTTGGTTGTATTGTTGAGAGATGCACATGGGGTGGTAACCCTAAGGAGGGAATCATGTGGGTGATTTTACTAGGAGGTAAGAATAAGGCTCCAAGGATTAAGCATTAATGCTTTTGTCATTCTCTTGGATTAATTCCATTTGGAGCTAAGCCCCAAAGGGGCTTAGCGACTCGGACTCGGACTCGGACTCGGGCTCATGGGCTCATGGACTCGCACCAGGCTGACTGTGCAGACTACAAGTCAGTTATGGAAAGCCTAATTCAATGCGATTAATTCAGATCCACTTTTTGTGGGATTTAATTCAATCTTTCCATAAGATTTGAATTAATTTCGTTGCTATCTTTGTGGGATTTAAATTAATTTCGTTGCCATCTTTGTGGGATTTGATTCAATCTTTCCATAAGATTTGAATTAATTTCGTTGCCATCTTTGTGGGACTTAATTCAATCTTTCCATAAGATTTGAATTAATTTCATTGCTATCTTTGTGGAATTTAATTCAATCTTTCCATAGGCGGTTCGGATTTCCACCCTCTCTCTATATTTACTCTCTTCTGGCCTCCTTTGTGAGGTACTACGAATTTTATAAGTCAGAAAAGAGAGAGAAAGAGAGGGAGTTGCTGCCGCCATTGCAAGTCCATCCGAGGAGTCAGAACAGAGGTGAATTTGAGCGTTCTACAAGTTCTTCAACTTGCTGGTTCCTGGAAGCAATTCGTATGGGACGAATCTTGCTTTGAGCAACGGTGTTTTGACAACCCAGCAACTTTTCTTCATCTTACCTTTTTTTCTACATTATTGTAACTCGTTCTGTCCCAATTGCAACACATTTGCAAGGAAGAACGAGAGATCTTCTTTTCTCTATTTCCCTCCTTCATATTATAATCTGGCTATTTGGTTTTTTACATCATCGTAGATCTTGAGTTTGATCACTGCAAAGTTTTTTGTGTGACATCTCAGATCTCGATTGCATCAGTTTTTCATCTTTGGTCAAGCCCCGGGACTAACAAGAACTTCCTTCAATTCCGCTACGACAGTGATGAATTGCTACACGCCATTGGCATCGCAGATGCAGTGGTTGAAGGTGTACACTAGAATGAATCCGTCACATGCAAGCCGAGTTACCTGAAAGTAATATTTGTAAAGAGATCAAACATAAATTTGAAAAAACTTGTAACAACGAAAAAAATGTACAAAGTTTGTAACAACCCTGCACTCTGAGAAATGGAGAATCTGTGCCAATGTTGCAACCTCACACGTCGTCCACCAAGAACTTATCCAAGTGTCGAAACGGTGGCCGGAATCCTCCGTTCGTTTCCCTGAGCCGTTCCAACGTTACGTATGCATCCGCCACCCGGTACGCTACTCCCTCTCCTATGTTGGAAATTTTCTGCAATAAAAATAAAATATTAAAATTGTTACTGGCCTCCGGAGAAGTCGTGCACGTAGCACTGTCTTAAGAGTTAGCTCGGGTCTATGTGCAGACTGAATCTGAACGCCTCTAGTGGTAAAATCTCCGCTCCACCGGAATCTCGTTGCCGCACACGACTCGGAGAGAGTGACCACCGACTTAGCTCTGCCCAGAACAACAACGAAGGAAACAGCAGCGAGAGGATGAGAAATATAGAGAGTTTCGAGAGGAATGTATTTCTATGTGTTAGAAAGGAAAAGAAACATGAAATATATATAGGCTGACGAAGGATCACCAACGAACAGAGAGTTGATGACCATTTAAATTGAACGTTACAAATGTATACAGCACATGGTTCATTGAACCTGGACGGAATTCAAAATCGAACCGTTACAGAAATAAATGTGTGGTAACGGTCAGAAACTTGAATAAAAAACCAAAAAAATTCTTTAGGGTCTCAGCCCAAACTCCTAGTGGAAATCGAATCGGCATTCGGCGCCCGCAGATGTGGGCACGTACCCGCACCCGTTACGCGCGCTGAACCGAACCGAGCCGAGCCAGGTCGGGCGGCAGCGGCGGCGCGCGCGTGGCCCATACACAACTTTTAATGAAGAAAGAGAGCACAAATGAATATAAGCACTCATAAGCCTTGGTTCCAGGCGATGTGAGATTATTGGTTTGGAAAACTTGAGCTTTTTCTCACTCCAAGAGTAGCAGCAGCTAACAATCCCCCCCCCAAAAGGTCAAGTTCTAAGATAATAAAAAGAAGGAGAAATGACAAGAGTAAGAGAATTTCTGGACAGTTGTATACTATGCATAAATGAGATGGACTATAGCCTTGAATTTAACGTAGTGACTATTATTTTTGTCTGAAGATGAGCTTGATGGACTACGCCTTGAATCAGTCTTCTTGAACCAGACTCAGAAAATAGCACACATAGTACGCTAAAGGTACTTGGGTCTATTGGGTGGCGCGTTTGATTGGCCATGCGCACTTTTACACATTTATGAGAGTTGTCTAGGATTGTCCTGTCCTATAGTCGCGGCCCTCATGACCTCTCATATAGGTAAGTCCTCAATGGTTGGTGATAGGAATAAACCATGCATATCATGCTTGGACTTATTAAGAGTTTAAACTCACCCTATCCATATCACAAAAGGAACACTGTCACCATAGGGATGGAATATCAATGTACACATGTACAGCCTCCTGGACTTTTATTTTAAAGAGAATTTAATCTCAAGGTCAGTGTTCCATAATAGTCACCTAGTCCAGCTTGTTTCTACCCATTGAACCGACTTCTTGGGATCTCCAGTCAGACTCGGTTGGGTTGCCACTGCTGGTGAATATACTATGGGCTTAACCCCATCCCCCTCGATGATTCTAGGATCAATGTCCTAGACATACCCTTTGTCAAGTGGTTTGCAAGATTCTTTTCTGACTTTATATAGTCAATAACCACATATTTGTCCAATAGGCTCTTTATTGACTTGAAGCGCAGCTGCAGGTGCTTGTTCATCTTAGCATTCACAGAATCATGCTTTAGTAGTTCTATAACCGATTTATTATCACAGTTTATAGAAATTGTAGGAATAAGATGAACATAAACATGTATATACATAATAAGATTTCTGAGCCATTCGGCTTCTGTACAGGTAGTATCCAAAGCTATCATTTCAGAGTCCATTGTACTTCTGGCTATGATAGTTTGTTTACATGATCCCCAGGAGATTGCAGATCCTGCTAGGATAAAATTATATCCAGTAGTGGATTTCACATCATGTGAATCAGCTACCCAATTTGCATCGGAGTAACCTTCTATGATATCAGGGTGTCTAGTATAATGAAGTTTATAATCTAGAGTTCCCTTAAGATATCTAAATACTATGTCCAATGCAGTCCAATATGATTGATTTGGGTTACTAGTGTACCTACTTAATCTTCCAATAGCAAATGTAATGTCAGGTCTAGTCCTATTTGTTATATACATAAGGGACCCAATTATTTGTAAATATCTATGTTGTTCTATAGGTGATCCTTCGTTCTTCTTGACAACAATATTACTGTCATAAGGGGTATGGGCAGGTTTCTTATCAAAATACTCAAACTTTTTTAGCATTTTTTTTAATTGAATGTGCTAAGGATAGAGTATAGCCCTCTTTGCTTTTGGACACTTCTATTTCTAAAATCAGATTTGCTTCACCTAGGTCTTTCATATCAAATTGGTTAGATAAATAATTCTTAGTGTTATTTATCAGTTCCAGTGAAGATCCTAGAATAAGGATATCATCAACATACAAGCATAAAATAATACAACTTTCATTTGTATTTTTAGAATACAAACATTTGTTATATTCATTTGGTACAAAACCAAATTCTATAATGAATTTGTCAAATTTGTTGTGTCATTGCTTGGGAGCTTGCTTTAGGCCATAAAGAGATTTTACTAATCTACAAACCTTATTTTCTTGGCCTTTAGCAATAAAACCTTCAGGTTGCTCCATATAAATTTCTTCCTCTAAATCACCATTTAAAAATGTTGTCTTTACATCCATTTGATGGATCAGCAAGTCATAAATGGAAGCTAAGGCTAGGAGGGTTCTAATAGAAGAATCATAGCAACAGGAGAATAGTTATCAAAGTAATCTAATCCTTTTTTTGGGTAAAATCTTTGGCTACTAATATAGCCTTATATTTTTCTATGGTACCATCGGCTCTAAGTTTCTTTTTAAAATCCATTTACAACCTATGGGTTTGCTACCTAAAGGAATGTCTGCTAAAAACCAAGTATTGTTCTCAATGATGGAATTGTACTCATTGTTAATAGCTTCTTTCCAGAAAGGGGCATCAGGAGAGGATATGTCTTCTTCATAAGTTGAGGGATCACCCTCTATCAAAAATGTAAAAATCCTTCTCCTAAATCTTTTCAATCCTTTCTCTTTTACTCATTCTAGGTTTTGTGACTTGTTCAGGTTGAGAACTAGGTATTTGATCATGAGAACTAGTAGATGGAGTAAGAGAAGGATTAGAGGAAGATGAAGGGGTTCTATCCTTGAAGGAAAATATATTCTCAAAGTAAACTGCATCTCTAGCTTCTATAATTGTGTTATTGGAGATTTCATTTACTTCAGAATGAGTTACAAGAAATCTATTGGCATTGCTATCTAGGGCATATCCTATGAACACAGCATCTACAGTTTTAGGTTATTTCTTTCTCTTTTTGGGTTCAGGAATTCCTACCTTAGCTAGACATCCCCAAACTTTGAGGTAATTAATCCTAGGGGTTCGACCTTTCCATAACTCATATGGTGTCTTATCATTAGTCTTATTGGGTATCCTATTAAGAATATAACAGGCTAACAATAAGGCTTCTTCCCAAAGATTATCAGGAGCACCTGAGCTGAGAAGCATGGCATTGACCATTTCTAACAGAGTGCGATTCTTTCTTTCAGCAACTCAGTTGGACTGTGGTGAATAAGGAGCAGTTACCTCATGAATAATTCCATATTTTTCACAGAAGTTAGTCATATCATTTGAGGTGTACTCTCCACCACGATTTGATCTAAGGATCTTAATCTTCTTATCTAGCTGGTTCTCAGCTTCGGACTTATAGACCTTGAATCTGTCTAGAACTTCGTCTTTGTTCTTAAGGAGGTAGGTGTAACAATAGTTTGAATGGTCATCTATAAAAGTAACAAAGTATTTCCTACCGCCTCATATCAAGACCCTATTGAAATCACAAACATCACTATGGATAAGTTCTAGGAGTTCAGAATCTCTATAGACATATTTGAAAGGTAATCTAGTGTGTTTAGCTTGAACATATATCTCACATTTGTGTTCATCGTCTATAGGAGTCTTAGGGATAAGATCTAAGTTCATCATCCTTTGATAGATCCCAAGTTCACATGACCTAATCTACCATGCCAATATTTGATGATTCAATATTTGCAACAAAAGAAGGATTTAAACTTTTATTCATAGTACTTAAAATAAAGAGTCTATCTTTCACAAATCCTTTCCCTACAAATAAATCATTCTTAAAGAAAACTACTTTATTGGCTTACATTACAATTTTGTATCCTGAGGCTACAAGGAGGGATCCACTAACAAGATTTCTTCTGATAGACGGCACATGAAGCACATCATGAAGAGATAGAATTTTTCCAGATGTCATCTTCAGATATTCTTCCTCTTCCTACAATTTGTGCTGCTGAGCCATCTTCTAGAGTCACGCCTCCTCCACTTGATTTCTGATAGGTTGAAAAACAGGAGCGATCAAATGAAACGTGAACATTAGCTCCAGAATCCAGCCACCAATCATCAGAATGGAAAGACAGGTTACTATAGGTTGAAAGCTTACAAACCTGAAGGAGCTGGAAGACCCATTCAGAATCATGTTAGCCTCTGGCTTGCCTTTTCCTTTGAAGGAGTTCTTGTAGTGCCCCGTCCCGCAAAGTCAATCGGAGGAATCGAAATGCCGATGGCATTCGGACTTAGCCTTGCAACGGCTGCTCGAAGGCTCGCTCGGTCGAGGCGACTCCTTGCTCAGGTGGGGTAGTTTCGGTGAACTCGCCTCATCTTAGCCTTCACTTAATAACTCGCATATTTTCAACTTGCACAAGTTAGGCTTGTTAATAAAAGAGACGCATCCACATAGCTAAGAAAATAATCCCATCGAGTCGGAATGTCTTAGAACATGAAAATGGTCCCACTGTCTGCTTAGAAGTTGGCTCAGCGTGTTTTCAAATGACACTCGATCCTTCGTCCCGTGGCTTGGGAGAAGGAAGTTGGCCTAAGTTGGCCTAAGTTGCCACGACTCTCGAATTAGCCTAAGTCTTAGGCGTCGCCCGCATGAATGCTTGAAAATGCATGCACGGTCCCGTCGACCAAGGCTTGGCATAGCCTTCGCACGTCCCGCGAGATAAGTCGTCTTGCACGGCTGTTGGCTTAAGTCTAGGCACCCGAGAACTTGATTGTTCAACTCGAACCGTGCACGGCACGTTCCCTCGATGCGAAGCTCGGCGTAGCCTTTGCTCATCGAGTCATTGCCCGAATTAGTTAGACAAGTATTGTGCTGGGCTATCGAAGCCATTTCTAGCACTGTCCCGCTCTATCTGCGATTTTTAAGTCGCATAGTCCCTCGAGAGCAAGGCTCGTCGTATAAGGTATACGACTGGAGCGATAGCGTCGTCTATAGAACCAGGTCTGTCTAAGACATGAGCTACGGTAGATTTAGTAAAGAGTATGCCACGATCAAGGAAGCACGCGAGATCGGTCCCGCTACTTCGGAGTCTCGCTAAGTCTTGATAAGTCCCGCACACGAGATCGGTCCCGCTACTTGGGAGTCTCGATAAGTCCGTACGAGATTGGTCCCGCTACTTGGGAGTCTCGCTAAGTCTTGATAAGTCTCGTATACGAGATCGATCCCGCTACTTGGGAGTCTCGTTAAGTCTCGATAAGTCTTGGCAAGGAATCACACGAGATCGGTCCCGCTACTTGGGAGTCTCGATAGGAAGAAGGAAAGAATGGTCATGATAAGAAAGGACATGATAGATCGAGTTTGAGTTTTGCATGGTCATTGGACAACTTGTCGACAAGTGTAGTCTTCTCGAAACACTGCATTTCACATACAACAGTAATTGAAACTATCGATGGTTCCGAACACTGTATTTCACATACACTGTAAACACAGACACATCATCACAAAAATCACATTATATTTTTTTAAAATTTGGGCAGCACCTCCTTCGTATATCATATCATCGCTTATAACCCAACGTAGGTATTTATCATCCCCGTCACAGATATCACAAAGTAAATATCACAAAGTAAATATCACAATAAAAATACCAACAAAGTAAATATCACGAAGTAAATATCCAACAAACATACATGTCCACAATGGAGGGCAAATAAGAATGAAAATCAGTGTACAGAACGGTCAATGGGCCCATAGGGCCAATACATACAAAGATAATAAAAAAATCTACTGGATCACTAAGGACCCCTGCCGTGCATCTGGGATAGCATGTACTCATACTGCTCCTGTGTGAGCTGCACCGTAGGGGCAGTAGAAGGCAGTGCAACGTCTGGAGTCGGCGCCGTCGATGGACCGGAAGGACGTATCTGCTCCAGCTCTCGCAGTCGGTCACCATGCGCAGCAAGGGTACTCACCATCCTCTGAGTACTCTTCTCAAGAGAAGTATGTAGCTGGGTGAGTGAGGCAACCACGGTCCTCTACGATCCCTCCAGCTCGACCTGTCTACGCTCTGTGCGCTGCGTAGACTCGGTGAGCGTGTGCAAGCTGGCAGCTGTAGCCTGCTGTAGACTCATCAACTCCCATATACTGCGTTCGACCGTATCAAATCGTTCGGTGATCATCGGATCGTCGGATCGTCGCTCTACCCCAGCTGCCTCAGAAATCTGCTGCTACAACTCGTGACGTAGCTCATGGAGATGTCTACACATATCCTGCGCTCGTGATGACGCCTGCGATGCTAGAGACTGCGCACTGACAGAGGGGGCCCGGGATGACTCTGAAGCTAAATAGGCGCCGTAGGATCCCGTACCGTAGTACGTATCCTTCTTAAGACCGCCAATGGCGGTCATCCAGAGCTCATCCGACGATGGAGCTGTAGGCGGCTGGGAGGAAGTACCAGCCCCTCCTTCTGCTGGCGTACTAGCAGCAGCAGCCGCCTCCTCTTGTAGCCGAACAAACTCGGCCTAGAACAATGTTTGCTAACGTATAAGTGTTTGCTAAAGTCTATATTGATATCTATTTTCTAATTTTCTAAATTATAGTAAATTAATATAAAGAATAGAACGTACATATGTCTGCGTCGCCCTCTCGTCAATGAACTCCCCAGCCCTCCGATGGGTGACCAGGAAGACGGTCACCATGTTGGGTCCCTCACCCTTTTTACCTATTAAAATATATTTTCTATTATTAGTATTAAACATTCTATCCAATTATATATAAAATAATATCCGTCATAGGAAACGTACCAGACGACAAAAATACCCTATCATCGGAATGGAGCCACCACACCACTTACCGGCGCTCGACCGTGCCACCTTGGCCTTGTCAGACCGCTCCTGGTACCTGGGCTCCCCGAATCTAGCCTTCATTGTAGTCCACTGCTCTGGCGTGATCCAACCATGGATCGGCTTTCCGGAGCGATCACGAAACTTCTGGTCGTGGATCGCATCACGGATGAGCTTGCCTGCGACGGCAGAAAATTGGGCCTCGATCTTCGCCGCCCGGTGTGGTGGATAGAAATAGGTCCTCTACAAGAAGTAAAATAGAAAAGTTGTATAATATACCCAAATAATTATTAAAATTTAAAAATAAATAAATTTTTTATCTTGAAGTGGACGAACCAAATGGCTTTCCTATCTGCGGGAGCATCTGGATAGTTAATCCAAGGCCCACCATAGTTCTGCCTCAGAAATACTCCCAGCTGTCTCTGTACTACAGGAGGCCGATATCTATATAATAATTTTCATGAATATATATGTACATATAATCATTTGAGAAATATACATTAACTAATTAACTTACTTCGTAAGTCCGTCCGTCCAAATCTCCATACGTCTCGCCAGGGAGAGCGCATGGAGGGTCACTCTCACCTCCTGCCTGGGCAGGATCATTCTGATTGCCGTCCTCCATATGCTCGGCGTCGGCCCCCCATGGAGCCGTCGGCAGAAGGAATGCTGGATGCGGGATCAGGAATGCTGGACGCGGGATCAAGAATGCTGGATGCGGGATCAGGAACGCTGGACGACGAGGGAGGAGTCGCCAACCTGCTGGAACTGCCCTGTCCCGGTAATGGACCGGGAACAGAACGGAACAATGGCGTACTCGGAGATGAGGATGAGGATACGGAATCTCCATCCCCAGCCCGAGGCAGACGAGATGCCTAATATAAAATCCTTCGCGTCGTCCAGATGGTCTAGTCATACCTGATAATAACATATCACAATAAAACAAAATATATATTATATGATAGACATCACAAATTTTTGAAAAATATCATAATCACAGATAAAAGTGTCACTAAAGGGTCACTAAAGTGTCACATATATATGATAAAAATTGTCACTAAAGTGTCGAATATGATGATAAAACAAATGTACAGATTTAATCCTCTTCTGAAAATTCATCTAGTTCGTTTAGCTCATTCATCTTCTTCTTCTTCTTCTTCTTCTTCTTCTTCTTCTTCACTTTCATCTGCATCTTCCTCTTCAGATAATTCTACTTCTTTTACACAATTAGATGTGTAATGAGGAACTTCCGTCGTGTCCACTTCTATAATATTTGTTATAAGAGGTAGTTCATCCTCTTGATAAGCTATATCGTCAACCTCAAAGGTATTTCTAGCTTTGGTCTTGCATACTGCCCACCAGTCCGACCTTGTTGTTCCCCGTTTAGGATAACTTGTGAAGTACACGAGCTGAGCCTGATAGGACAAATGGTTCATAGGCTTGATAGCGACGCCGATAGTTTATATCCACAAGACCGTGCTTGTCTACTTTCCAACCTTAACCTTCAATCGGATCGAAAATCACACATGAATAACACAATCTTAGCAGGCTCTATTCCATAACTATATGTCAGCTCCACGATCTCCCGTAGCACGCCATAGAAATTGTTGCCCGCATCAACATCTTTGTAGTTCGAAGATCTGATACACAAACATCTGTTTTTGGTGGAGCCGAGATCCACAAAGTTGTCTCTGATCGGGCAAGTTGTTGACTTGAACCTAAACCCATTAACACAGTAGCTTGGCCATATTTTGTAGCATAAATTGGTCCCTTGGCTAGCGTTCTAATAGACTCATTCTCAAGTCTTGCGTATGGACGATCGACCTAAATACTACGAAAAAAGAAATTAAGCTCATTCTCAATCAAGTGCATATACAGAAAGGTAATTACAGAGTTCTCAAGTCTTATATATGCACTCAACCATGATAGAAAATAACACCTCATTTCTTGTTCTAGTTCTTCTTCTGTTATGTGTGGCCTACCTGACCTCACATCATCATTAAATATGCTGAAAACAACAACGTTCAATTAATATAATATAATAATCAATACTATTAAAATAATATAGACGTATTAATTACTTACCCCTCTAGTTTCTCTACTTCCTCCTCATCGCAGTTGAGTAATACATACACCTGAGCAGCCCTTAGCTCATCATCGTTCAGATATCTCTTCTTTTTTACCCGATGGCTTTCCTGGAGCATTGAATACCTTCAGTATTGTATCATTACATTCATGATCTCCATCGTCGTTTCTGGAAGCTCTCGTTCTATTAGTTGCAACATGAGGCTTGAAATATATTGAACAAAAGTTTGTAATCCTCGAGAACATAGGCTTCACAAATAGAACCCTCGATCCGTGCCTTATTTTTCACCTTTCTTTTTAGGTGATTCAAATATCGCTCGAACGGGTACATCCATCGATACTCGACGGGTCCACCAACATATGCCTCATAGGATAGATGAATCGGCAAATGCTCCATAGAGTCGAAGAATCCAGGAGGAAACATCCTCTCTATCTTGTACAGTATTACCGCAATGTCCTTCTCTTGCTTTTCTAGGCAATCAACGAGCAATTTCTTAGAACAAAGATCTCTGAAGAATATGCTAAGCTCCGTCAATGGATCCCAAACTGTCTGTGGTAAGAATTCCCAAATACAATTGAAATTAACCTCTCCATGAATACGTGACAGTCGTAGCTCTTCATACCTGTCAATTTATTTTCCTTCAGATCGACACATCTTCTTAGATTTGACACATATCCATCTGGAAATTTTAGGTCCTGGATCCACCGACAAAGTCTCACTTTATTCTCCTTGTCCAGCGAGAAAATTGACTTCGGCAGAAACTGTTTTCCATTCTGCTCTATCAAATACAACACAGGACGTTTGCATATTTCTTCTAAGTCCAACCTGGCCTTGGATTGTCTTTTGTTTTTTCCTTTACGTCCATCACAGTATTAATTATGTTATCAAACACATTCTTCTTAATATGCATGACATCAAGATTATGTCTGATCAGATTGGTACTCCAGTATGGCAGATCCCAGAATATGCTCTTCTTGTCCAGTTATGATCTCTACCAAATCCATCGCACTTGTACCCAGTTGTAGGATCTTCGATAGCACTTGTAAAATCTCTAACCTCCTTCCATATCGTGGCTCCGCACTACCTTGGCGGGGATCACCCTTCTCTACAACGCCGGCACGGAATGCATTCTTGTTCCTTCTAAACGGATGATCTTTTGGGAGAAATTGTCGATGACAATCAAAGAAGCACGATTTTCCTCCGTATTTCAAGCGGAAAGCCTTACTACGGTCCATGCAATACAGGCATGAGAGACGGCCATAAGTGCTCCATCCAGAAACATTCCATAGGCCGGAAAGTCGTTGATGGTCCACATAAGGGTTGCCTTCATCTGAAAATTCTACTTCCTGGAAACATCGTACGTGTTAGCGCCTATTCTCATAACTGATTCAACTCATCTATCAAAGGCTGTAAGTACACATCAATATTCCGCTTGGGATTGTTTGGACCATGAATTATAACGGTTAGAAACATGTACTGAGTCTTCATGCACATCCAAGGCGGTAGATTATACGGAGTGACAATCACAGGCCAGCACAAATACTGGGATCCCGAAAGACCAAAAGGAGTAAAACAGTCAGAAGATAGCCCCAACCTGACATTACGCGAATTTGAAGCAAAATCAGGATACACTCGATCAAAGTGCTTCCACGCTTCTCCATCGGATGGGTGATCCAACACTCCTTCAATCTATTCTCGCATGTGCCAACTCATATTTTCGGCCGTCTCTTTCACCATAAATAATCTTTGCAACCGCGACGTTAAAGGCAAGTAGTGCATTGAATCGGTCGGTCTTCTTGCACCGGTAGACCTTCCTGTACTAGTTGTCTTATAGTGATTAGCACCATAAAATCTGCACACATCTGCGTCCTTGTCGTCTTTGTAGTACAGCATGCACCTATTACGACAAGAAACAATTTTCTCGTATCCCATCCAGAGCGATCTCACCATTCTCTTAGACCGATAGAAGTCTTTAGGTAACTTAGCACCCGCCGGCAAGATCTCTATAATCAACTCCAACACTCGGTTGTAGCATTACGACATGTTAAAATCTGACTTAATGCTCAACAGTCTTGTAACCACCTCCAACGATGAATGATCCTCACAACCAGGATACAATGGAGTCCTTGCATTCTCCAGCAACTCCATGAACTTTACAGCATCGACATTCGGTGCCTCCTCAGCTGCATCAACGAAACTAGGCCCCACAGCATCGAAAACCATGTTCACGCACCGTCGTCGTATGCATGATTATCTGAAACAAAATTAGGTTCCGCATGCATTACGGCTCAACATAAGGCTCCGTCTCTGATGCTAAAGACACAAGTTCTCCGTGTGTGGTCCACTGATAGTAATTAGGCGTGAAACCCCTCGAGTACAAATGATATGTCACTTCCACTTCTGGATAATATTTCACGTTATGACATTTCACACACGGACACTTAATTTTGGTGTCATCCATGTACTGAGGGAACGCCTTAGCAAACTGCAGGAACTGCTCTACTCCCGCTATGTATTCATCCCGCACACCACACATATCATCAGAACGACGATTTTACATCCATGAACGATTCTGCAAGTAGTAATTCATATCCATTTGAAAATAATTCTGCAAAGATGGACACACATTATCCAATAGGCACAAATTCGTATATTATGTCTTATTCTGGGACGCACATTAGTAGCGGACAGTTACTAATAACCATACTATATCGCACATAAGTTCTTGTGCTTCTAACGTGTACACATACGCTATCGATTCTTACTTATGCCAATCTCATTCAGACACACTAGATTCGTTTAGATATCGTCAGGGTCAAGTTGAAAATTGTCTTAATTAACATCAATTTTCAAGACTTGAATATAATGTCACCTACAACCGATATCTAAGACCCATGACAAAGTCAAGTAGATCCCATGAATATAATGTCACCTACAATCGATATCTCATTCAGACACACTAGATTCGTTTCGATATCGCCAGACCATATATATATAATGTCACCTACAACCGATATCTAAGACCCCATAACAAAGTCAAAGACATTATTGACAAGACTTGAATATAATATCAACCAATATCCTAAGATACTACTTAGAATCCTAGGATACTATCTTAACTCTAACATATTAACTGGCTAACTTAGGATACTAAACGTATACTCTGACATCTTATGTATCCTAGATATCCTAACATCTATCTCTAACACATATATAGGAACTAGCCGCTGTCGCTGCCTACTGCACTAACATACTGTTAGTATCCCTCTATGAATTGGAATATGTGATACATGTATTTGTCTTCAAGAATTAAACATATGCAATTACCTATCACATACATATTCCTTCATTTGATACATATAGTGAGACACACATCTCTCCATGAGTTGTGGCCAAGGTAAGCTACTATCCTGCTGCCTTCATGGCTTCTGAACTCTACTACACTAATCTAACACTCACACCAACACTCACATGAACCTAGACTAACATTCTATTATCTGATACCATATTATCCTGATATGCATATCCCTTACTAATATCCTAACATACAAGGATACCAAACTTACTGATACTCAAGTGAGTATCTCAAAAACTCCCTATTCACCTATGGTTACAACCCATACCCTAAACTCTGATACAACTAACCAAGTGACCCCAAGCCTCTGATACATACTAGACACCCTATAGATTAGACCCTCTGATACATGATACTAAGGCTAACCCCTATGCCTATGGCCAAGTGTCACGAATCAATAGCCACTTGGGCAATCACCAAAAAGGAGGGTGTTTCCTGCTACTGTCACTGCTCTGTGGCAGAGCCAAGGGCAATACAGTAGCCAAAGCAAACTCTACTTTCCTAGCCTCATGCCTATTGTCTGTAGTGCCTAGCCAAGGCCACTGCTCTGTGGCTACTAGCAAATGCCTAAGCCAAAATCTGTCAAGACAAACCATGTCAACCCAAGCACTGTAGGCCACACATGCATATGGTTTCCTAAAACCAACCCATCTAAACACCTGCACTCGACCATGGGGCACTCTCTTGTGTATCCAATGCACAGGTCTAATGGCCCCTAAACCTGTCACACCCCATCCTGCCATTAAGTTGTTGCCTATTAACACAGGTAATCTCCTATACATTCACACTTCTCACACTCTTTTCCTCTGTGATACATGTATTTGTTATATCTGTTACATCCGCTGTCGCTGCCTATTGCACTAACAGTATGTTAGTATCCCTCTACTAATCCTATTGGGCATAAACCCATCCTAGCCACTCTCAAAATTTCTCCATGGATGATATCAAACACATCCTAACTTCCTAATGAGGACTCAAAAGAGCCTCAAAATCGAACCTATGGATTCAAAACACACACAATAGCTGTGTGTGTGTCCGTGTGTGTCTGTGTGTGTGTGTTCCGTGTTTCCGTGTGTGTGTGTCCGTGTGTCCGTGTGTGGTGTGGGAGGGAGAGAAGGAGGAAGAGGAGGAGTGTTAGGATTTACCGGAGAGAAGGAGGAGGAGCTCGGATTGGGGGAGGAGGCTCGGGGGGGGGGTTGGGGTCGCCGGGGAAGGAGGGAGTCGCCGGGGGGAGGGAGTCGAAAAATATGAAATTTTCGAGTGAGGGGGGAAAAGGAAACAGAACTGTGCCCTAAGTAAAAAAAATTAGCGACGCCAACAGTTGACGTCGCTAAACATCGCAACCTTTTAATATATGGCGACATATTTTAATAATATGTCGCTCAACGTCGCTATTCCGCGACGTACTTTATCGACTGTCGCTGAACGTCGCTATTCAGCGACGATTTGCGATGTCAATAGAAGGGCGTCGCTATATTACATATTTAGCGACGGTATTTGGTGGTGGTGGTTTTGGTGATGATAGTTTTGGTGAGGAGGTTGAAAACTCTGTTTTTTAAGGAGTTTTTCTTGGATTTGAGATGGCTGTTTGACTTAGATTTTACATGACTTTCTACAAGGTTTACCCTAGCTGTGACATTTTACCTAGCTTTGGTCTTGGACCTATATTCATCTTCTATTCTAATTCTGTGTAGAGCTTGAGAGTAAGTAATAGATCCTTGTAGATGTAGTAGGTCCTTTGCCACTTTAGACCAAGACGGAGGGAGTTTGTCTATCAAATATCCTATTTTGTGTTCAGTGGAAAAGAATGATCCCTTGGCTTGAACATGTCTAAGGTGTTCTTAAAATTCATGAATTTGGTCATTGATAGGTTTGTTATCTACCATGACATATCGGTTGAATAGGAAGAATTGAATCTATCATTCCAGCATCATCACAACCATTCATCTTCCAAGCATACCAGAGTTCTTTACCGCTTTTATACTCAAAAATATGTCGTAGAGTGATTCCGACATAGCGCTTAAGATTCTGTGAAATGGTAGTCTATTTTCTTAGGGGTCTTGGATTTGGTAGAAGAGGAGGACTTGGAAACCCCTACGTCAGACTCAGTTCATCAGAATTATTTGAGATGGGCATGGACCCAACGGACAGAGATAGTTGATGACCATTTAAATTGAACGTTACAAATGTAACAGCACATGGTTCATTGAACTTGGATGGAATTCAAAATCGAACCGTTACAGAAATAAGTGTGTGGTAACGGTCAGAAACTTGAATGAAAAAACCAAAAAAAAATTTATGGTCTCAGCCCGAACTCAAAGTGGAAATCGAATCGGCATTCGGCGCCCGCAAATGTGGGCACGTACCCACACCCGTTACGCGCACCGAACCGAATCGAACCGAGCCGAACCGGGCCGAGCGAGCGGCGACGGCGCGCGCGTGTGGCCCATGGAGCTCCCACACACAACTTTTAATGAAGAAATAGAGCACAAAGGAATATAAGCACTCATAAGCCTTGGTTCCAGGCGATGTGGGACTATTGGTTTGGAAAAGTTGAGCTTTTGCTCACTCCAAGAGTAGCAGCAGCTAACATCCTATGCATTTCCACCACGAGCTTCCCCTTCTCCCCGTCTCTCAGCCGACCAGCTAGCGGGTAGTAGTGGACTAGAGCTCGTGTGAGTGCCCGACGAACGACTAGACCAGGGTCAACCTGACTAGGTCCGTGTGGGGCCCATGGTACATGTGGAGGAAGAAAATGTGGTTGCGGATGCCGAATTGGTCATCGATGTTGGATAGGTACTTGAACTCGCTAGGGTCGGAATCTCGGGTGTGACCAGCTCTGGTTCTCCGACATGGACGAAAATTTTCGACCTCGCCATTGGAAAAAAAATTCGACTAGGTTTGGTCAATTGTGTTGATCGATGATGATTGGGTCGGTGAGTGGCTGTGGGTTTATAAAGGAATTTTTTTTGTGCGTTCTTGATTGATGGAAGAAACCGGTGATTTATGTTGACATTAAGTTTTTCAGTTCGAGGACTTTTGGTCAATTCGGAGTTGAATGTCGTTAGGAGCGTCACCATGGGAGTACGCTAAAAGCTTCTCCAACGCTATTGTTAAATTTTCAAAATAGCTGCCAAGTAGGAGTCACAATACTTCATTGCAAAAAGCTTTCTCCAATGCAAATGTGGAAGAACATAGAGAGCTGAGGTGGCAGTGACTTGGCAAGCAAAATATGAAGTCTGATGTCTAGATCTACATCAGACTTCACAATATCCAATTTCCACATCACCACAGCCCCAAGCCCTCGTACTCCACCCGCCGGAAAATGAATGCGTCCTCCTCCTCTGCATCTCCTCCGATTCGATCAGCTGCAGTCCGTCCCCTTCCGCCATCGTCGCCGTCTTCCGGAGCTTTTTGTTGGCCGTCGTCCTCGGCTTCTCGTGCGAACGACCGAGGGGTCCTCCCTTGTTGGCTCGCCATCTCTGACAACTCCATCTTCCTCTTCATGTACCGCCTCCGCCAGAGATAGAAGCCTAGGAAACACAGCAATAGGACGACGGAGGCAACGGTCGAGCCAGCGACGGCAGCTGCGTGGGCGGTGGACTTGCGCGCAGGAGGAGGGGGGAGTATGGCAGAGATCTCGAGGCGAAGATGCAGGATGCGGAGCGGTGGTCCTCGGGAGGAAAGGAGTTGGCAACGCTGGAGGCATAGACGACGACCATGTAGAAGCACTGGGTGGCGACAAAGATATGTTGCCGTCGAACGCGCGAGGCCGGAGGCGAGCTGGATGACTGCATAGAGGCAAGAGTTGCACTGGGTGAGATCGGTGAGGTCGCCGTTGCAGGAGGAGTTGAGCTCTTGCAGGGAGTTGGAGGCAAGCTGGTGCAGGGTGTTGTTCCATTCATGACATATGCATTGGAGAAGACAAATAAAAGGCATTGTCTTTTGGAAATCACAAGATGCCACCTAAACAAGACATTGTCCTGTTGCACATGCCACATATGAATCAAGAGATGCAATAAGACAATAGCGTTGGAGATGCTCTAAACGCAAAGATGTTCACGGCTCGATGACGTGGCGAGCGTACATGGCTGGTGGGGCCCGTGTGTGAAGCTGTAAAGCGACGGACACAAAGTACAGTTCTCTAGTTGAAAAGACTGGACTGCCCCTAGCATGTTGTTGCAAAATCCGTAACGGAAAGCTGTTTTGGACGTTTGGGAAAAGGAAAGAAAACCGCGGGAACGAGAGGAACGCCATAGGGGTGAGCATATAACGGTTGAAAACCGAAACCGAACCGAAACCGAACCGAAATATGACAAACGGTTCGGTTTTTCGGTTATCAGTTCGGTTTACGGTTTGAAAATTTGAAAAACGGTTCGGTTTTCGGTTCTTCATCCGAAAACCGAACCGAACCGAAAACCGATTTAGATTTAGTAATTTATCAAACTACCCACAATATACATGTACTAATGTTTATTAACCCCTAACTGAGCGCACTCTCTTCTCATTCTATGTCGGTGCTTCTTTGAGCACTCTCTCTATCTACCCTCAATCTATATACACTAATATCTTTCACTATATGTAATATAACAGTTCATAAATACAATAATGTCATATATTTTTAAATTTTGTTATTTAAATAGGCCAATTTTGCTAAAAACTTGAAGGCCATGCACATTGGCCCATGAAACCGAACCGACCGAAAATCGAACCGAATTAATTCGGTTCGGTTTTTGTTCGGTTTTTATAAAACGGTTCGGTTTTCGGTTTTGAAAAATACGGTTTACGGTTATTTCGGTTTTCACATATTCTGTTCGGTTTGAACCGAACCGAACCGATGCTCACCCCTAGAACGCCAAACGTGAGAGTGAGGTTGCAGGTGTAATTATTGCAGCATATTCTGCTGAGGCTGATTTCGGCATTGCGTATGCTTTTTTTTATAAAGTACAAGTAAGTGCACGTAAAATAATATTATCTAATATAGTCAAATAATTTTTCTAATTTATCTTGTTAAGATGGGAGGTGTTCTTTTTATCTAGTTGCATTCGATTTTTCGCATTATTATATATAACAAACTTAATTTTTTTCAACAATTTTGTACATAATTAAAAAATTTAAATTAATAATGATAATATATATACGACATGGCTCACTTTTGAGTCGTTTTTCAGCCTCATTAGAATCTTGTAGATGAGGAAAAGTAAGTAAGTGTTACTTTTGTAAGTTGTCTGAAAAATTAACTAATTTTTCAAGAGAAACAAAAGCAACAGTTTTTGTTTCAAAGAAGCAAATAGTCTCCATAAGTCCATCTCCAAATGGAATTTCTAAAATTAAGTTTCTATCCTACTTGTCATTGTATTTTAAAGATATTTCTATCTTAGTTGGTAGAGTTTCTATATAGAAATTGTACACACAAAAAGCACTGTACAATAGTTTCCTTTTCTACTCTACGTGTCAACAAATAAAATAATCAATTTAATGACGTGGGACCAAATATCAATTGGTAGGAGAGATGTAAAATTTCTATCAGAGCTTCTACATATATAAATACTCGTAGAAACTTTTCATCCTACGTCACTGCCATATAGGATAAAAATTTGAATATAAATCATGATTGTGACAAGTTTTTTCTAGAATGAGAGATGAGACGCTCTAAGTTGTATCAAACACCCGGCTAAAGATATCCACCTCCATTTTATTTTTTTTTGAGATATTGACTAAGCTTATTGGAATTCCTTTTTTCGGAGCAATAGAGATTTTTTTTTTTTTTTAATACATAGAAGTATATAGAACGAGCTTGCGTATATAACAAGTTAGGGCTACTCGTTGCAGCAACAAAGGCGTGGGCCCAAGTAAGCCGGCACTATTTTGCATTCGCCTCCCTTTGGAAACCCTTCGATGATGCAGGTCTTGTGGCACAACTTTAGGGATTCTTCGCAGGACCCCTTGGGGTTCTTGCACCTTTCATAATAATCTTCATATTCTTTGGCATCAACGACTGCATCATGCAAAAATAATAATAATTATTATTATTATTATGATATATAATCGTCAAGTATTAATTGGTAATTAACAAAGACTACGTTGACGTGGAAGAGAATTAAATTAAATTAAATTACATGTTAGGAGAAGGAGGAGGAAGCTCACGACAAATAGAGTAAATAAGAGGTTCTTGAGAGCCATATATATGTCTAGTGCGTAGTAGTGGTGGTGGTGGTGGTGGCGGCGGCGATGGTTTGAACTTTGAGGTATTTATATATATAGGTTGGATTGCAATTAGAGTTTGTCACGCGATCCTAAATGACTCATATCATATGCATGACAATAAGTTGGTTGATCTACGTGACAATTTGGTGTTCCTTAATTTTAGTATAATTTAATTAGGCTAATCCGCTTATCTTGGTCAATGATAGGGGCGTTTTTTGGACTCCGATTTCGTTTTATCATAATGGGAATCACAAAGACGAACCAAAAATTCGATTTCAATAAATTTGAGGGGGCTAAGTATGGGCTGATGGATTTGAAAAAAATTACCAATAATTTTTTTTTGGTGTGCTTGGAGTGGGCTGAGGCCTACCCCAACTTCTACATGTATGTTCAAAGGCTGTTGATGAAGGCACTAATTTTTTTTAAAAAAACTATTTTTGCTAGTCCTATTGTTTTAGGACTGTCAAATTTTTCGTAGTGTCTTTATCACGGGACATGTTCAAACTATAGGGAGGAGACGGTCGGCCCTCAAAGTATGGGTCCGCATACCCAACTTGTATTGATGTCGGATCAATTGTTGAAGCATATCAAATCTCTACTTTATAAGGGGGCTTGAAAATGGCTAGCCGTCTATGTTGTATGTCTATACTCACGTCATATAAAAATAAATAAACTTTAACTAATTATTTAACTATCTAATAATATCTAATTAGAGTCAAACACTTCTAAGTCATGTGATTAAGGTGGGAGATATTTTCCTTGATTGGATAGGTTCAATTCCACAAAATAGTTTTATTTATAACAATTTATAATTAATTTTTAATTTTAATTTTTTTTTACATATATGTTGCACGTGCACGTTACTAGTCCGTATAAAATGAGTACCAAAAGGAAGCATGAAGTTATTAGGAACATAAAGGCCAAGGTATGAACCCCATAGACAGGCTGGCCCAACTTAATGTTTAGACTAATTTCTTAATAGTGAGGGGTTTGAAGTATTTTATAGGGAGGATTAATTGAGTAGAGAGCTCCTCTACCAAATGCTTTTTCTATGTTCAACAAGTGATCTCAACGCCTAATAGTCGCCAATTCTAAGAATTTCCTAGAAGAGGTCGCGTATATATTAGCATTTAGGTAAGTGCTTCATAGTCCATATCATATGCATGACAGTAATTTAGTTATTAGAAGTTTTTTTTTAAATAAGTTGGTTACATATGCCAAATTGGTAATTGTTAATGCAAAAACTAAGATTAGACCGGCTCTTGTGGTTACTGAGGAGAGATATAAGATCCTGGATGAGTGGCAGAAGATCAATGGATCGAGTCACGGAGCATATTATTCTTTCAATTTATAATAATGATGGGAGTTTGGGACAGTGGGTCCAAAAGACATACAATACAACATGTACAAAGTTCCGTATGTATCGCTGGCATCTAAAAAAAACTAATGGGTATTAATAGAGATTATATGATTTTGTTAAATTATTTAAAAAACTTCTTTTCCAGGCTTTCACGACCTCCATAATGACTCTCATTATTCCAATCACTGGATCACTTATGGATGGAGCTACATAGACAAGATTGGATCCATTCCTTAAATACATTATTTTATTTTTTTCTGAAATTTCCAGCTTTTCTCAAATTTATAGCCTTTTTAAAAAATTTAGCTAACAATATTTTATTTGTTCCCTAAATGTGTCCATATGGCCCAAGGAAAAGAAGAATGCTAACCCAAATTTAAGTTACATAATTTTTACTTCCACGAAGTGGAATGACTAGCTCTACTCCTGGGACCACCCCCTCGAAGACTGTAGAGATAAAAATCGACCAAAGTAGAGGAATAATTCATAGAAGAAGATATGAAAGATGTGTTTGAAGCATGAGCAGATGGTGCACGAGTCCCTGATGGGTTCCCTTTAATTACTATTTTACACGAAAAAAGGCCAACCATGAAAGACCTAATTATGCCCAATCATTTATATCATTAATGTCAAGTCAATATCGGTTACTCTCTACTACTACAAGGAGGCTTCAAAAAGGAGTCGACTAAGTTGTATTTATGTGTATAAATGTGTGATTATTATCTTTTTACTTTTTTAAATCATGTTATTATCTAACTAAATGATATTAATCTAGCTAAACATATATTCAAAATCCGAAAAAAAATATCTATAACAAATTTTAATTAAAATATGTTTAAATTATATTTAAACTAGATAGTATTATCGAAGTATTTTCTTCTTCTTCTTTTTTACATATCATATTGCCTAAATGCAAGAAGAAAAAACAGACATTAATACTTGCATAAAAAATGCGTACAACTTACGTAAAGGTCGCTATTTCATTAATGGATCGTTGAAGATAGTTTAGAAGTCTTGACCAATCACTTAAAAGAAAGTCCTTCACCACCTAATAGGATATCATCAGATGGGATTCATCCAAGTAAGACAAATCTTGGACAGCCATATGAGAGAGATTGAATTAAACAATGGTTTTTGTCAAACCTAAATCCACAAATCATAATCAATAAACAAGAGGGAGAAAAAAATCATTAAGCTAGAGAACTTGGACAATGAGATGATCTATCTCCTCTCTAATCAATGACGGTATCAGAATTTAAGCTAGGATGGGCTAGAGTGGACTATAACAGATTATGTGTATGGACTGACTCATATATAAAAAGTTAAAAACTATAAAAAAACAATATGAGTTTTTTTTTTTTTTTTTTGGAATGGGCGAAAGCCACCCCAGTCCTTTAGTGGTTCCGTCCTTTGCTGGGAAAATACTATGCTTACAACCAATTTTGGTTGTAAGCTTTACAATCGCCTACGTGGCATCCTTTGATTGGGAGAGAGGGAGGACTGGGTGGGACCAGATGGGACCATGTTAGCAGGAATGGATGTGGGTCGTAAGAAAGTTGTAAATTTTTGGTAGTAGCATTTTCCATACTCATAAACGGAAAAAAGGTAGACATATAATCATACTAAAATTGATTCTATATTATTTTGAAAAATGGTTCAGGATGTATCTGTTTTCTGATCATACAACAACTTTTCTTCCTGCTATATATGGATCTTGGAACTGTCTCCTTCTTCGAGGGAAGGAAAGCTGAGGCGCTTCGAGAGCCGAATGAGTACTATATTTTCTTTAATGTGCTGTCTGTGACTCGTTTTTTGAACGACAAAAATACGACAAAAATTCGGCAAACCAAAAAAATCTAGAACGACAAAAAAGGAGTATAAATCGGCACAGTATGTACAAGTAAAATACGTTCAAAAATCGGTCAAATATTCGTCAAATGGAAATATTAAGATTAGAAACTTCACATGCTTAAATAAGGTTATCAAATTTGAATAATTAAATATGTTTCCACCATATTTTTTTTTGCCAAATTTTTCAGTAATTCATACGGAGCACGTTAAAACTTCACATGCTTAAAATTCGCATACTAATTCTAATCTTTTAAAAGTACGCTTTACATATAATACAAGTTTTATTCGGGTGATTGCTGATAAGGCTCTCAACACGCGATGGAGCAAAATCTTGCATTAAAATCAAGGTTGAGCTCAATCTTGGCGGCATGAATTCTCAATTGACCCCTAGGAGCACCCAATCAAATATTTAGGGTTCCCATGCGAAAAATAACTCCTAAAAAATATAAGACTTTCATAACTAACAGAATTGAAGAATTGGTTCACGGAATCTCCGGGTTGGGAATTGAAGAGGAAAGGAAAGTAATTCCCAATGAAAGGGAAATTAGGAGGAAAGTGATTCCATCCATCCAAGCAAGGAATCACTTTCCCACATTGAAGTAATCACTGTCCTTTCACTTTCCCACATTGAAGTAATCACTGTCCTTTCCACATTCCTTGGCATTCCAAACATCGGAAAGGAAAATCAATGGAAAATAAAATTTTCCAGAGGAAAGGAAATGACAAGGAATTGATTTCCTTTCCCTTCCACTCCGCGAACCAAACGAGGCCTTAGAGTGTAGGAGAAGGTAAACTATTGTCTTTAGGAGGCCTCATTACCATTCTAAATTCAAAATTGCCCCCTATTCCTTAGTTACTCAAGGTCATTATTCAATTTTGTTAAATAAAATTATAACTACCTTATTTTTATTAAATATAAATTTCAACTACACTATTTTTTTCAAAAAAATTCCAGAAAAAGTAACTGCAGATAAAAATAGAATTATCTGTGTCCGACGCAATGACAACCGACACAAGTAGGGGATACAAACTGTCTCAAAGTTCCTTATTTCAAAATTTTCATACTCTGAACAGCAAAAGGAAGCCCATTGCTACACAGGTGGCTGAGCAGCGTGGCAACAACAAACATTTTTCCCATCATCAGCAGTCTGGCAAAGGCCGCCGTCGAATCCTCTGCCGATGCAGGTTTTGTAGCACATCAGAGGATAGATGCATTGCTCAATGCAAGTTGTATTCTTAGGTACTCCGGCATCTCCTCCGTCCACATCTAGAAAATAATAATAATAATAATAATAATAATAATAATAATAATAATAATAATAATTCGAGTCGCAAAATTGTCATTAAATAATACGATAAATTTTTGAAATCGAATGTTTGAGTCATATATTCCATTCGGATATTTTAGCAAATACTCCCATTTAAAATATTCAAACTAGCATATACCTCCACTTTTAGAAGAAAAAAAAAACTAACAAATGCTCACATTCCTTTCTATGGAACAAAATAAAATTTTAATATATACCTCCACTATTTAATCAAAAATTTGCTTATTTATAAAGGAATAGAGGCATTTATTTTTATTTTAAAAGTAAGAATATATGCTAATTTCTATATTTTGAATGGAGACATTTGCTAAAATATTTCTATTCCATTTAACTCATTAAAGATGCCATCTGTTTGAATTATTTTATTCCATTTAACTCCGTTAAAGATATATTCGTTGTATCTATAACATTGCCAAAAATTATACGTCCTAAATGGCGTAGCACTTCATTCTAAGCAAGATTGTTTTTTATATATACAAGTGTGATCGCATAAGGCTCCTAAAATCGAAAGATTTAAAAGAAATTAACCTTAATATATATTACTAAGAAGTTTCTGTTTTTAGATTTAGGCTTACGTATTTTTTTGAAACTGTAATTACGTGACTCTTAAAATGTCAGGAAAAAATAATTTTTCATTAGAGTTGTTAAAAAAGTCATCTTTTACTATTTGTCTATGGTCCTTGAAATGTAAGAAATTACCATAATTCTAAGCACTGTTTTTATTCATCGTACCGAACATGAATATGACATGACCATGACATCTATTTTGATTTATTCGAATCGTGTCTATTATGTGTTTTACATGTGTCCAATTCAACACAATTCTTATTTTTCGAATGTTCATATTCCATATTTTTGGAGTGTTCGTGCTTTCCAGTATCGTAACATGATTATCAGTAAAGAAAAGGGGGAAATTACCAGATGTTAGGACGAAGGCGACGAGAACTGCTGCGATCAAGAGCTTCGATGTCGAAATCTTGGCAGCCATCTCTCTCCAAATCTCTAAGTTTGTCTCTGTGTGTCAGTGTCCGTGGTGAAGGTGCAACATTTATAGTGATGGAATAATCATAATAATAATAATAAATATTATGATATGGGGGATGAATCTTCTGGATTTTGATTTGAATGCCAGTTATTTGCTGCTTATTTTGTATTTTTGTAGGTATCAGGCTTTTCATGTGGACTAGTCACTAGTGTTTCAAATGTATCCGCGTATAATTCCAAAGGCTTACACATGAGCCTCGTTAGCAATCACCCGAATAAAACTCGTATTATACGCAAATTTTTTCGTATTTTTCATAAACGTTTAATACTTGCGTACTTTTGATAGATCCCAAATCAGTACATAAATATTAAGCATGTGAAATTTTAAACGTGTTCCGTATAAATTATTGAAAAAATTTGCACAAAAACATGCTGGAAACCTATTTAATTAATCAAATTTGACAACATATTTAAGAATATGAAGTTTTTAACCTCAATATTTTTATTTTTTGAATATTTGACCGAATTTTTGAACGTATTTTATTTGCACTGAGCCTATTTATACTCGTACTTTTGTCGTCCCGAATTTTTTTTCGTTTGCCAAATTGCTAACAAGGCACATGAGTAATGTGAGGGGTGAGTATATAGTTAAATATGTCTAATTTACTCCATCAATCTTATTTTTACAATATTATTTTTTAACTTATCTTCTACTATATAATGTGGCTCGAAAATGGCTCAAAAGTGAACCATCCAAGCCATCTGTATATCTTCATCCATTTAAATAAATTAAAAATAATAAATTAACTACCTAAATACTCTAATAATTATTAAAAAAACTCAACTAGCTATTTAATTATCTAACATAATTTATTTAAAATTTAATAACTTTAACTCAAATGGTTAATACAGGAGCCATTTTTCTTGGTTGCTTGAGTTTAATTTCTAGGAATCACAAATTTTTATAATAAATTTATATTTAATTTTTGTTTAATATTTTTTTCGCACGGCAATGCACATGAACATTATAGTTATACCAAGGGGGTAAATTATTCGTACACTGGCACGGATAAGATTTCAATTTAACTGAAAATACAGTTAACCATTACTTCGGTCGGTTACTTTAGAAAATCGATCAATTTTGCGATGAACATTTAAATTTCTCTTTAGAGAAAAAAAATATCTATGATTTTCAATTTTAATTAACCGTTGACAGAACCAAATATCTAAGAAAATATTATTTTGCTATTTTATATTTCTTATTTAAGAAAGTATATATACTATATTAAGAAAAAAGAAAAAAGTTTGAATAATTTAGTAATGGTTTGCACATAAAATAAATTTTCTTCTTTATAATCTTATCAAAATATAATTTAAATATTTAAATTTAAATTAAGATTTGTTATATATATTAATATTTTAATTTATAGAAATTTAATTTAAAACTAATTATAATTTGTTATGGATATATGTGAATAAAAGAGAGGGTATTCGGTTAACTTATGCGGAAGAAAAAAAAAGAAAAAAAAGAGGGTATTCGATTATGCAAAAGAAAAGAAGAAAAAATTTTAAATTATATTTTTTCATAATTTTTTAAAAGTAAATGGTTGATTATATACATACGACTTAGACGACTCATTTTTGAACCGTTTCGAAACGATCTTATGTAGTAGAATATATATATATATATATATATATATATATATATATATATATATATATAGAGAGAGAGAGAGAGAGAGAGAGAGAGAGAGAGAGAGAATATATATATATATATATATATATAGAGAGAGAGAGAGAGAGAGAGAGAGAGAGAGGTAGGTAGGTAGGTTTTAGAGATTATTACAGAAATTTGGGTTAGTTGGTGAGTAAATATATTTTTAAATAATTATATTTTTAGGCAATAAAGTATTAAAATAAAATTAGTTATCTCTCTGATATTTATGTTATATATTAGTATATATAGTTAGGGCCATATTTTTAATAATTTAAGTCTAGCATATAGGACTAGAAAGATTTACAATTTAAAATTTTATGTGAAAAAACATTAGATTGACAAAGGAGTTATTCCATTGAAATCTAGTATGTTAATCGAATCAACCGACTGCCCAAAAAACTTAGTCGGTTAACCAAACATATCGGTTTTGGGGTCTTAAATAGGTTGGTTTCGGTTATATAAATTGCATAATGGACTAAGTCGATTGACCAAATTATACATCGATCGGTTAACCGACTTGTACAACCATAATATTGACGCAAGAAAACTTGAAAATATGTCTTGAGCCATATTACACCATGGACTGAGTTACATTACCTAATAAACTATAAGGATCGAAATGATAAGAAAACGCTACTAACACTCATTTGAAAGATAACAAATTCATATGCAAGAACAAGACAGAAGAACACACTATTTTGTGGTTACTTCGTCACCGTGACAAATCCAAATATCTATTAATTAACTAATATAAGATTGATTATAATATACGTTGGATTATCATGTCCCAAGATTCAATCCCTCACAAATCTCAAGAAGAAAAAAATATTACAATGAGATTGCTCATCACCATGTGTCGACTTCCTGAACAAAGCAGACACATAAAATCTTATTTCTCATGTTGCCTTGAAGTGCAAACCTAAACACGAGTACATTTTTCTTAGTAGAATTGGTGAAGCCTCTCCTTGAATCTCCTAAACGAGCACCCCATATGACATCTCCTTAGTCTACTTAAATAGGCGAAGAAAAATCTAATTTATGATAGTAAAATATTAAATTAGCCCCTACTCAATCATGATCTTCCAAATTGGAACCAATGGACAAAACTATTGTTGTAACAATCCACCGGAACCAATTTTCGTACAATGACATACTGATGCCATATTGCTAGTATATATAATGTGCGACACCCCAAATAGGTTCGAGAAAATAAAACTTCAAAAATTAGTATAGTGTATTATAAACATTCAAACTTTACATAAGACAATAAATTCATGTGCGTTGCACGTTAAATATTTTTTTATAATTTAATTAAAATTTGTTCAAATATTTAAATATTTTTTAATTTAGTTTTGTTAAATAATTTCACTTTTTTTAATATTTTAATTTAAGTTAATTATATATTAGTTTAACTTTTTTAATTATTTTAAAATTATATATATATATATATATATATATATATATATATATATATATATATATATATATATATTTGTGCTTAGAAAAAAAGTATTTTTTTTATAAAATAAAAGAAGGAAAAGTTATTTTTTTCCTTATTTTTAAAATAAAATAATGGTGGATGATATACATACGATTTGGATGGTATGAGCCATTTTCAAACCTTATATGATTAATCAAGTTTCCAAGTCGTATTATACAGTAGAAGATGTATATGATAATCAAGTTGCCACAAGCAAATTGTGTCCGCATTTCTTAAACTATCTGATTATGGGAGACATCTTTTATTAAACAAACTTTCCTATTTTGTGATTGAAAGTTGCTTATTTTCTGCTAATAAGCCGATAGTTCAAGAAAAAAATGATATCAAATTAATTTGATTGCAAACAAAGTTTCTTAACCGAGCATAATTTTATTGATTACCAAATAGGACATCCATTTGACATGAAACAAAAATTGCTCTCCAATATTGTTTCAGTTCCTAGGAACCACACAAACGTTTCAAATAATATATAGGAGCCTGGCTGCGCGGCGATACGCACCCACTGTCTCCCAACTCCCATCAATAAATGGAAGGAATAGTATGTCTCTTTAGTTCGATCTCTAATCTTCCGTCATCCAGCTAGGGTATTGCACCTCTCCTCGGTAACTATAAGAGCCACTCGAGTTTGGTGTTTATATTAGTTATAATACAAATTGGTACTTTTTTAACTATTAACCGACCATAAAGTTGCTTTCGAAGTTTTGCGGCATTACCGATCAGTCCCTCATTTTGGATGATTAAAACTGTATATAAAAAGACTTCTTCTAACATTCATATCAAATTTTAAATGCAAATATTGATCGAGAGTGACTTATCGGAAAGGAAGACGATAACCATAACGATCAAGAACTTTAGGGTGTCCTGAACAGCCATTTCTGTAGATCTTCTTAGCTTTGGTAGGTCATGAGTCATCAGTAAGTAAGTATGTTATTTGTATGTCAATTTTGAATATTAATTGTTCTTTTGTGAAGCCAATATCTTTTTATTATTTTGCGGTGCATGAATCTACTTAATCGATCAAGAACTTTATGGTGTCATGAACAGCCATTTATGTAGATCTTCTTAGCTATGGTAGGTCATGAGTTATCAGTAAGTATGTCATTTGTATGTCAATTTTGAATATTAATTGTTCTTATGTGAAGCCAATATCTTTTTATTATTTCGGGGTGCATGAACCTTCTACTTAATCTTATGTGAAGCCAAAATATTTTTATTATATTACACTCAATCGACTATGTTATCAATGTCTAATTTCTTGGCTGCTCGTGCCTGCATTTGCGTGTACTCTCTCCACCATTTCAATTTTTAATTTTTTTGAAATAAGGTTGAAATTCAAATAGGAGGGTCTAATGTTTATTTATTTTTATTTTTATTTATTTTTGCATCACCGGGACCGAGACCTCCTGTCATCCAGCCGCCCTCCGGTCTTATAGTTCTTCTTATTGACCACTAGGCCCCTAGGGTCACTTGAGTTCGGAGCAATATTATAGATTTTTTTTTACACTTATCCAGTTTATCTTCTACTATATAACGAGGTTTCAAAACGGCTCAAAAGTGAGTCGTCTAAGCCGTAATTATATCATGGTCTATTTTATTTAAAAAAATAAATTATGTAAAAAATTGTTAAAAAAATTTAAATTGATTATATATATATATTCAACATGGAAAATCAAACTCAACCAAACATGAAGAATATCTCTTACCTTAACCATTTGAGTTAGAAAAGATATTTGACTGTAATTGGATACTATTCTTAATATACGTTATTATACGTGCAAAGTACGTGCATTTACTAGTGGTATTTAATTACTTCTAATTTATTTTCAAAATATTTTATTACAAAAACGTAAAAATTCAGAATATTTAGTTGCAAATGAAATGAGCCTTTAATCAGCATTCGGGTTCAATGAACCTAACTAAACCGGATGCAACTTGCGGTCAACGCCCAAGAGGAAATAACGGGTTTCACTCACAATTATGATACGGGTCAAGCTCACGGGTCAAGTTGAGTCGGATCCAAATCTGACCCCTCTCTCTTTCTTCCCCAATCGATCGAATCTCGACATTACAAATCGCGCGCGCCTAGGGTTAGGGTTTCCTCGCTCGCTCAATCTCCGGCCACCGACCTCCGCCGATCCACCGCCGGCAGGTGAGTCCCGGTCCCTTTCTAGGGTCGCATCGTCCGCAGTCGCAGCAATTCCAGGAGAGGAATGCATGGGAGCAGCTCAGGAGTCGCGCTGTTGCCAGCGAACGCGGAGGTCGACTCCATGGGCGGCGTCGTCGGCTTACCCGCCGCCGACGCCAGGCCCTCGGCCTCCCCCCGCCTCGCCGAGATCGAGAAGGCCCAAGCGGAACTGCGGCAGGAGTACGACGCCCGCGAGCGGCGGAAGCGGGAGCTCGAGTTCCTCGAGCAGGGGGGCAACCCCCTGGACTTTAAGCTCGGCCGCGCCGCGTCCGCCAGCCTGCAATCCACTTCTGTAAGCGAAGCAAAAGGGAGCTTCGCCCTGGCCAATTCTCCTCGCGGAGACTCCGTCGAGAGCAGCGGGAGGCCGCCGGCGGGGGACTCCACGGGTAGGGAGCCGAACAGCGCAGACAATCTCATGCTACTCGACAGAGAGAAGAATGCGAGGCGGATGGGTAAGAGAGGGAGTGCTGCTCTGTCGTCCGAGTCTAAGGGGAAGGATGCTGGCCACGGAGGGGTTAAAGGTCAGGCGTATGCTCGGAGGAATCGGTCGAGGACAGGTCGGGGCGGCGGGCATAGTGGTAAGTCCGCAGCAACAATGGCGCCTTCTTCGTTCCCAGAGCCTAGGAAGGAAAATGGCCCGCCTTTGGAAGCGCAGGCGGAGAACCATACCGTCTCTTCTTTTTCCAACTCGAAACCAGTGAGTCCGAACGTTGCTGGTACGGGTGACCGTCAAGATATGGAAATTGATCATGCGATTACGGACACGGTAAAAGACGTCGTGCAAGGAGAAAAAGAAGTCAGTGTTTCTGAAACTGTACGGGACGCAGACCATTCTAATAAGGACATCGATGCAAATGCCAATCAAGTTGCTGATGGTAGTGATTCCAAAACATCCGGTTTTGTTGGAAAAGGTGAAGCCACTTCAGCTGGTTTGCTTTCGGTTCCCCAGGAGCCTACAAAGAATTTCGAAGTGATTAGCAGCGACGAAAGAAACGTTGGCCTGACCATTCCAGACAAAGACGTGATGGACACACATGGTAGTGATCTTAGTAGGAAAACAGATAGTGATTGTACTGTAAAGGCTGATGTTGTCGTTGGAGTTGCTGATGATGGCAAAATTGCTATGGAAAAGAGGGTTGACAGCAGTTCAAATGAGGATCTCAATGAACTATCAATAGTTCAAGCAGCTCCTAAGAATAACGATGCAACAGAAAAGAGCCAGTTGACGCCGCCCATCGGTACTGACGAATCCGAATCCAGTCACCTAAATGCCAAAAAAGCAATAGTTCAAATTAAGCACGAAACAGAACGATCTGAGAACATACCTGAAACGGAAAACAAAATTAGACCTTTCTCCAAAACCGAAAGCGTGCAACCAAATTGCGAACTTGCCTCAAAATCAGAGAGAAAACTATGCAGTTCTATTGGTGACAGTTCCCATTCCATCAACAAGGCTGGTGCTACCACAAGCACTTTAGTTTTGCCTACTTCTGAGCCTTCAACTACGGCTCTTTGTCAAAGAGGTGCAACAACTACCTCATCTGTTCAGAACTATGCAGCTAGTAATGTGAAATTGGCAAAGAAAGTACGTGAAGATGCAATTCTGAAAGAGGCTCGGATAATCGAGGTTCGTTCAAATGTTCGCATTAGGCAACTTTTTTATTTGAAATCGAAACATGATTGGCCTTGGGTGAGAATGCTTTTAACAGATTTGCTAATTAGGTGAACCTTAAAAGGGGTGGTGAACTACCTAGGCGATATGTATCACTAGAGAAGAGTACAAAGTGCCATTGGGATTTTGTCCTCGAGGAAATGGCATGGATGGCAAATGATTTCATGCAGGTATTGTTTCTTTGATGAGATTCACTCTACTCAGTATTTACTTTTTTGATGATATGTGCATGCACATTATACTCGGTCGGACCAATTTGCTATGATTTAATAGTTGCCTAATAGAAGATATGCTTGCAACTTGAATTACTTTGTTATTCATTTTCATTTATTTTATTCAACTTATGATAATTAGGAGCGTCTCTGGAAAACGTCAGTTGCAGTACATATATGCCATCAAGTAGCTTCTGCTAGTCAAAGAAAGTTCGAGCAGAAGATTATTTGTCAAAGGCAACAAAATATAGCCAGAACTCTTGCGATATCTGTCATGAATTTCTGGCATTCTGCTGATTTGTTTCGAAATAACATGGACGCATCTAGTGGCACAAAAGGACAGTGCACTTCGGATACCTTTAAATCATGTATAGTTAACGGGACAGAAGAAGAAAGAGGCCAGGTTTGTGAAATTAATTCTGAGCTAATTGAGCACTTTCACCATTTGTTTCACTTTTATTGTTTTTGAGTTGTGAGTGAATTCTAAATTTGTTTCAATACTTTGCTAGTATGTATTTGTGTTGTGACTTGTGAGTGAATACTTATTCTGTTCCAATCTGCAAACGGAAACAACTAATCTTATGATTTACGATATATATTTCGTTCAACAATACCTGGGAGAACACATGATATGTATCTCAATTTGAGAACATAATATGGTAGGAATGTGTAACTCGCTTGCTGAATTGGTGTTTTATGCTTCTCCTGTCCTTCCTATTATGTTGCATCTCAGGAAGCCTTTGTTTCATATTTTCTTAGAGTAAGGATGTACTTGTAATATTTGGATCCGAAGCTCTCTTATCCTTTTCTAAGCACATATGAACTTTAGCTGAAATGACCTGGGCTTCTTGCAGGATAACAAACATATGGAAGGAAAAAATCATTCTCTTCAGCCTGCCATTCAGGCATATGCTGTTAGGTTCTTAAAGTATGATAATGACACGTTCAATCGTCCTGTCCCAGCTCAAGGGCCGACTACTCCTGACAGGATACATGATGAAGGCGTAGTGGAAATGTCCTGGGAGGATCAACTTTCAGAAGTATGTACTTCTTTTCCTTTTATACTTGTAATAGTTGATATCATGTGGCAAATTCTTGGTAATGGATTCTAGAAGATTCCTATTACATTTCAGTTATCAATCAGTGGCAGGATAAGTTGTATGCATGTGAATTCCTCTCATGGACATAACAGGTTCTTTGCTTCACTATAATTTTCTGCTTATCCTAGCCATCTTTTGTTCTTTCTTCAGGAAATCCTCTTTTATACTGTGCCACCTGGTGCAATGCAGGCTTACAGAGAAGCTGTGGAGTCGCGATGGGTTACTCATAAGGTTGGAGCAGTTCCTTTATTTTATCATATGCAAGTTCTTTCTTATCATGCATTTGGCCTTAATGTAAACTAATCTTTTCATTCAAATTTGCACCGGTATCAAGACACTATCACAATCTTATGTCAGGTTCTCTGAACATCTGACAATTCTAGCTTTGCATTTGGGCAGGCTTATTTTATTGACCGTAAACTAGTTGGAGCATTGTAGTTACATATTAATAATAGATGTTGTTTGTTGTCAATCTACTAAACAAAGAGTTGACTGCCTAACATAAAGCAAATGAAACAATTCCGTGGAACGAATATGCCTATGTTTAGTGCAGCAAATGCATATGCACAAGCACACTATTACGATGCAGAGAGAATGTAGATTGTTTGGTTTAAAGAATGTGTACAGTGTAAAATATTTGCTTTTTTATCGGTGGGGTAAATAAATATAGCTTACGACATTTTCTTTTTTGAAATGTTTAAAATCTTGACCTGGCATTTTTTTTCTTCTACTATGAAAACCTTGTGTCTAATGTCATATTCTTGGGGCTTTTGAAAACTACTTCCAATGGGAGTCTATTTTGTTTAAATAGGAAAGAAATAGTGTGTACCTAGTGGTACCTTAAGAAATTTTATAAGGTGAGGTCCATGTCAAAATCCAAGCCGTTCATTATATAAACTCCAGTAACCAACATTGCTTCCATATAATTACTTGTTTAGTTGGGATTTTGTGCAATGCACGCGGGCATTAGTATCCTATGGCACATGGCATACCTTTAGAAAACTTGTGGCCCCTTAGGAACCTTGTTGCCTACACACACACACACACACACACACTTATATTTAAAGAATCTTGACAACTTGGTGGGGCTCCCAGGTAAACACACATATTTAAAGAATATTGACAACTTGGTGGGGCTCCCAGGTACTATGTATCAACCCTTTGGCTCAAAATGAGTCTGATCTATTTAAAAGTTTTTTAACATCGCATGGGAGTCTATGTTTACGGTGGCCAGAAGCTACAAATGAACCGTCAGTTGTCATTTATTTGCAGTGCAGCATTTGTCATCCTATATTGTTTGCTTATACACTATTTGGCTTAATGCTATTCCTTTTAACTCTTTGGCTTAATGTGCCATGGAGAAGAATGCAAAATGCCATTCCCTATCAAATGTGTCTTCTTACCTCTTCGTCAAGAATCTTCTTAGTCTAGGGAACTTGGATGGTGCCCCTTGGTTACATGAGCTTAAACTGTATAGCCAAAAAAGTAGATCTACCTACCTGCCAATTTGCCACCAACATAGAGGATTGGCGTCATGTCGGCAGCTGATCATAAGAACATTACCAATTCTTTTATGAATCTTCTTATGCTCTATAGCAGACCCCATTCTGATGGGAGATGGCTTGGACAACTACTGTTTTCCTATCCGCTCTTGAAACCATCGTTACTTATGCTATCCCAAAGGAACGATACATCTCTATTTAGGTTCTGATGTTTCATCCCAAAACAACTAACAATTTGATCTATTCTATCTAGTGAAATTCTTGAAAGCATTATAACTTCCAATCTGTAATTGCTTCATTTTACTTGTTTACCACTTAGATAACCAACATACTTATATAATTGAATTTATTCAGAAAATGGGTAACTCTGTGCATCAAGAAGATTGTGATGCGTCTATTTGTGATTCTGTGCCTGGTATTGTACCTACACCTTTTTATCTTTTTTCCTCTTTGTTATGTAATCACAGAAATCTCCTTACATGGCGACTTATTTTGTCAACACAGATGGACCTCGGGAGTATGTATTTGAAGAAGAAGAAGGTGAAACAGGCTCATATTTTTTGCCAGGAGCATTTGAAGGTAGTTTGTCATCAAAATTTACTCACAAGAAAAGAAAGAAATCACAGCAAAAGTCATATGCTGCACGATTATATGATGCTGGCGCTGATTTGTCATATGACCCTTGCCTGGAAGGCACGTCTGCAAATCAGGGTTTTATGTTCGTGGGGAAAAGGCCTTCAAGTTCCCTAAATGTCTGTTCGATTCCAACTAAACGTGTTAGAACAGCTGCTAGGCAAAGAATTGTTAGTCCTTTTAGTGCTGGAGTTTCTGGGACTCTGCAAGTAACTAGTAAAACAGATATTTCAAGCGGAGATACAAATTCTTTCCAAGACGACCAAAGTTCAATGCACGGTGGAACACAGGCGAGGAAAAACATGGAAGTGGAGTCAACAGTGGACTTTGAGAAAAAAATAACAACTGATGGTATTGAAATATCGACAAAATCTAAAAAAAAGAAAAAGTCTAAGCATGGGGGGTATACAATGAACATTGCAGACTCTGGTGTTTTACTTGGTACAGGAAAAGTAAGATAATTGATTTTTAGCACTTATTTATTGTGTATCTAGTTATTTCATCTAATACCTATTATATTGCAGGGATCCTTGCTTGATCAGAGGCTACAAGTTGATTCCATGGTTCAACATGAGCAGGTTGACATTTTTATCCTTCTGTTTTGGTTATGTGTATTTGGTTTTGCCACTTTAACAGTCTAGTATATGTTGTCAATTTACAATCTTTTAGTGTGTTGGAATTGCTACAATTATACTAGTTGACAAATATCGTAAGGTGAATGTTTGCAGCTTTATGAGTCTCTCTGTCATGTCTTGAAGCTTGCACCCCTTGACACAGCTGGTTTTTTATTTTCTTCTTGTAATCTTCTTTCATCTGTTCTTAAGATCTGCCCCCTTATTTTTTTTAGTAAACTTGTCTGATCCTGTTTCATTTCGTGTTCTTAAGATCTCTCAACAGTGCCAACACCCTTCACAAATACCCCACCCACCCTGCACCCTGCCACCCATCCACTTTGAGAACCCCATTTCCAGCTGATACCAGAAAGAGACCTGTGATAAATATAACTTCTTCCCAAGGTAACATGTTGCATGTAAAACCTCCAGAAAGCGCGAAAATAACCAAGGTTTCCTTTTCCTTACAAAAGAAAAGCAAACTCTCCGCAAGATTATGTGTGAACATAATCCATGCTCCAGAATCTAATAGAGATACCGAGAACCCATATAGCTTGTGGATAAGATATATTTGCAGAATTGTTTCCAAACTTGTTAAATCATTATAGTTATGTATATTTCTTATTCAAAGTTCTAATATCATCTTTTATGTTAAGTATGAGACATTTTGTTCTCTTGTCAGTTCAGCAGAACCTATTGTTTCCTTACTATGTAACTTTGCTAATCGCTCTAATTGTTCTGATTACAGCTAAGGCAAAAATTGGTCTTATACTTGTTGATGCAAGAAATTTGTTATTACAACTTTGTGCAACAGTATTGGAGCTTAAATGGTTGAACTTAAAAAATGCCATGGATATAACATGTCAGTGGAAGGAAAACAAATGGCAAAAGTTCAGAATTTTAAGACTAGAAAAAGGTTAATTTCGTTTTGAGAACAAGCAATTTTAGAGGAACACATCAGTAATGAAAAAAAAAATCTGTATGTACATTATGAATCATGACTACATAGTGTGTGTGTGTGTGTGTGTGTGTGTGTGTGTGTGTGTGTAGTAAAGAAGCTCAGAACAGTTATTAATGCTTTGGATGATTATTATATGAAATTAGAAATCAACTAGGGAGGAAGATATTAACAAGCTTGCAAAGGTGAGGAAGACGGTTGGCATACATCGATCTTAAGTTTACTAAGAATGAAGATGCTCGTCTCCCTAATGAAAAGTTAGTGAAAGGCAGAGGAGTTATTTTCTTAAATTAGTTATCAAGAAACAAGTATAATAACTTACATAGGAACTTATGGTCGAGTCCAGGTTAAGGATCTCAGATATTATCATAAAGGCAAAGGACCATGGAAACAGGGAAAGCTATAGGACTATTATGAGGTTCAGAAGTGGCTGAGGGTAAAGGGTTAGAACGGCTAACCAACTTATTCAATCATATTATAAATACCAAGAAATAAGCTGATGAGTTGAGGATGAACGCTTTGCTAACTCTTTTAAAAAATGAAGATAGAGACAGTCATACAGATTGTAGAAAATTGAACTAATGAACCACATATGAAGCTTTTGGAGAGAGTCTTCGAGGAAAGAATAGAAAAGGAAAATAAAAGGCTTTTTGAGAATCAACTTAATTTATCATAGGGAAGTATATTATGGAGCTTTGCACTTATTAAGTCCATTTTGGGAAAGTTCATGAGGTGAGAGATCTGAATATTGTTTTTATTAAATTAGGATATGGAAGCAACTGCATCCTGCACCCTAAGAAGACTAACAACATGGCAAAAGACAGAGAACTTCTGTAACCATGTGGTATCTCATAGTAATATAATATAATAATTGTTTATTCTGTTTATCAGATAAAAGGTCACACACTGAATACATGATAATTGAACTAATGAACCACATACGAAGCTTTTGGAGAGTCTTCGAGGAAAGAATAGAAAAGGGAAAAAAGAGAGGCTTTTTGAGAATCAACTTAATTTATCATAGGGAAGTATATTATGGAGCTTTGCACTTATTAAGTCCATTTTGGGAAGGTTCATGAGGTGAGAGATCTGAATATTATTTTTATTAAATTAGGATATGGAAGCAACTGCATCCTGCACCCTAAGAAGACTAACAATATGGGCAAAAGACATAGAACTTCTGTAACCATGTGGTATCTCATAGTAATATAATATAATAATTGTTTATTCTGTTTATCAGATAAAAGGTCACACACTGAATACATGATAATTCAAAATCCCTGTGATGTTGAAACATGTAACTCACGTTGATGCTATCTATGCAGCTGTCTCCATATTCAAACATTATGAATCTCTTACCGATTCCAGTGATAGTCTATCAATTATTAATTACTTGTTGAATTGCAGAGGGATCATGTGAAGAAAAGACTGGAGGGTCAGCACTTTGAATCTAATGGAAACATTGGTAATTGTCTCTGTCACTTTGTATATCACATTCATAACTGAATGCTATGGATTGTCACTCCTTTTCACTCGTTGGCTTAATGTGTCATATATATGAACTCAATTCCCTATAGCAAATCGTATCATCTTACAACTTCGTCTAGATTCTTTGTAGTCCAGGCCTCTAGGAGACTCGTAGGGTGCTCCATTGTTGCATGAGCTTAAACTGCATATCCAAAGGGTAGGTCTACCTACTTGTGAATTGGCTGCCTAGATTTTATGGCATGACCCTCTAATGCTCATAGCTAGGAATTTGTCACCAAAAGAGAGGGTTGGCGTCGGTCGACAACTGGTCATAAAAACTTTGTCAAAATTTTTATAGTGCTTTCTTATGGTCCATAGCCGATGCCATTTTGCTTGGAGAAGGCTTGGATGATGACGATTTGTAATTGAATGTTCCTTTTCACATAATTCCTAGATGACAATTACTTGGTAAACAGGTATATATGTTCAACCTGCTGCTAAGAAGCCTAAGCACTCAAAGCAGCTGATAGACCCTTCACCAGATGTTATCATGCCAGGCACAGGGTCCATGACTTCTCCAGCTGCTTCTCAGATGAGTAATATGTCCATGCAAAATAAGCTCATCAAGATTACTGCTAATCGCGGGGGAAGAAAGAATAAGGCTATGAAGGTAAACCATATAAATGACATTCTGAATTATTAATGCTTCTATGCTTTATTGTTATGCATGTGCCATACATGTAGGATGACCTATAGTACCTACTTGACTTTATACCTGTGACACGATAACAAAGATATGATTGTCTCAAGTCAATGACAGATCTTGTGATTTATTATCTACGAAGTCGCCGGTATGTATTACATATGATATGTCAGTTACTGCCATTGTGTCAATGGCATAATTTGTGACCATACCATGAACTTTTGATAATTTTGCTAAGAATATCATTACATTTACCAAAATCTGTTGGTCTTCCTGTAGATTCTACCTGTTACATTTTGCATGCAGGTTTTGCAGATGGAAGTTTGTCGTTAGTTGGATTAGGTTGATTAGACAGGTTTACTAGCTGCATTGATGATGCTTTATATTATAATTCCTTATCAAATGTCCTACACAGGTTACCTTGTCATGCTTTCTCCGTCAAATATTATTTAGTTATTATTATTTTTTAACTGGATGACATGAATTTCATTTAGTATTTGTATAGTATGTATGCTTTGGTGTTTTTTAACCAAGTAAATTTAACGGTTATTTATATGTAAGAGGATATATATGGAATTTTGTACACAAGATTGAAGTCACCTTTTATACATGTCCTTAATTACCAAAAGCTTGTTCCCTTTTCCAGATGGCTGTTGGACAGTCAGGAACTGGAATTCCATGGACCAACTTCGAGGACCAGGTTAATTTGTTTTTCGAACTGTAGTATTTAACTTGTTGCCTCCCATAGTAATACACTTTTACAATGTAACAATGTTATATCAGGCACTTGTTGTCCTTGTTCATGATATGGGTCCAAACTGGGAGCTAGTAACTGATGCTATCAACAGCACCCTTCAGTTCAAGGTGAAGCAACTCAATATTCTTCCATTCTTCTACTGCTTTTATAGCACATATGTCTTATGTGCGAACTGTGAGATGATATCAAAAACTAGTAACCTACATAACTTTGAGGGTTTAGGCATCTCAGGATTGTCCATATTTTCTGTTCCGAAATTTAACAGTAGCCTATATATCATGTCTGTTATTGGTTCAATTGTTAATACATTGATACATGGATACTCCTAGCCATCCTTGGGCTGCCACCTAGAATAGATGCTTGAAGTTCTGTTAGTAAGACCCTTTTGATGTATTAGTTATTTATGTCGTCATTATCTGTTTTTTCGAACTAAAATTGTACCCTGTTCTCCCCTGGATGATAAGTCCTCATCTTTTTGGTCATCAAGACGATTATGCTTCTCTATGATTGCAGTGTATCTTCCGAAAACCTAAAGACTGCAAGGAGCGCCACAAATATCTTATGGACAAAAGTGCTGGTGATGGAGCTGATAGTGCAGAAGATTCAGGCTCATCTCAACCATATCCATCCACCCTGCCAGGGATACCAAAGGCAAGAGTTTTGTTTACGATTCTTGTGGGACTTGAACACTAGTTTTTAACTGTAGGTTACTGAAGAATATAGTTTGCCAGAGCAGTCCCATATAGTTGGGAAAATTAACAAACTTCACAAAATTTTGTTTCTCTGTTTCATCTATATCAGGGAAGTGCCAGGCAGCTATTTCAACGTCTTCAAGGACCAATTGAGGAGGATGTTTTAAAGACGCATTTCGAAAAGATCATTTTAATTGGTCAGCTGCTGCATTCTGGCAGGAGTCAGGTCTATTTCTTTTAAGTTATTAACTTCTCACAGGCATTCTGTATGGGGGTATTATACTGTAGCTCAAAAGGTTTGATGTAACTTTCTTAAGAGTAGTTTTTTCCCCTCAATTTGGATGCTGTGGCTTTCAGGGCTTCCACGGAAGACATAACTAGTAGCCTTTACACTTATCGAGGAATAACTTAAGAGTAGTTTTTTCCCCTCAATTTGGATGCTGTGGCTTTCAGGGCTTCCACGGAAGACATAACTAGTAGCCTTTACACTTATCGAGGAATAACAACTCGCTTCTCTCTATCTCCAAATTTTAATTTGGTTTGGTACCTCATCGTGTATAGCTTAGTTTCACCTGGTGTTACGGGGTTACCTGTACCCCTTGGAAACTACATTCTGCGTCCCACTACTCTAAATGAGGCAAGGTCTTGATCCGGATCAACAATAATAAGGATCCGGGTCTTAAAAGATGAATTTCAACAAAGATATCATCAAAATGGTAATAGAAACCATGGTTTAAAGTATCGGCCGATACCGATCCGATACGGCCGATACCGATACGGTTTCGCATGTCCTGATCCGATACCGACCGATACCCGATACTAACCGATACCGACATTGGGGATCTCTTTTCCGGTCAATTCGACAAAGAAAATTAAACGAAAAATATAAATCAGCAAGGGTTTAAAACATAATAAAGTTGTTAAAGCATGTAAAAGAAGAAAATCAATCTATTGTATGTAAACCAATCGGTAAGGGTGACTACTATTTCATTTAGTTTCAAAACTACTGAGAAATAACACTGAAAATACTTAAAATTATGCCTAAATGTATAAAATATATGTTTTTAAATGTAAATAAATTATTAATAATTATTTGTTCTCCGATACCAAAAAAATCCGATACTCCGATCCGAAACCGCTGATACTACCGATATCGCCGATACCAATACTCATAGGAATAGTCCGATACCGATTCCGATACCGATACTGTGAACCTTGATAGAAACGACAATAATGAGGCTTAGCAGGTTGTTATACGATTTGGTATAAATTCCTTCCTTACCACACACAAATGATAGGCTCTTAAGCGAACACAATTCCAAATAGCGTTGCGGTTAAGCCTACCGCCTCATATCATGTACGGGGAAGATAGTGAACCTTTTGCCTATAGCATGTAGCAGAGCCGTCCATGACCCAAGAAAAGTATCAGTCTGCAATATATTTGTGTGGGTCATAAACAGCCTGAAATTGCACATGCACAATCTATATTTTTCTTAGGGCTGCATTTTTCTTTTAAGTCAGCTTTTACCATCTCTTCGTTATTGTCATCTATATATTATACAAGTCGCTTTCTGATGTATTCTATTCCCCATTATTTGCTTGTGTCACATATTCGTGCTGTCTGCAGAACGATAAGCAGGAAAAGAAACAACTAATTCCAGTTCACAGTTCACATCTTCTTCTTTCTCAAACATGCCCAAATGGAAGTGTCCTCACGTAAGTTTCACTGATGCCTGATATTTCATATTTGAACTATCAAGCATTTCATCATTACTATTGCTGTTATCTTCTATCTTCTTACCGGCTTTAGAGCTGGAAGTATATTATCCTATACATTTAAGTGTTAAACATGTCCCAGGCCACTTGATCTTTGTGATGCCACTACTTCAAGTTCAGACATCCTTACCCTTGGATATCAGGGTTCTCATACAACCGTTGCAGCAATACCAAGTCAACAAGGACATGTGTCACCTGTTCTTTCTACTTCAGGTGTGAACAATGTGTTGCAGGGATCTTCTGGTATTGTCATAAGCAGCAACTTGGTATCACCTTCTACTCCAACAAACGCCCCTGCTAGGTAGAATATAACTAACTCTCTGTCATCATGTTGTTTTTATTATTATGGCTTACATTCTGTGGCAAAACTATTCAAAGGGATGTACAGAGATACTGCATGCCTAGAACCACTTCACTACCAGTTGATGACCAGCAAAGAATGCAGTATGGCCAAATGCTTTCAAGTAGAAATGTTCAACAATCTAGCTTGTCTGCACCTGTGGCTTTACCTGTGGGAGTTGATCGAGGTGTTCGCATGTTACCTGGAGCTAATGGTGTGGGGATGATGAGTGGACGAACCATGCCCATGCCAAGACCAGGCTTTCAGGGGCCTTCAGGCATGCTTAACATGGTTTCCGCTGGTAGTATGCTCACTGGAAGTGGAGTTGGAATGCCAAACTCTGTCAATGTCCATCCTAATTCTGTTCATGGCTCAGTAAATCCAATGATGAGGCCACGTGATGGTTTGCAAATGCTGCGGGTGAGATTTTCCTATAATGTTTCAGCAGTTGGCTTACATAGTTTGTCATTTTTCAATTCATTTCTGTATCTTTTGGTCATTAAAGCATAATACACGTACAGGGAAGGAGTGTAATGACTTCCTTTCCAGTGTCACTTTCTGTTTTCATCCACTAAGTTGCATCTATTCCTGCAATTTTTAGATTGTGTGTTTGGTACAAGTTTTGCTCTTCTCCGAGAGGTTTAAAGTTTGGCAGTTTTGGCTGTTCAACATGATTTAGGCCTGAGTTGTAGTTAAGGTTTTGTTAGCTCTAGTCTATGTTGTTATATTGTACAATATACGATACGTATCTTACAAGACAATATACTACCATTTTGTTATTTAGTGGTTGATCCGATCCGATAGATATTGGTTGATTTACTTGAGTCATGTAATGTAAACTCAATAATTTGGATTTTGGAACTAGATAGACATGTAAAGATGAAACAAATATTTTTTATGAGAAAATTATTTTAAATCACCTTCCTATATGGCTTTAGAAGTATAGACATGAACTCCTAGAGTTACTGGATCGTATGATACACAATATGCAAGCAAGTCTACATGATACATCTCACAAGTTGACAACCTAGGCTATATCAGCTAGTAACAGTAAAAAACTTCAAGTGTAGGCTAAATAAATGTACATCTCTATCATGCTATCCTCTTATCCATTATTTTCTCTGATGTGCTTTTGCATCTTGCTTCACTGCTCCAAGGGCCCCAAAATGGATCCTAGCACAATTCATATTATACAAGAAATCAGATTTTAGTGTATGCTTTATACGTGCAAATTTTAAATTGTCAAGTCCACAAGGATATTACTAACAAATTGTGATGATAATTAGTTATATAAGGGTTATATACAGTGTTGTATAATGCACTGTTTGCATCTGTATCACATGGTGATTACTTTGTGTGATGTACAAATTTCGAACCACTTATTTGGATATTTGCATGTGTATCATATGCATCACAAGGGTAATACCACTACTCTCTAAGTCTGCTTTTGGAACGTTTTGTGAAAACTGGAATGGAGTAACTGATATTGTCTCTTTTTTCCCACTAATATCCGATACTTTAGATCATGTTTTGTAGAAAATAGTAGTGCTTAAACAAGCTTAGTGCCACAACCAACGTAGCTAAGCAAAGTGATTACTGACAAAATACTATGCAATTACTTTCCTCTTTAGCTTATGTCATAATGATTGATACAATTCCGTATCACAAAGTATAGACACTTTTCTAGTCTAGGGGAACTTAGAAGGTGCTCATTGATTTCACGAGCATAAACTGCATGACCAAATGTCATATCTTGGTAGGAATTTGATACCCAAAGTGGTTGACGTCATATTGACAGCTTGACATATAATAATGTCAATTTGTGTAAGCATTCTCAGGCTCCATCACAAACACCATTGTGATGGGAAGAGGCTTGGATGATGGTGAAGATGATGATTATTGACCGAGAATTATGTAATTGCACAAGAGAATAGTTTATTATTGCTAATGTTATCTACCTGATCAATTCACAGAGGTAGAGTTTACTTCATTACTATCAATGTCAGAGCTCACTAATGAAGGGAGCTTGATCATTTCTGCTTGAATGATTTTGTGTCTTGATTAGTTGAATGAGTTGGTCTTCATAGCAGATAATCAAAGCAATACCGACGACCAGGGAAAATTCATGTATCTTTTGGTGATTAAATGTAGGGATGACAATTGTTTTTCAGTATTGATATTAGTAATTTAGTATGATTTAGTTCTCTTGGTCATTAATTCATAGAAGTCACTCCAAAAAGATCAGATGAATGGTATTTTGTAACTACTCTCGTTTTGTCCTCATCAGCCAATTCACATTTTCTAAGCCGAGTGGTTCTGCACAATATCCCAAGGTTTAGCTGTCTAAGAAGAATTTTGTGCTTCTAGACAGGAAATAATCTGTTCTTGCTAATGGTAATTGGTCTACTTGATCATAGAAGATACATCTGCCACAACTATAGTTATGATAGTTGATTTCATCAATGCTTCACATTGCTGATTGAATAAATTCTTTGCGGTAAATCCTTCAGCCAGTTGCATGAGTTGGCAAATTAAAGACATAATCAAGCATGAATGTTATTTGAGCCTTCAGAGTAGGTTGATTGATAGTTCCTTTGTGACTTGAGTCTTGGCCACTACATAATCAGTCTCTGGTAGTTATTCTTTAAATATAGAATCATTATATGGCTCGGAGTAAGGTTTTATTTAGAAGTCACAAGTTTTTAGTGGACAAATCTTCATCTAGTTACGTCTTTAATAAATAACAGAGGTAGAATAAGCTTATTTGAACGTGAGTATACAAATAATATATGCATGTTTATATGCATATACATTCTGTAAATTCAAATACAAGTATATTTATGCAGGTAGATAGGAAGTCGACCATTTAGAAGAACCTTAACAAAGTATCTCATGTTTTTAATTTGTCTTCTCTTCATCATGGATTATGGATATCAAGTTTGCCTTCCATTTATTTCTTGTCCTTTATATTTGTATTTTCAAGTTGTCAATCTACTCTATTGAAGGACAGCATCATGTTGCACCATTATATAGATGGCCCAATTTACTTCGAAACATATAGCCAATGATGAATGGGTTAATCGTAAATCTTGTTGTTGTGTATGCCTTGGTTGGACATAGCTTCACAAAGTGATCTTGGTCATCTTGTTGGAATCTTGAATCATTGCATTCTAATGTATCTTAAATATGAACCTAGAGACATGCTAGATGCATGCAAGTTCTGTAATCAGTTAGTTTGTAAAAAAATCTTTCCTAGACTCCTTCCTGTTCTAGGTGAAGCTTTAGGGTTTCTTCTCACATGAGTGTAAACTGCATGAAATAATTTGCTGATTGTTTACTTTATGGGCATGTGATATTTTGTTGAAAGTGGGGGTTATCCTGCTGGATATATTTTTTTACAAGTATGCAATTCCATTTGGAATCTTGAATCATTGGATTCTAATGTCTTAAATATGAACCTAGAGATGTGCTAGATGCATGCATGTTTTTTTATCAGTTTTTTAAAAAGATTCCCAGACTCCTCCCTAGTCTAGGTGAAGCTATAGGGTTCTTCTCACAGGAGTGTAAACAGCATGAAATAATATGGTAGGTCTGTTTAGCCACCTACTTGAGCTTTTGTTTTCCCTGCATGACCCTTTCTTGCCCATAGGGCTTAGGAATAACCAAAATAACTACATCTTCCCTTTAAAAGCTTGGCTGGAAACCCAACTATATGTTGTGTTCGCTTGTCAGAACGTGGATTTTCGCTTGTCAGAACATGGATTTCACATTTTCACATTCCAATTCACCAGCGTTCTGCTTTTCTGGATTTCATAATGCTGCCTATATGGTGAAATTCAGGTAACCATGCTTCAGATGCATTTTATGTTCATGGAAAAAGCTTTGGATTTCCATACAATTGTTAGGCTTGTCATTTTTGCTGATCCGGGCTATCTTTGGAACGCTGCTATTTTGTGGTAGAATTTTGGTCTTAATATGTTTTATATAGCTCAAATGGGTATCTTATAATAGGTTATTTGCAGAGTCTTGTTTAATGTTTCTCATTTAGAATATTTAGCTTTACCCCCTAAATTTTTTTTGTACAATGACATACATATATAAATGATTAATTTTATAAACGTTGGGTCTTGAAGCCTAGTCAAAACACGGAGGATCATAGACAGATGATAATGCAAGATCTCCAGATGCAAGTCTCGCAAGGGAGTGCTCAGGCTGTGCCTCCTTTTAACGGTATGAGTGCCCCATTTTCTACTGCAACAGGTGTTCCTTCAGTGCAGGCATATCCTGCTCAACAGCACCCGCAGTCTCATCAGATGCCTCAACAGCCGCAGATGCTTGGTAATCCTCACCACCCTCAAATGCAAGGAACCAACCATTCAAGTGCCCAGCAACAGGCATATGCCATCCGTTTTGCTAAAGATAGGCAACAGCAGCAGAGGATGCTGCCTCAGTCACAGCAACCTTATACTAATTCCAGTACTGTGTCACCTGTCCAGAACAGTTCACAGCTCCAACAGCAAACCCAATCGTCTTCATCTGTTACTCCAACACCTTCTTCACAAGCCCAACATAACAAGCAGCATATGGCACGTAATCTGCAATCCAGCTCTGGGATGTCAAATCCAATGATGAAGCAAAGACAACGACCACAGGCTCAACAACAACAGCCTAGGCAGCATCAGCAGAAGCCACTAATGCAGCATAAGCACATGAAAGTTGTGGGTAGAGGAAATATGATGGCGCAGAATGTACCAGTTGATCCCTCTCAAGCCAGTGGCATTTCGGTAGGTACCAGAAACCAACTTTCTGAGAAACCAGTGATGCAACAGGGCCAGGGCTTCTTTTCTGGTAGCACAGGTTTAAATCCGACTTTGACACATTCTTCAAATCAAAACAAATTGCTCGCTCGTCCACCTTCCCAGTCAGCAAAGCAAATGCCAGCATTGCCATCAAACCCTGATACTTGCAGCCAAGGTCCTTTGCAAGTGTCCACTAACCACTCCTTGTTAGCTCCCCAGCAACCTCCACTTCCAACTTCAATGCCTTTGGCTAATCCTCCACTTCAACAGCAGCAGCAGCGTCAGATGAATCATAACATGCAAAGAATGATGCTTCAACAAAATCGTCCATTGACTTCTGATGGTAAAATACAGGCCCAAGTAGAACCAATACAGGCTAATCAGATACTTTCTGCTTCACCACATTCTCGGTGTGCCGATCCAGCCAGCTCTGCTTCTGTCAACTCCTCTGCGTCACAGTGGAAACCCGAGCCACCACATGAAACAAGCACGCCGACACCAACAGCTCACCTAGCTGGTTCACCACAGGAAAGTTTGGCTGGATCTGAAACTACAGTGCTCCTTTCCACTGATGAATTAGCTAAGAGGCAATTTGCTGGAAGTGTATTGCCCCATGGACATGGTGTTGGCGGACAGTGGCAGCAACAACAGCAGCAAGCACAACATAGACAAACAGCCCAAGGCAATTCACGACCTTCGAACTCAGGAACAGGATCATAAAGGATGTTCACTGAGCAACCACTTTTTTAAAGTGGTTCCACACTTTTTGTAAAATTAGTGTACAGGTAAGTTGATACTGTTATTATACCATCTTTTTGTCCTTGCTATACTAGGTTATTCAACAGCTTTATTGTGGTCTGTGTTCACATTAACTCACATTCATAGTATTGATGAGACAACCCAACTAAAATTAGTAACCAAAGTTACTTGCTATACTTTAGGCATGGGCTATGGCAAGGGACTTTTTATTCAGCTAACTAAATTTAGTAACTAATAGCGTTTTTTATCTTAAGTTTTTCACTGGACAATCTTTTCTAAAGGGTTAGACTGAAGTCATTGAACTGCAGTTATATTTTACGTTTTTTTCAGAATAAAATATCTTTAACTGCTTAGATTTTGCTATCCGCTTAAATTTTATGCTCGAGGTTTTAATTGTTTGCATAGAGTAGAAATCTTAGCTATAATCTATGTGTGGTCATATGCTTAGAAGAGCTTTACTTGCAAGTAAATACAACAAGAAAGCTTTCATCCCAAATATAGAGGTTGTCTATTTGACTCCTTCCATTCAACTGGGGGCCATGTCCTTTGTTACAATCTCTATCCATGTTCTTTAGGCCTACCCCCTGCCAAACCACCTAAGACGATCTTCTCATCTTATCCTCAATTGCTTAAACTTTCCACATACATTCATTTCTTATCGTATCTTTCAAAGTATTGCCACTTATCCATGTTAGCATTATCATTTAAACTATGCTCATTTTGTGAACATGTTTTCTAATTCCCCATCCTACATATAAAGCATTGTTGATCTTATAGTTATCCTATAGAATTTTTCTTCCAGCTTTAATGATATCTTGCAATCACAAAACACACAAAAAGAGTCTTCCATTTCAACCATCTTGTTTTAATTCTATGAATATCATCCTTCTCAATCACTCCATAATCGTGAATAAGAATAATAAGTACATTTCGACCATGCTGGTTTACTTCTATGGACACCATCCTTCTCAATCTCTCCATGATGAATGATTGATCCTATATACCAGAAGTATTGCTCTTAGATCTCTCTTTTTTCATCAGTCCATACTCCACCCTTATTTTTTTTTACCTTAGGTTAACATTACATTTCATATACTCTATTTTCATTTACTAACTTTTGTCCTTTTAATTCCAAAGTATCTGTCCACAATTCTATTTGAGTCTATTGTCTAGTCTCGTGACTCTCATCAACTAGTAGAATGTCCACAACAAACTTCATACACCATGAAACTCTTCCCTGAATATTCGTGGTAACTAGCGCAAATATGTAAGGACTTAAGTACCTCCTTGATGTAAACTAAATACAATGAGAAATGGTATGGTATCTCCTCGAGTTATCCCAATGGTAGTCGTTACTCCATCGTACACATCATTATACAGTATATTATAGCTATTAGAGACATGTTTTTTTCCCCCCAAAACCACTACTTGCTCTCTAGGTGCTCTATCATAAGTCCTTGTTAAGTCAATAAAATTCATTTTGTACTAGCTAGATCCCTCCTCTCTAAAATTATCCAATTTATCTTTTTAGTAAGTGACTGACTTCCGTAGTGTATCTGCCAACAACATAGAACAAAATTTATTCTATGAAATTCTTGTTTCTCTCAAAGTTTCATGGTATGAGTCATAAGCATGATTCCTCGATAGTGCAATCATGTACATCCGTTTTATATATAGGTACTATAATCATGTATTTCTTTTCTTGTTTTATATATAGGTACTATAATAAATTAGGCCATGCTAATGGACCATTAATTACCAATCATTTGGATTACATACGAATATATAATTTCCATTAATTATGCAGAGATCCTAGCAGAATCATAGTCGATGCTTATGTTTCTATAACATGCCATAGTTACCTCCATGCCTACCCATGGGCATTGGTCATGAGCTGTGTCTGGATCTAGGATACCAAACATCCTAGCAGAATCCTAATTCATGCTTTTTCAGAACTTGCCATAGGTACCTCCATGCCTACACATAGTCATTGGTCGCTGTGTCTAGATCTAGGGTATAGACCCATGAGTCAAAGTCATATAATATTGAAAAGGTTCCTAAGGGCTTCCTTAGGAAATTTTCTAAAGGCAATCTACGTGTCAAAATTTGATTGGAAATTAATGCTTTCGTTCATCACCAAATTCCAACTAAATATATTGGAGGAATAATAATTATGCGGGGATATGATGGGCTGCTTGGATTGACACGTGGGTTCCACCTTAGGAAATTTCTAAAAGTAAGACCATATATATATATATATATATATATATATATATATATATATATATATGTGTTTATCCCAAAATTTTAGGGCTATGTTACTCGGCACTTTAGGCCGAGGTACCAGGGTTGACATGATCGGACATGATACGGTTACAGGATCCGGGTCGGACTCGTCAAGGTGACTAGCGGACACGGATTAAGTGCATATATTCGTAGAGCAAACTGAGTGAGAGAGAGACGCCTCTTCTTCTCCTCTTCTTTTTTGTTGAGTTGAAGATTGAGTGAGAGAGAGTGTGTTTTTTTTTATTTGGGAAATGTGAGAAAGAGTTATGTTTGGGGTGGTTTGGGGAGAGAGAGAGAGAGATGGGGAAAGAGGAAGAGGTGGCGTCTCATTATGAGGATGCTAGATTGTTTTTTTTACTTTTTGTTAGTTTGGGAACATGTGTGAGAGAGAGTTATGTTTGTATCTGTTTGTGTTATTTATGAGGACAACTTGTAACTTGTGTTAATAATTTACTAGTAGCTAGTACAGAAGTTGAGTAGCCAATAGCATAAATGATCTATCCGGCTACTCTACTGCATGCAAAGAAGATAGAAGCACATTTCGGCTGCTCCACTGCATGCAAAGAAGATGAATCAACTAGCACAGGGCACATTTACCTGTTTAGAAATAGAAACAAAAAATATTTGCATTTAACTATGATTATATGGGAAAAATAAGTACCACTTTGGCTTTCCGAAGAAAAAGACTACGAAAAAAAAGTACCCAATTTTGAGATGAATGGAATACTCGAACATCATATTCGTTTAGCAAATATGTTTATTTTAGTATCCATATCCCCGTATTCGTATCCAAAATTTAGATCCTTTTTAGCCGAGTCCGCGTGTCCTTCAATTATGATTTTGAAGGACCCGATTGTTGGATATGTACCCGTATCCGACACCCATACCCGAGTCAAGGTAACATAGTTTTGGGTTCATTTGTTTGAATATTTTTCTTCCACTCAGGTCTCTTAAGAGCCATATCCTTTGTAATACTAACAAAAAATATATCCTTCTTTAAAACCTCAATCCATATTCGTTTAGACATATCTCTAGTCCTAGCGGTTAATTTAACTAGTATCTTATCACTCCTCCTTATTGGAACATCTATTGATTTATGTTGCACATGTCCAAATCACCTATACGATTTTTTTTCATCTAGGACAAGATGAGAGAAAATCGTCTTGGTGATTTGGACATGTACAACGTCCATATATATATATTTTTTTGGAATAAGGGTGAATTTATTCCTCGCATATAGCGGAAAAGGTATTAAAGTACAACATCACAACTTTCTATGCCCCAAAAACTATTATGGGGCCATAACAGATACGTCGAATTCTATATTATGTAGAATTCCAATAGGGGGGGTAGTCAAGCCCTCAAAGATACGTCTGTTCCGCTCCTTCCAGATGTGCCAAACAGACGCAGCAAGACGGACTCTGGCTCGTCTAGCCCACCCCGGATCCCAACCTCTGTGATCTCGGATCCAACTGAGAATGCTCCGAATGTCTCGATCCATCCCCACTCCTCCTCTTAGCTGTGCATATTGCTCAGTCCAAATGTGCCAGGTCACCGGGCAACCAAAGAAGAGATGCCCTATGGATTCATTTGCATCAGTACATAGCACACATTTGGCATCCGGGATCAGCATCCCAAACCGGAGGAGTCTGTCTCTCGTCATCAATCTACCCCGGAGGAGGCGATAAGCACATAGTTGCATTTTCCGTGCAACTCCCTTGCCCCAAATGAAGTCCACCTCCTCAGCCTGGTCGTGGTGGGTCCGAACATGCTCCTTGGGTGCATCATTCAAATTAACATTCCATATATATATATATATATAACAAAATGTAACCTGCTCCTTGGGTGCATGGACTGAGGGTGCACATTAGATAACCTTACCTACCCGCCAACTGGTTGTTAGGTTTTATAGCATGTACCTATCTTGGCTAGTAATTTGGCACGAACATAAAGGGTTCATGTCAGCTCGATAACCGATCGTATGAATTTGTCAATTCTTTTACGGATCTTTCTTATGTTTCATAGCCGGCCCATTCTGAGGTAGTTTACCTTGTAGAAATGGTGATCCACATTGTTCTTTGTGATCTCCGTGTTCTATGACATGAGTTAAATTTTGTGAGTTGGAAATCTCCAACTGATCGATGAAATGAGTCCTGGTTTAACGATTTTTTATCAATAAAACGAATGAGACTACCTTTTAACTTCATCGGATTCAGCTGTGGCATAAGTAGCCCTCTGAAAGTAATTCCAAGTAACTTGTGCTTATGCTGCAATTGAACAACTAGGACAAAAGAAAGTATGAAGGATGTACAATATTTGCTACGTATTGTTTAGGTTTTCTTTCCTCTACCAGTTGGGAATAGCAGTGCACAGGTCAGTCACTTTAACCTGTTTGAGTTGACACTTGATGATTCAACTCTGGGAACTGATCCACTACAAGTTTGTACTGATTGGTTTGGGTCTTCACCAAATTATGGTCTACTTTCAACATGTGACACAAAGTGTCAAGCATGTGAAGCTATATTGGCTTTTCAATTGGAACTATTACATGTGAATGATCAAATTCTCATCCTTTACATTTGGTTATGCAAACACACAAACGTACACATTTATGTTCAATGTGGTTTATTTCTTGCATGTAGATTTTTTCTAAATGTAATGCGAAACACCAGATTGTCATGTATAGTTGCATGGTGCTTGAATTCAAATAATACAAGAGAAAATTTGAGTTGCATCCCACTTTATTTATCGTAATTTAAGGTGCACCTCACTGCTTTACCATAAAACACGAAACCACCCCCCCCCCCCCCCCCCACCCACCCACCCACCCCACACACACACTTTTGATGGAAACCGTCCCTAGTTGACGGTCAACCTCTTTGATCGACATTTTTTAACGAAATTATCCTTCCTATTTCTTCTTCTCAAACTCCTACCCCACCCCCCACCGACCCTCCCTCAGCCCACCCCACCCCCTCCCTTCTCCGGCTAGTCTACCAGCTCCCAGAAGTTGAGGTAAGAAAGAAAGGACATTAATTATTACTCTACAAGTAAGCATCGGCTTCCTTTCCCAATGCTTTGAGAAGAGATGAGCTACAAAGAAACCCAATGCTAAGTTAACATGGAAGATTTGAAGCCAAGGATCAATCGATGCCAAACTCAAGCCTCTTCTCCTTCTTCTTCCTTCTCCTCCTCATCTTCTACTTCTTATCATCTGCACTATCACTCTCTACAGCTTCCACAAATGAAGTGCTCACTCTCTTCACCTGGCTCAACTCCTCCACTTCCTCCCTGCTACCATCTCCGCCTCCAACCTCACCGGCCCGCTCCCTCCCGACCTCTCTTCCTGCTGCCACTTCGCCCTCCTCGCCCTCAGCTCCAACTCCCTCTCCGGACCCATCCTCTCCTCCCTCCTTCCCTTCGCCACCTTCTCCTCTACGACAACCGCCTCTCCGGCCCCCTCCCTCCCTCCCTCGGCAGCCTCTCGCAGCTCTAATCCCTCCACCTCGGCGACAACCGCGACATGTCGGGCCCCATCCCTGACCTCTGTCGCTCACATGTACTGTCGTTCGCCACGACCATGGAGATCACCGCCGCCTCCTCCTCCGGCGTGCAGGCCGGCGACACCTCGAAGAGCGACAACGAGATGAGGGAGGGGGTGGGTTGGCGGCGGCCAGAGGAGGGAGGAGCCTTCGCGTGCAGGAGGCGGAGGTGTGGAGGAGCCGCGGAGCCAGGAGGAGGGAGGGGGTGGGTTGGCGGCGGCCGGAGGAGGAAGGGAGGGTCGGCTGCTGACCGGAGGAGGGAGGGGGTCGGTGGGGATGGGTAGGAGTTTGGGGAGAAGAAATAGGGTGCGGCTATCCGCACCCCAGTAGTTTCTAAGGACACCCCAGCCCAAAAAAAAAAAAAAAAATTATTGACTTTCCTATTCTACCCCCGGGACCCCGATCCTGACTCCGACTCCCCTCCTCCTCCTCCGACCGCCTCCCCTCCGACGACGACCCCCCTCACCCTCCTCCCCCGACCTCCCTCCTCTCCTCCTCCCTCCTCCTCCGACCCCCCTCCCCTCCCCCCCTTGCTCCACCGACCCCGACTCCGACCCCGAGGGGAGGGTGGTCGGAGGAGCAGGATGGGAGGGGAGGGGGGTCGGAGGAGGAGGGAGGAGGGAGGATGGAGGGGAGGGGGTTCGCAGGAGGAGGGGAGGGAGGTCGGGGGAGGAGGGGGAGGGAGGTCGTCGGAGGGGGTGAGGAGGAGGGAGGAGGAGGGGTGAGGTGGTCGGAGGAGGAGGGGAGGGAGGTCGGGGGAGGAGGGGGAGGGGGGTCGTCGGAGGGGGTGAGGAGGAGGGAGGAGGAGGGGTGAGGGGGTCGGAGGAGGAGGGGAGGGAGGTCGTCGGAGGGTGTGAGGGAGTCGTCGTCGGAGGGAGGAGGAGGGGAGTCGGGGTCCGGGGGGACGGGAGGGGAGCGGGGGGGGGGAAGGGAGGAGGGGTAGAATAGGAAAGTCATTTTTTTTTTTTTTGGGACTGGGGTGCCCTTAGAAACTACTGGGGTGCGGATAGCCGCACCCGAAGAAATTGGGTGGGTATTTTCGTCAGCTGTGGACGGTTTCCGTCAAAAGTGGAGGATTTCGTGCTTTATGGTAAAGCAGTGGGGTGCATCTTAAATTAGGGTGAATAAAGTGGGGTGCAACTCAAATATTCTCATAATACAATAAACAACCTTTTGGTTGTTTCAAAGAGCTTATGAAACCTCCGAATACATTGTGCATTTTGTTTGTTCTTTCTTGTCTTAGAGTAGGCATGGAATGTTAATTTGAATGATGCAACCAAAAACGTATTTCCGTAACTCCACTACAATGAATACTAATTCCTTCCACTTATGATGAATAATTATGTTGGAATATTCTGCCGAAGTTAGAGGCTAGAGTTTTTATTGTAATGAACTTAGTAGAAGGATTTATGTAAGCAAGTTTTTGGATTGGATGCTTTAGTGGTGTTGGTTAGTTTTGTTATCATGTTTCCTTGGCACTCTAATGTACAATTTTGTTTTGGTTTTTTGTGGTTTTTTTACTTGATTATTTAACAACTTACTGATTTCAAAAATGATGAACTCTCTGTTGGATTTTATTTTTATTATGTTGTCATCTATTACCCACGTTTTCATTTCATAATTGTGTATTTCGCCAACAAATTTTTCTATGAATTTGTTTTTATATATATATAAAGTTGAGAGTGTATCTATATATATAAAGATACATGTGGATAGCAGGTTTGTAGCTCTTATTCATTCCTTCATCAATTAGTAGACATGTTTAGTGTTGTTCATTACGCCCCTTGATTAGTAGGGTTTGAATATGGAAGGAAACAGTGGGCTTCACAATGGATGATTATCTAATGAACCATAATGATGATTGAAATGATGAGAAATACAATACGAAGTTGAGCAATATTTGTTTAGGAAATATATCATTTTAATTTTCACTAGGTTCTCTGTTCACATGGAATCAACTAGAGATCTGCATGTATTTCCTTCTACATTTCTTGTTATTTACACGGCAACTGTTTGATTCCTTAGTTTGTAGGTGTTGAATTCGGAGGAGTGAGGGCTCATCACTTGCTCACTTTGAGGCAGGGTTTCTATAACTTCCCTTGGCATGTATCTAGTGTTGGCTGCTCCGAACTCGAATTTTAACTGTAGGCAAGCAGATCACCTCCTGTTTGGTCAGTTATTGTCGATTTTTTGTTATGCTCCTTTTGCGCAAACGCAGAAGAATGTGCAGCATGGAACTTTTGGGCTTGTGCAGTAACTTTTTGCCCGTGACAAGTAAACTGCTTAGCCTAACATAAAGCACTATATGGTTATATGCCTTGTATTGATATGGGGGGCAGTGTCGTAGGCTTCTCAAATTGTTTGTAATGTGTAGATAATGTTTTAGTGGTACTGGATATGTACTCTTCAAGTTGATTCTTTGGTACTAGTTTTTTTTCTTTGGTACTAGTTTTTAGTTACTTGGATGGGGCTTGGGCTGCCTCTGGGTATGTAAAGTTGGACCAATTTTTTTTTTTTTTGTAATATGGAACAACAAAATTTTCTTTAACTCGTTGAAATGATATCGGCAATATTTTATTGGAAAATCTTTGTTGCTTTGGAGTACAGTAATCTCATATTTTAATACAAGATGATCGATTATGATTACAGAAGGATGTCACATATTAGCCATTTTGCAACTGCGACCTATAGAAGTCTTAAACAGATTATTGATTATATTGGAAAAATAATTATGAAAACATGAATGGGATATGAAGCTTACCACTAGCTCTTTGGGAAGGGCATTGATCTTCTTCTTTTCCTGTGTATTATGAAGTGCATGTGCATTGTTGTACATGTTTATCTGTGTATTATATTTGGGATTATTTTTCACTTCTTAAATGTATTCTTGTAATATGAAATAGTATAAAATATTTTGAATAGTATTATGTTAGTATGGAAGGTGTAATTTACATATTTTACTGCTAATTAATTTAAGCGCTATATATATATATATATATATATATATATATATATATATATATATATATATATATATAAGGGTGGAGAATATATATTTTTTGAACATAATCAATATATATATATATATATAAGGGTGGAGAATATATATTTTTTGAACATAATCAAGATGAAGCCTGAGGTGATATTTGGAAGGAGGTTTTATACTTCTAGGAGTCCATTTCTTATGGTGAAAGGAATTCAGCATTCTCGTTCCCTGTATTTGGTTATATTGGAAATATGTAGCCTAAAAACGAAAAAAAATTTCATTCCCGTGTTTGCTTTAGATAGGAACACGAATTTTAATTTGTTTAGTTTTTCATAAATACTCTTTTATTGATTTCATGATGCTGCTATTACTAAATTCAGTTGGTGGCATTGAAGATATTATTGTCCAAAAAAATTGTAATTAATGCATCTAACCAACGTTCCCCGGAAAGCAAAAATAGTTTTAAGCAGAGACTTGAGTTTTACTTTCCCACATGTGAAAATATAAAGCTTTTCCAAACCACTCCCACAACAAACATGAGTAAAGAATCCAAATTTCATTTCCAAGCCCCTAATACTTGAACCAACAGTCCTTCTAATATAAAATACATTCATTTTGAACGCATTGTGCCTCTAAACGAAAACTAGTAGTCCACTGGAGAGCATGCCAGGGCAACACCAAGTTCAGAATTGCCATTTGTGAGTATTTCTACAATACATGAAGTTACAGTACAAAAAAGTACCAAACAAAATATTAAGTTAAGATTTGCTCCTTCTACAATGTTGTATAATTGTAATCCTAAATTTCATCAGAAATTTTAGCTTTTAAGCAGCTACTTCCTTCCATCCGCGTTATGCTCACGCTTGAACCTGAATTTGCTTGATTATCATTTGAATTTCGGATTTGGGTCCAAAAATTTATACTTTCAGACTGCTAAAAACAAATTCAGAGAACAGGTTAACTATAGTAAATTTATGATCCTCTCTTTTTTCTTGTTCCAATGTGTTATTGCAATTATAGCAAGAAAAAAATTTGAGTGGCACCCCACTTAGTTTACCCATTTATGCGTGCACCCCACATTGTTTGCTTAATGTATAGGTAGTCCCACATCTGACGGAAAATGTCAGTTTTGACGGTCAACAGAGTTTGTCCGATAATTTATGACGAAAATATACCCTCGTCTTCTCCCAAACCCAAACTTGCCTCGCGCTGTCGCGCCTCCACCTCCGCCCCGCCGCTGTCCTGCCCCCGCCCCCGCCACGTCGCTGCTGCGTTCATCATCACCACCACCACCACTACCACCACCTTCACTATCACCACCACCACCTTCACAATCACCATCACCATCACCACCACCATCATCACCACCACCACCACCACCACTGCCCCCTGCGCCCTCGTCCCGTTCCGCCCCCTCCGTCCTGTCACTCCCGTTTTCCGTTATACGAATTTTCGTATGCGTATGCGAGATCTCTGACGTTTGTCAGGTGACCCGTAGTTAGACTTGATTTGCTAGCCTAGTCTTGGTCGGTCATGACTTGGCTTGGTTTATTTGATTGGTTTGGATCAATTTGACTTGGTTTGGCTTGGTTTGAGATGGAGAGGGTTGATATATAACCCAACTCCTCTCTCTCTCTCTCTCTCTCTCTCTCTCTCTCTCATTCACTTCTTCATTTACTTCTTCATCTTCTTCATTTACTCCTCCCACCTACCAAGTCCTAGGCAAGTACAACTTGCTTCATTACGGATCTTTCATTTTATTGTTCTTTCTTATTCTCTACATGATTCTAAGCATCTTTAGGACTTGGAATTTCCGGTTTGGACGGATGAATTTTTGTAGATCTAAGTTTGTAACATTTTCGGTTTTCTTAGGTTTTGATCTACCAAACTTTATTATTTTCAAGTTTTGATTGTTCTATGTTGTAGAGAATTCGATTTTACCGAAAATGGACCTTTGAAAAGTTAGATTTCGACTTGTTTTGAGAAAGTGATTGCCAAAATAAGATTTAGACATTTTTTAGTTCATCTGTCCTGAATCTGACAGGGACGATGAATAGTATCGCAGGAATGAATAGTGTCGCATGATGAATAGTGCCGCAGGCTTACATAGTGTCGTATGGATGAATAGTGTCGCATGGCTTGTATAGTGCCGCAGGCTTGCATAGTGCCGCAGGAATGAATAGTGCCGCATGAATGAATAGTACCGCAGGATGAATAGTGCCGCATGGCTTGCATAGTGCCGCAGGCTTGCATAGTGCCGTAGGAATGAATAGTACCGTATGAATGAATAGTGCCGCGGGATAAATAGTGTCACAGGCTTGCCTAGTGTCGCATGGATGCATAGTGCCGTATGGCTTGCATAGTACCACAGGCTTGCATAGTACCGCAGGAAGAATGGTGCTGCAGGATAAATAGTATTACAGGCTTGTATAGTACCGCATGGATGTATAGTGCCGTATGGCTTGAATAGTGCCACAGGCTTGTATAGTACCGCAGGAATAAATAGTGCTGCATGATGAATAGTGCCGCAGGCTTGCATAGTGCCGAATGGATGAATAGTGCCGTATAGTGTCTATTTTGGCTATTTTTGGCTGTTTTATGTCCTATTTGGCTGAATTGTGACCAGAATTTCTCCCAACTCCCAACATGAAAGTTGTAGATCTTTTCCTTGGCTTCAAAAATATGTTACTAGCTATTTTATGCAAGTTTCTCTCATTCATGATAATATAAGGATAGAACACGATAGTGGCCTATTAAAGCGCACTCTTAACAAGTAACAAGTAACATGACGTGATAGTGGCCCATCGTGGCGCACTCTTGACAAGCAACCTTGGCATGATAATACATGATAGTGGCCCGTCGTGGCGCACTCTTGATAAGTAAACCTAACATGATAATCTCGATATGTTGCTGTGACAGCTATCTTGACTTGCTAAGTAACTCTAGTCTCGACACCGTGGGTGTTTATGCTTGTATAAGCTACATGTCTCGTCTTGCATCATGTCTAGGATATGAATTACTGATTTCCACGATCAGGAATTCGTAATGAATCTGACTAGAATAATGACTAGATTAATCATGTAGTCCATGAAGAGGTTTTTCTAGTTACAGGCAGTCCCATTATCTGGGCGCTCTAATTGGACTTGGAGCCTGCCGTCGAGTAGGGCACATTTCCAGCACACTGTCATGTGTTTCACCTCTAAGTCACCTAATCCAACTCTCTCAACTTGTGAACGGATAACCTGGATTAAGACTGCAGGGCTTGTGGCTGTTGGAACATCTCGCTGCATCTTATTAGTAACTAAGCTTGTGATAACCCTAGTTAGTTAACGTATCAAGCCGTACTTATTGCTTGGCCGTGATTGATGGATGGAGTCCCGTCTAGTCTTGCCTAGGCAAGACCAGTACATGGTTATTTCAGCACATTATTGTTATACTTTACCTTATCGATGATTGGTTAGAGACTAAGTTCTGTTCAGGTGAAGGGTTACAACCCCGGTCCTTATTTGGTTTACGGGTTGTAACTTGGCTACTAGAATAGTCCTTTAGTTATCTTATCGTTTATAACCTTGTTTCTCTAACTCATGTCCTTTGTTGTCATTGATGTATTTATGTGCTATTATACTGGTTTAGTTCTTAAGTGAAGCCTCCATTGTGGCACTTGCTCTTTTTGGGGTCTGATCCAGCTGGTTTTGTATGACCAGATTTCAGAGTAGCACCCGAGGATCTTCCAGCCTTCCAGCCAGATGGTGAACACTAGGCGCAACCCTGACAACGAGTGGATTTTATTTTGCTCTCCTACTCTAATTGTAAAATTATTCTTTTGAGATGTTTAGCCGCCGAGCAAGTGTTAGCTCGTGTTGAATTTACATTCATGTCTGCCTAAGGGCTGTAACATGATTGACAAATCCTAGGGTTGATCATGTATGACTTAAACTCTTGCTAGTCTTCGCATTTTGTATGACTAGCTTCATGATCATCTGAATATGTAATGTTTGGGACGCCTTACTTTGTATGTCTGATGATCTACCATCTTGTTACATTTACTTGCTTGCTTGAGATTGAGACACTAGGCTTGTTCTTGACCCTAAGAGACTAATGGCTTGTAGTAAATCCTCATGCATCTAGACAGCCATGACCGTACAATCGAGGTGGGTTACACTTCAATGTACGTAGCTGGCTGTGTCTGTCCCCCGCTTTCTAGTAATCTGGTTCTGGGGCGTGATAGATACCGCTCCCTGTCCGTAAAATATTGTATGCGTAAAGGGTCGAGCCACGCGTAAAGAGTCAAGTTTACGCACGGATGAATATCACTACCAAAATAACCAACTTTAGCGACGGCCACATCCGTCGCTTATCCGTCGGTAACATAAATTACCGACGGCATAGCGACGGATATTTGATAAAAATGGCCGTCGGGAAATATGTCGTCGCTAAAATTTGTCCGTCGCTAAGCCGTCGGACAAATGATTAACCGACGAACTAGCGACTGATTACCGACGGTTGCCTTTCAACGGATTAGCGACGGATTAGCGACTTGTTTCCGTCGATTTACATGGCATATAATATTAAAATATCCGTCGCTAAGCCGTCGTAAATAGGTCGGTAAATGCGTATCAGAGAGGTTCCTGATACGCAAAATCGGTCGCTATTCCGTCGCCATCCCGTCGTTAACCTCGACGTTATAGCGACGGATTAGCGACGGCAAATCCGTCGACATGGTTCTGGAAAGCTTCCATAATTCCAGAACCATGTCGACGGATAATGGGTCGCTAAGCCGTCGCTAGTCCGTCGTCATCCTCGACAGATTAGCGACGGATTAGCGACCCATTATCCGTCGCTAAGTCTCTGGAAACCTACCATATTTCCAGAACCATGTCGACGGATTTGCCGTCGCTAGGTAGTCGACATTCCGTCGCTAATATTAATTGTACCCAGTTAGCGACGGAAGTTCCGTCGCTAGTTGGTCGCTACCTGCAAATTTATTTCAACCAGTTAGCGACGGATTGTCCGTCGCTCGTCCGTCGGTAACTGCAAATATTTATATAACCCAGTTAGCGATGGATTTTTCGTCGCTAGTAAGTCGCTCATCGGTCGCTAAAAAGATATATCTGTCGCTAATTAGTCGCTAGTCCGTCGCTAAATGCAACATTAATAAAAAAAAATTACAGAAACATTCTATTTCCTTTTCGTAAATATTACACATATTCATAATATCCAATATCCAAACATCCATGTACGATCAACAAATATCCAAATATCCAAATTCATAATATCCAATATCAAACAGAAATATCCAAACATCTATGTACAAATATCCAAACACAAATACACAAATTCATAATATCCAAACATTCATGTACGCTTCCAAAATATCCAGAATTCAAAATCCAAAAACAGTACAAATATCCAAAAACAGTACAAATATCATTGAGATGGATCGCATCGTCGTTCGGCTCTGCGGATGTACTCTTCCACCATGTACGCCGGCACCTGGGACAACACATGCTCTGGAAGCGTGCGGAGCTGCTCTGGCGACATCAAGTCCATGAGCCCAATGAGCGCAGTATCCGGTACCAGGCGGACCTCGACAGAACGGTCAAATGAATAACGTCCAGGGTCGGAAGGACCGGCAACCGCACTAGACGGACCGGGAGAAGACGGATCTGGACCGGGAGCAGAAGAAGGACGCGGAAGGCGCTCCAGCACATCCGACATTAGACTCCGCATTTCCGACATATCGGAGGTGAGAGTCGCAAGCTGCGTCCTCATATCGTCCGACGGGGGCGCGGGAGGAGGCGGGGGCGGTGGATATCTCGGAGTCGCGCCCTGCAACGACGCCGCCAGGGAACCTACGCCGTAGACGCGCCCTTTATTAAAGCCGCCGACAGACTCTACGAACACGTCGTCGTAGCGAGCGGCCATAGAAGAGGGCGTCTGGGTGGGCGTCGTTTCGCCGACAACCTCGGCAGGGGGCTCAATCTGACTAAGGGCCTCACGATATGCAGCCTATCCAATGAATGTGTTTATACTATAAGTTTTCCTAAGTTATAATCTAAATCCTATGTTTCCCTAAGTTATAATTTGAATCCTACGTTCACCTAATTAAGTTAACAATAATTATATTTCTAATATAAATCTCATAAACGTAATTACTTACATCAGTCGCCTGGGCCCTCGCGTCGACGAAGCTCCCGTCTGCCTGCCTCTTGTGTGTATGCAGGAATACATCGTAGGCGGTGACCGACTCCGGCTCTCTCCCCTCCTTTACCGCCCGTTGTGCCTGCATACGAAATATACGTCGAATTTAATTAACTACGTATATTAATAGTACCGAATTTAATAGTGAAATGAATTTGCGGTATCTCACCAAATCTGCACGCGTCGCTGCGTGGGGCCTTGAACCTCCCGTATGCAGACCAGCGGCCTGTCTGCCTTCGCTTTCTCTGATTTCTCCCTGTACTGAGCAGTATTCATCTTATCCAACATCTGCTCGTAGTACTCCTCCCGGAGCCACTTCTTCCTCGAATGCGCCGTACGAACGTCGTACACCGCATCCCGTATCTTCTTTCCGGCGGCGGCTTTGTAGGCCTTGCGAATCAACTCCTCGCGATGGGGGGGCCACCAGAACGTCGTCTGACATACAAATTAAATTATCACGTAATTAAAAAATTAGTGGATTAAAGAATAATTAATAATTAACCAAAAGATATATATATACCTTCATCTCCTCGAGCCAGACGAACTGCATGTTCTGAGGCACCTCAGAAAAATTGAGGTAGGGGCCATGGTAGTTTTCCTGGATAATTTGCCCGAGTATCCGGGCAGCATCATACGGGAAAAACCTACAAAGAAGCAAAGAATGGATTAGTAACTTGAATAAATGAAACAAATTTAATAAATTAACTTAAATTTACTTACGTATCACCCGCGGGCCATAGCTCTCGTCGGTTCTCGCCTATCGGCCTCTCTGGAGGCGTCGGAGGATCCGCGGGTCCGCGGATGTACTCACCGGTAGCAGGATGAAGCTGAATCCGGGGGTACTCCGGAGCCCACCCTGCAGTAACTGATGGTGTACCCGCTGGTGCATCCGGGGGCGGAACGGATCCGCTAGCGGATGGAGTCTCAGGCCTCGATGAAGATGAAGGTCCATGCGCAGAGATAGATCGACGGCGGGAAGAGTCTGTGGCCGGGCTCTCCAGGTCGGGATCGGAGGACTCTATATCCGGGGAATGTGGAAGGCGACCACGACCGCTACCACCACGACCGCTACCATCACGTCCACGGCCAGTGCCGCTACCACCACGACCGCTACCATCACGTTCACGGCCAGTGCCGCTACCACCACGCCCACCACGGCCAGTACCGCCACCACCAGCACCACTACCATCACGTCCACGGCCACTGCCAGCAGCACGAGTGGTAGTGACCATGACCTGTAAATAGAACACATAAATATAATTAACAATATAGAAGTATAAATGAATATAAAACTGAACTAAAATATATATACCAGCAGCAGGGCGGCGAGTGCCGTCAAGACAATGAGAACTAGGAGTGCCATCTGTAAAAAGAAAATCATACAATAAGTAGATGATCGAACGACAAAAACATAAACTGAAATAAGAATGTGTCCGTCTAAACTGAATTCACTAAGTTAGTTGTAAGTGCTTCTAATATATACCGATATTTAATCTAATCATCGTTATCGTCCTCGTCCTCGTCCTCATCGTCATCGTCATCGTTCTCATCCTCATTCTCATCGTCGACTTCATCTATATCATCATCCTCATCGTCGACTTCATCTGTATCATCATCCTCATCCTCATCCTCATCCTCTTCTTCTTCTTCTTCTTCTTCTTCTTCTTCTTCTTCTTCTTCTTCTTCTTCTTCAGGCTCAATACTTGGGACAAGACGCCTCTTTCTCCCCTGGTTGACAGCTAAGTCTTGTATATCAACCTCTTCCTCCCCTCTATTTTCCTCAGCATGAGGTATATCGACATCTTCCACGTCCATGGTATCCGACTGTTGTCCCATGTATTGGGGCTTCTCGATCTGGTCCTCTTGGTATGCTGGGTCTCCAACGTTGAATGTATTTCTAGATTTAATCTTGCATACTGCCCACCAGTCAAATCGATCTCTACGACGCCTTGGGTAGCTTGTATAGTAGACTTGAACAGCCTGACTTGCTATCGTAAACGTGTCGGACCCTCTATACCTCCTGCGATGATTTATATCGACGAATCCAAATTGTTTATCGATTCTCCAACCGATATTTGGTCTCGTATCGAACCACTCACATTTGAACATCACAATATGCATATCATATGGGGCACTATATTGTAAATCTACAATCTCCCGAAGCACTCCATAATAGTCAAAGTCTGGCTCGTCGTCATAGATGGTGCCTCTTATGCAAACACCAGAATTCTTGGTATCGAAGCCGCCATTGAGAAATTTGGCATTTATAGCATGCTGAGTTGACTTAAACTTGAAGCCATTAACGACATAGCCTGACAAAGTCTTTGCATGCTTCTTCGGTCCCAATGCCAAATAACGAATGCTCTCATTTATGAGTGTTGTTTCAGGCAATAAAACCTGTAAACATGTATTGATAATTTAAATATTTTAGCTGCATATATTTTAATGGTAGCCGCATAACATATTATCTCAGTTACTTACGTATTTACGAAACCAGGACGGAAAGGTACAATCAACCTCTCTTTGAAGTCCCTCATCTGTAATATATGGTGTCCTCATTTTGACTTCACCTCTAAATACACTGTTAGAGAGAATAAAAATAAGTGTAGTCACTTAATTCACCAAATTAGAGATTATAACGAGGCGTAGTCACTTACTTCTCCAAATCTCTCACTTCTTGTATGTCACAATTTAACAAGACATATCGGTGAGCGGTATCATACTCATCGTCGGTCAACCACCGTTTCTTACTAGCCCCAATAGGCTTGCCCCTTAAATTGAATATACATCCATCCTCAACGTCTTCTTCATTCCTTTGAGGTCTATTTCGATTTGTCTCGACATGAGTATCGAAATAAATGGAGCAGAAATTTGACACCTCCTCGATAAGATATGATTCGCATATCGAAGCCTCTATATGAGCCTTGTTGCCAACTTTCTTCTTTAGATGGTGTAGGTACCTAAAGAGACAAATTATCTTGAGAATTAACAATGAATTGTAAAATCCACTTAAATTTCACTTAAATTATATCAATTTTTATTTACCTTTCAAAGGGGTACATCCATCGATAATGAACAGATGCACCGACACGGGCTTCGTATGCTAGATGAATCGGTAGATGCTCCATGCTGTCGAAAAAGCCCGGTGGAAATATTTTCTCTAACTTGCAGATTGTTAAGACAATCTTCTCCTCAAGTTGTACCATATGTTGCACCGTCAGCTTAGTTGAACAGATATCCCTGAAGAATGTAGACAGCTCGGCCAACGGAACCCATACAGCAGAAGGCAACAACTCTCTCAAAGCAATGGACAGTAATCTTTCCATAAACACGTGGCAGTCGTGACTCTTCATTCCCGTTAGCTTGCGTTCATTGAGATCAACGCATCTAGACAAATTCGAAACATAGCCGTCGGGAAATCTTAAATTAGATATCCACTTGCAGATTATTAATCTATCTTCCTTGCTCAATGTGTATGGCGCTATAGGCTTACTTAATTGTCCACCAGCACCCCTTTGTATCAAGTTCAGATGAGGACGCTTGCATATCTCGGCTATGTCTTGTCTTGCTTTTGGATTGTCCTTCGTCTTTCCTTTAGTATCCATGACGGTATTGAAGACATTATCGAACACGTTCTTTTCGATATGCATGACATCAAGATTATGCCTTATAAGATTATCTTTCCAATAAGGCAAGTCCCAGAAGATACTCCGTTTGGTCCAGTTATGGCTTTGTCCGAACCCCTCGACACGATGGTTCGATGGATCTTCTATTACGGTGGGCAATTCCTTTACAGCTTCCCAAATATCGTATCCCGAAAATCTGGCAGGAGGTTGAGAAAATTCTTGTTTTCCATATCTGAACGCGTCCTTATTCTTTCTCCAAGGATGGGTCGCGGGCAGAAATTGACGGTGACAGTCAAAGAAAGAAGTTTTTCCTCCATGCCTAAGGCGGAACGCCTTACTATTTTCCATGCATATCGGACAAGACATGTTGCCGTGCGTACTCCATCCCGACAGCATACCGTATGTTGGAAAATCATTGATTGTCCACATGAGTGAAGCTCTCATCTGAAAGTTCTGTTTCCTGGAAATATCATAGGTCGTGACGCCGATCTCCCACAGCTGTTTCAGCTCATCCACCAACGGCTGTAAATATATATCGATGTTCTTCGTCGGATTTTTAGGACCGGGTATGATAGCTGTCAGAAACATATAAGGAGTCTTCATACACATCCATGGTGGCAGATTGTAAGGGGTAAGAATGACCGGCCAGCATGAGTACTGAGATCCCGACTGTCCGAAAGGGGCGAAGCCATCAGCACATAGCGCCAGGCGTACATTTCTAGGCTCTGCAGCAAAATCTGGATGACACAAATCAAAATGTTTCCACGCCTCTCCATCCGAAGGATGTGACAATTCTCCTTCGTCCTTTATGCGTTCTTCGCTGTGCCACGTCATGTGTTCTGCTGTATTTAGAGACATATACATCCTCTGCAAGCGCTTCGTGATCGACAAGTAATGCATATACTTGTAAGGACGTCGTTTTCTAGTCGACTTTCCTTTTCCCTGTACTGGCTTGTAACGATCCGCATTACAGAAGCTGCAACTTTCTGATATGCAATTCTCTTTGTAGTACAACATGCATCCGTTGCGACAACAATCTATCTTCTCGTACCCCAGTCCCAGTTGTCGGACCATCATCTTTGACTTGTAGAAGTTTTTTGGTAGCTCTTTTGATTCCTTCGGTAACACCTCCTTGATTACTTCTGTGATCCGATTATAGCAAGCTTGTGGCAAGTTAAAATCAGACTTTATGTTCAACAACCGCATCGTCACTGACAGTGCGGAATGAGTCTCACAACCAGGATATAGAGAAGTATCTGCGTCCTGAAACATGTCATAGAACTCCTTCGCCTCGGGATTAGGATCCTCCGGATCAAAATTAGGCCCTGCCGCATCATACACCATATCTCGTGCAAGGTTCTGCAGATCTCCATAATCAACAGAGCATCCGTGGTCTTCGATGACATCCGTTGCAGCATTATCATCAAAAGCATAAGTAGCAGCTTCCGCAGCCTGTCTTTTCGAATATAGTTCACCTTGCGATGACCACAGGCCGTAATTAAGAAGGTTCAATGAAGGGCCCATAAATGGGTTCACATGATAAGTTAGTAAGAATCCACATCACTATACATACTCCCCCGTCTCAGGAGTGTGTCTGGCTCCTATTTAGAACAGCACAGGTCACAACATGTCCAGAATAGCAAAACAGAGCTCTACAATGTATATCGGTATCGGACTATTCCTACGAGTATTGGTATCGGCGATATCAATACTCGTGTGAATAGGAGATTGCAATATAAGTCTAAGCTATCTAGCTAACATGTATACTTGCATTTACATTGTATCATAACTTGTATCTAGTTACCTTGCTAATCATGTATATACTCTTAACATATATGTAAAGACACTATACTAACATGTATTTAAATCAAGGTTCAAAGTATCGGTATCGGAATCGGTATCGGACTATATATTCCTACGAGTATTGGCATCGGCGATATCAATACTCGTGTGAATAGGAGATTGCAATATAAGTCTAAGCTATCTAGCTAACATGTATACTTGCATTTACATTGTATCATAACTTGTATCTAGTTACCTTGCTAATCATGTATATACTCTTAACATATATGTGAAGACACTATACTAACATGTATTTAAATCAAGGTTCAAAGTATCGGTATCGGAATCGGTATCGGACTATATATTCCTACGAGTATTGGCATCGGCGATATCAATACTCGTGTGAATAGGAGATTGCAATATAAGTCTAACTTATGCTAAAATTATTGCCTAGGTTGATTGAATGATCAATACCTTACAAATATCTCGAACTATAGATATTCATTTACATATGGTATATATATTGGTTTATTTTACTATTCAATAGTTTGGTGTTATTCTTAGAACTCTTTGTTTCTAACTTTTATCTCATTGGTTTGAAAGGATTAGAGTATAATGCTACTGATATCTGCTAAGGTAGAATAGCTGAGGTAAGAAGAATCATCTCTTCTTATTGTTGTTGCATTCTTTATATACTATATCTAATTGCGTGAGTCCGATGTTTAGTTGTTCTACTGAAGGGGTACCCAAGGAAATTCTATGGAGAGTTGCTTAGGGTCGATTATATAATTGTTTTTGGAGCTCAAAATACAAAGCATACTCTGTTGTAAATTCGAAGAATTTCGGAAAAGATAACCTAATTTTGAAACCCAATGCTATACTATCGTATTAAACCCTAACCTAGATATTTGTCTATAAACTAGAAGCATACAAGCAAAACGATGATAATACAATTCTTGTCATATCGAAATATCTTGATGTCTAGTACTTTCATATTTGCGTAATACTTATAGTACACGAGTCGATTTATGTCATAGTTGTCTTTTCCTAATGGATATGAATTTTCTTGTTGAATAGAACTCTCGTATTTGTGTAATACATAAGGTACATGAAACGAGAAACATAGCTTGATAGGAAAGGATAACCTGATAAGATAGTAGATTTAGAGTTGTATGTTATTATAGATTGCATTATGGGCGGGGGAGAATAATTTCGATCACATCATAAAACATTATTGCAATTTAAATATCGCTCAAAGCTGATCAGTTTTCTAGCTCAATCTACAAGGCCTTACGACCCCACCCCCCCGACCCCCCTGCCCTCTCCACCCCCCACCCCCCCGCCCCCCGACCCCCCTGCCCCCATTCCCGACCCCCCCCCCCCCCCCCCGACCCCCCTGCCCCCATTCAACACCCCCCCCCCCGACCCCCCGACCCCCCTGCCCCCATTCCCCACCCCCCGACCCCCCGACCCTCATTCCCCACCCCCCCACCCCCTGCCCCCATTCCCCACACCCCCCCGACCCCCTGACCCCATTCACCACCCCCCCCCGCCCTCTCCACCCCCCGCGAAGCCGACAACCCCCCCCCCACTCCCCCCCCCCGGCCCCAAAACCCAAAATTAGAGAAAGAGAGAGAGAGAGAGAGAGAGAGAGAGAGAGAGAGAGAGATACCTGGTAGAGAGAGAGAGAGCCGCGAGAGAGAGAGAGAGAGCCGCGCGCGAGAGAGAGAGAGCCGCGAGAGAGAGAGAGAGTTTTGGGGGGAATGAAAAATTCCCCCCCGTCGGTTCAATTTAAGTTAGGGCACAGAACCTAGCGACGGAATAGCGACGGAATAAATTAGTCGCTAAACCGTCGCCAATTAAAAGGTGTTTTCCGACGGATATATCCGTCGCCAGTTAGTCGCTAAAGTTCCCGCCAATGTTTTAAAGATTTTGCCGCCAACATTTGCGACGAATAAGCGACGAAAAAAAATCCGTCGCTAACGTTCGTCGACTTAGCGACGGAAACCCGACAAATTTTTATATTTAAAATTGGAAAAAATTATGTTATGTTGTCCGTCACTAATCCGTCGCTAAGATGTCGGAAACTGGTCGCTATTAGCGACGGAATCCTTCCGTCGCTAAACTTCCGTCGGTAAAGTGGGGTATTTTAGTAGTGTATGCGTAAAGGAATAATACGCCAAGCCAAGTCGACTTGCGTAAAACAGATTCACGCTGACACGGATGATCGTGGGCGTAGAGCTTGATATTATGCGAGCACGTAAAAATGTGGGTATAAAGTTTAATGCTTACGCGGGCACGTATAACGTGAGCGTAAAACTCCTTCCGAACTCCAAATTCCATGGAACCTTCATTCCAAGCAAAAATGGAACTTTTGTGGGTCAGAATGGCGTATAACACGACTCTCAACAACCTGAAACGATCAAAACTTGAAAACAAAAAAGTTTAATAGATCAAACCCACAAAATCCGAAAATGGCAATTTCTAGATCTACTAAAAACGGAACTTCAAAATGAAAAAAATGTCAAGTTCTAAATTATCTTAGGATCACGAGAGGAAGATAAATGAACCATAAAAATATGGGTTCTCATGTGGAGCAAGATGTACTTGCCTATGTGTTGGATAGGTGGAGAGAGTTATGAGGAAGAAGAAGATAAAATGAGAAAGAAGAAGTAATAAAGAGAGAGAAAGGATTGAGGCTTTAAATGAAGATGTGGTAGGTGGGGAGTTGGGTTTGGTTCATAATGAACCATCAAAATTCGGAAACAAACCAAACCAAGCCGAACCCAAGAGCCGAAAATAAAATACAGAAAAATAATTAGCAAAAAATTAAAGAAATTAAATACAGAACAAATGCATGATAAATATTAAATAAATACATTCAAGCAGTACACGTATTAAAATACGAATTCTGGGAACGGAGAGTTACATCTCTACCCTCCTTAGAAAAATTTCGTCCTCGGAATTTCAAATCCAAACAGGATAGAAATATCAGGGCTAAACTAATCTAAGTACAACAATTTTAGCGAGCAAGCAATCATCTTAGAATACCAAATAGCAAGTAATATATCTATGTTTATCAATCTACGACATCAAGTAATTTCTACTCATAGGGTGATAAGCATGAAGAATCAAGGCAATCAAGGTACACGAAAAGAAATATACCTTATGAGTCAAATAGGTGCGGATACCATGATTGGATATCATCCTCACGTTCCTATGTTGACTCTTCTAAGGAGTGATGACCCCAAACAACCCGGACAAGGCTAATTGTTCGGTTCTTGAGTATCTTCTCCTTTCGGTCTAAAATGGACACCGGCTGTTCCTCGTAAGACAGGTTGGTACCAACAACCAGCTCAGAATGATCGAGGATATGGCTTGGGTCCGATACATATCTACGCAACTGAGATACATGAAACACATCATGCACCTCTCGTAACGAAGGTGGAAGGGACAAACGATAAGCAACATCGCCTACCCTATCAAGGATAGCAAATGGGCCCACGTATCGCAGACTCAAATTCCCGCGAACGCCAAATCTAATGACCCCACGAGTAGGTGAGATCCGCAAAAACACGTGGTCCCCAACAGAAAATTTTAGCGGCCTACGATGCTGGTCTGCCCAATGACGATGTCGATCTTGCGCAACTCGAAGTCGCTCTCTAATTTTCTTAATCACTTCAACCGTCTGAACAATCATTTCTGGGCCCAACATCTTTCTCTCCCCGATATCATCCCATGCCAGTGGCGACCTATACTTCTTACCGCATAGTACTTCAAATGGCACCATTTGGATACTGACTTGATAACTGTCGTTGTACGAAAACTCGACTAAGTGCAGGTGACTCTCCCAAGATCCTCCAAAATTTAGGGTGTAAGCTCGTAACATATCTTCTAAAGTCTGAATTGTTCTTTCTGATTGTCCGTCCGTCTGTGGGTGGTAAGTCATACTGAATCTTAACTTGGTATCCAGACTATGATGTAAACTCTTCCAAAAATATGACGTAAAACGGATATCTCTATCTGATACTATACTGACAGGGACCCCATGCTGCCTGACTATCTGTTGCATATACAACTCTGCTAACTTCTCCGTAGATTGCCCTACTCTAAAAGGAAGAAAATGTGCTACCTTCGTAAGCCGATCTACTATCACCCAAATAGCATCCTTACCACTTGGTGATCTCGGTAAACCGGTCACAAAGTCCATGGTGATATGCTCCCACTTCTATTCCGGGATAGGAAGTGGTTGTAATAATCCAGCTGGCCTCTGTTGTTCTGCCTTCACTTGCTGACATATCAAGCAACGAGAAACGAATCTAGCTATCTCTCTCTTCATTCCGTTCCACCAGAAGTGCTGCTTGATATCTTTGTACATTTTGGTTCCTCCGGGATGTATAGAATACTCAAAACTGTGGACTTTTGTCATAACCTCCTGTCGGATATCTCCACTAGGCACACATAGACGTGATTCAAATCTAAATGTACCATCTTCATGAATTTTCATCACCTTCCTGAGTCCCGACTCACACTCTGTCCTAAGCTTCTGAATCCTTGGGTCCCGTGCCTGAGCTGCCTTGATCCTGTCTACCAAGTCAGATTGAACTTGTAGACTTGCCAGAATTCCCACATCACTAGGAAGTATAACCTAGATGTCCATCTCTTGAAGATCTTCTAAGATATATTTTTGTGATGTCAACATAAATGCACCGCCTCTCCTGCTGAGAGCGTCTGCTACCACATTAGCCTTGCATGGATGATACTGAAGCTCTACGTCGTAATCCTTGATCAATTCTAACCATCTTCTCTGCCTCATGTTCAGTTCCTTCTGAGTAAAGATGTACTTCAGACTCTTGTGGTCTGTGTACATGTCTACTCGATCACCGTACAAGTAATGCCTCCATAGCTTCAAAGCAAATACTACAGCTGCCAACTCCAAGTTATGGGTCGAATAATTCTTCTCGTGGTCTCGAAGTTGCCTAGATGCATATGCTATCACCTTTCCATGTTGCATGAGGATGCACACAAGTCCTTTTCCTGACGCATCACAATGTACATTGAAACCTCCGGATCCAACCGGTAATGTAAGAATAGGTGTCGTGATCAATTTCTGCTTTAAATTCTCAAATGATGCCTGACACTCTGTCGACCAAATAAATGATACATCCTTCCGTGTCAAGCGGGTCATGGGTGCTGAGAGCCTTGCAAAGTCTGATACGAATCTTCTGTAATATCCTGTCAATCCTAACAAACTCTGCACATCTGCTACGGTCTTAGGTATTGGCCAACTCTCTACTGCTTCCACTTTTTTAGGATCCACTGCTACTCCAGCCCCTGATATGATATGTCCCAAAAATGAAATGTGATCCGTCCAAAACTCACACTTGCTGATCTTGGCATACAACTGGTTCTCTCTCAGAACCTGTAACACTTTCCTGAGGTGATCTTCATGCTCTTCTTCACTAGCTGAGTATACAAGAATGTCGTCGAGAAACACAATGACAAATTGATCGAAGTATGACATAAAGATGCGGTTCATCAAATCCATAAATATTGCTGGAGCATTGGTCAAACCGAATGGCGTTACTAAGAATTCGTAGTGCCCGTACTTGGACCTGAATGCCGTCTTGGGAATATCCTCTTTTCGAACTCTCACTTGATGATACCCTGATCGAAGATCTATTTGGAGGAAACCCTTGCTCTGCTCAACTGATCAAACAAGTCGTCGATCATTGGTAGTGGGTACTTATTCTTTACTGTTGCCGTGTTGAGCTCTCTGTAGTCTGTAGAAGCATGGAAAAGAATAAAGAAAGAGCCATACGGCCAGAGAGCCCCCTGCGGCTCAGAAAGTTCATGCGGCCCAAGTATCCATGCGGCTCGAGCGTCTATGCAGCTCAAACAAGTTCCATGCGGCTCAAAGAGGAGCCATGTGACCTGCAAACAACTCTCTCGCTTGTCCTTTACTGCATTAAATGCCTTGACGGCTGACAGCTCTGGCAAGGTGACAGTTCTGACACAAAGATATCATTATGACTCCTTCATAATGACGGACTCCTAGGGAAGCGAAGAAAATCTCTGACACGATCCCCCGAGATTCAGAAACTGTCATGTGGCCTTGACACGTGGATAGTCGTATGCGGCCCAAGCGGAGACTCCTCCATGCGGCCCAAGTGAAGACTCTCCCATGCGGCTCACGAAGATGAGCCCCATGCGGCTCACGAAGACTAGCCTCATACGGCTCACTAAGACTAGCCTCATACGGCTCACGAAGACTAGCCCCATACGGCTCACGAAGACTAGTCCCATGTGGCTCACGAAGACTAGCCCCATGCGGCTCACGAAGACTAGCCTCATACGGCTCACGAAGACTAGCCCCATGCGGCTCATGAAGATTAGCCCCATGCGGCTCACGAAGACCAGCCCCATGCGGCTTGTGAGGACTATCTCCATGCGGTTCACTCATGCGGTCATCCACACTCATGCGGCTCAAATCATTACCATACGGTCCAAATGTTCAGGGGGCCACTCTTAGGCAACCTTGACACGTGGCCAGCCTTATGCGGCCCAATAAGGAGCAACTTTCCTGCGGCTCAGATTTCTGCTGTTATGACAGTGGCATGATAGCAGGGCACGTGGCATCAGATTGATCAAAATCCCTCAACAAATTCTAATAAAATATTGGGATCAAATCAGATCATTTAGAAATAAGCCAATTAAAGACACGTATCGAGGAATCCGAGGTTGGCATGACAAATCAGGAGGATTTATGTCAATCAGTATTAATTATCCACAAAAGATTTGATGCAATCACATTTATTGCTCAAATCTCGATGAACGGCCCAGATCCAATGATCATTAGCCACCGACTTTCAAGAATGGACAATCATTGTAAACCCTAATGAGGCCCCTCACTCTTATAAATAGCAGGGTGCCATTCCCTTGCGAAGAGAGATACACACAGAGAGATATAGAGACAGACGCACATAGAGACATACACAGAGACAGAGAGAGACATAGAGGGCCAGAGAGCCTGAAGAGAGAGCATTTCTTCATCAACGCCCAGCAGTTCTTCTACAGAGACTAGGCTGCACCCGATCGTCCAAGGAGTAAGGCAGAGCTGTCGTCGCTTTCCCGAGCCTCTATCGTCACCCCCCAGAATCTAAAATAAACAATTGTACTCAGATTGCTGTACCTAGGTTTTTGTCCCTAGGCTTTCTTTGTACAAGCGAGTTTGTATTGTGAAGTAAAAGTCCAGTCCTCCGATAATTGTTATGTTCTTTTATATTTTATGGCAAACATAGTCAATGCACAATCTTTATGACCCATCCTTCTTCCCTACAAGTACCACTGGTGCTGCCCATGGTGATTCGCTAACTCGAATGAACCTCTTTTCCTTCAGTTCCTCTATGTGTTGATATACCTTGGCCTGCTCTGAATCTGCCATTCTGTAAACTCGATCTGATATCGGTTTAGTTCCAGGTGCCAATTCTATACTGAACTCAATATCCCTAACAGGGGATAGACCTGGAAGTTCTTCGGAAAATACATCTAGAAACTCTTCCACTATCTTCGGAACTTGAACTTCTTCCATTGCCGCTACTATTCCTTCTTCTTCTTGAGTTGCTACTGATCTGACTAAGGTGAACCGCTTCATGCCTGGAATATTAAAAGATACACTTCCTCTTCGACAATCTATTGTCGCATGACTGTCTTTTAGCCAGTCCATGCCTAAGATAACGTCGAAATTTCTAACAGAAAATTCTATCAACCTGGCGGGTAAGGAATGCCCGCAAATTACAACTCTACACGCTAGAATAACTCTACTGACTCCTACGAGCCCATTATCAGTGAGTATATTCAACCTCCCTGGCAATGCCTTGAGTTCTATTCCTATTCGTGTCACAAATTTTGCAGATATAAATGAGTGTGATGCTCCCGAATCAAATAATGCTACTGCGGGATATGAGGCGACGAGAATGTTACCTGTCACAATATCTCTCGATGCCAATGCCTCTTCCAATGACAGATTGAATGCCTGTCCTCGGCCTCCTTGTTGGTTTCCATGCTGCGGCCTAGCCTGGTGTTGTTGCTGGCCCCTGCCTTGGTGATGCTGGGGTGGTCTTAGTTGTTGTTGCTGCATCGGCGGTCCCTGCTGCCGAAACATATGAGCCTGGGACATGAATGGGCGTTGTGCCAACGGCCTCACTGCTACCCCTGGTTCTTGATACTGGCCTGCCCCTGGTGCTGGCAGAGCCGGATACTGTTGCACTGGACCTCCTGACCTCGTGCTCATGGGACAGGTAGAAACCCGGTGATCTGGACTTTCACATACCAAACACTGTCCGTTCAATGCCCGACACACACCTCTAGTGTGCCCTGTCTTCCCACAATAGGTGCAGCCCACTGGGGGTTGCTGGTTCTTCCTCTGCTACTGCTGCCTGACTGGTGGTGCTGGCCCTCGCATCGCCACATCGTGAATGCGAATGCCAGGGGATGGTGCTGTTATTCGGGATGCTACTCCCCCTCCTACTTCAATCTGATTGGGAGATCTCTTCTGACCTCCAGTCCTTGCTGTGATCCTCTGGATGGTGATCTCATGCCTCCAGGTTGTGCCCCTCTATCAATTGCAATAGTTCAAGATGAAACCCTTGCTGAAATCTCATAGCCTTCTGGCGCTCTGTTGCTACCATCTCTGGGGCAAACCTACTCAGTCTGCAGAACTCTGCTGCATAAGCATCCACTGTCTTGCCAGTATAGAAGCATGGAATTTCAGGACCAGAAATCCTATACGCCAAACCCTACATACGTCAGAGCTTGGACAAAGTACTTTACACAGCAAAAACAACAAATATAGACATTGAAAGAGGACTTTTTATTACATATAAAAGTCTATTACATGTCTAGAAAAGGTTGTACAAAGGAGAACTTATACAAAAAGAAAAGACCCTAAGTCTACAGCCAGGCGCGACGATCACCATACGCCCACAGCAGGGCGCATCCCACCATGCGCCCTCAGCAGGGCACATCCTTTCAGCAGCTCAGTTATGTGCATCCTCAGTTATGTGCATCCCTTCGGCAGCTCAGTTATGTGCACCCCTTCAGCAGTCCAGTTATGTGCCGCTCTTCCAGCCAGGCTCACCGCCGTCTAAATGCTTCGACTATTGAAGCATTTACTGAGCAGAACGAGGGTGGCAATCAACCCTCTAGCTGGAGGAAGAGCTCCCCAAACTGAGGAAGAGAAGAGCACCGCAAGCCGACCTGTGGCCAGGGGAGGCTTCGAAAGAGCCTCCAAAGGCGAAGGAAGACCGTAATCGAAACCGCGGCTAAAGGAGCAGCTTTTAACACAACCAGAATGGGCAACACCCATTTTGAAGGAAGAAAGAGCCCCCAAAACTGCAGCACCGCAATTCCGATCTGCGGCTCTTTCCATATGACGGAGATGAGGCTCGTGCATCCCTATCTTTGGATGCAACAGGCACCTTCTGCCTACCTCAGAAGCTCTCGACTCCGACTTTTGGATGTAGCAGTCACCTTCAAGTGCATCAATGAAGACATTGCGTCGCATCTTCACCCTCGGGAGCATCTCATCAACAGAATACATCCGAGTAAACAAGTTCATGTCAGAAGAACATGAGAGAACGAGAAGCAAACTCTCTCCATGCCACTATTTATAGGCCGGACAAATCAAATCCATGCGCCAAATGGATGGCTCTCCGAATTCCGTGCAATGAATTTGCATTTAATGGATGAACCAGACGCTTCGAATTCAGCCAGTCAAAACGGCTATTTAAAGCACTCGAAGAACGTAACAGTCGCACCATTAAAGACGTGTCACGAAGCGGATATGTTTGCCAGACAGCAACATTAAAGTGCATCACACAGACGCGCCCTTCAGCACCAAGCGCCTCACAGGGATGCGCCCCCATGCGTCTCCATACGCCTAGTAGAACGCCGATCGATGCGCCCACTTAGCTGTCCATCAAATATCAAAAATATTAAATGCTGAAGTCTGACAGAGTGGGCAGTACGCTTCCCGAAGACTGAACAGTTGACAGCTTTTTTAGAAAATGAAGAGTCGCCAACGTCAGCATCATCATTACTTTCCTCTGACGGTTACTGCCATGTGGCCGCCCAATCATCTCGCATGCGCCTCCGCAGCCATGCACCTAAATCTGCATGCGCCTCAAAAGCCATGCGTCCCAGACTTTTCTCTGATCCCAAAAGACAGAAGTATAGTCACTACTGAAGCTTCACATGCGCCGCAAAAGCCATGCGCCCTGAATGGTTCGTGACTCCCAAAAGGTTACGAGCCAAAGTCTCCTCATGCGCCCAACCCAGGCGCATCCTACCAGATCATTCTCCATCAAATTCGAGATCTCCGAGCCATGGGTCGATAACACGTATCCTTTGACTCGATTCACCCAAGATCTCAGCAACAGAAAGATCTTCTTCCTTGCTACGTGTCGGCTCACAACAGCAGCATGAAGAATTCAACCCCTCAATCAGGGCGCATCGACCATGCACCTCTATCAGCAGTCACCACGTGGCGTCCCCGCGTCCAGGCGCATCATACATATGCGTGCATGAGCAGCCAGCCTGCAAAGCTATAAATAGAGGGATCATTTCCTTCTCACCCACGAACGAACACACACAGAGGCAAACATACATCGACAGACAGAGACTTTGCACCACCAGAGAGGCAGATACAAACACTCAACGTCTTCCTCCTCTCAGCAAGCTCTAGCACCCAGAGCAATCCAAACCTTCAGAGAACCGATAACCGTCGTCAGATCGTCAACGGAGTCAACGCATTACCATTTGCTCCATCGACACAAAGGACCCAGATAAACAAAAGTGTTCTCCTAGGACTACGTCTAAGTCCTATATTGTAACATTGTTCTGTTTGTATTGAAATTTGCAATCAAAAGATTTTAATGGCAAACAAGTTAGCGACTCTGCCGGGGACCTCTTTCTCCTCCACCGAGAAAGCTGTATCGTAATCCGACGATGTGAAGGTGGGCTCCTCCCACAAGACGCTGGTCGTACGCCTCAATCAACAGGCGTATGAGGAGTTCATCTCTGAAGGAAGTGCGAGTCCTTCGAAGCGGCTGCCAAAGCTGAAGAAGACCCGCCGAGTCTAGGTGTGCAAGGTCGACGCCTCTAGCACCACCACCGAAGGGGATGCGCCAATCCAGCCTTCCCTTCCTGCTGACGTCCTCAGCAACCAAGATGCGCCCGCCGGTGCAGCCCATCTCTCGGGAAAACGTGCGACAGACCACATTCCCCAGCCATCTCCCTCTCAGGCGAGGAAGATTCATCAACGAAGCAGGGGCGCAGCCAATGCCCCGTACATCATCTCTGATGCGCCACAGAAGGTCTCTGTCTTTGACAGACTCACTCGCTGTAGTGGCGAGGAGAATTTGGATTCTGAGTACTACGCACCCCAGCGGCCTGGTACGAAGAAGTCCAAGGCAGCACGGGCCATGCGCCCCAAACGTGCTATGCCAGCAGCAAGCCAGAAGCATGCGCTCACAATCATACGCGCTGCTGATGGTAAGCTGTATAAGGTCGACTCAGGTGCTTCTGCGCCAGAGACAAGACGACCTTCAAAGTCCTTGTCTCACTTGGGCACATCTATTACGTGCACAACTAAGTCGAGTAAGGCAAATCCAGTGGTCTTGAACTCCAGCGCCTCCTCTGGTTGTGCGTCTGAGGTCCGTTCAAGTCACTTCAAATGTTGTTCCCCCACTACTGATCGGGATACCTGTTTGGTGTTAGATCAGGGGGCGCAGCATTCACTTGACCACCCCGGCGCTTGGCCTTGCCATGCGCCTGAAGGGGGTGCGAAGGTGGCACTCTCCTCCAACGATCTGCGCAACATGATCACTCACAAGCGCCGATCAGTAGAGTCGGCTAACAAGCACGATGCGCCCCTCACAGGACACACTTTTGCTGTGGTCACCATCAACTGCTGTTGCAAGACGGCAGTCCCACCAAGGCAGTCTGTGTTCCAGCGGCTGCAATAATTGACACCCCTCCGACGTCGCCTCGGGAAGAATGTGTCAACAAAAGAAGAGCCAAGGGTTACTTCATGCAACGTGATCTCTAACTCCTCGTCAGGCCGAAAGACGACTGACAACTCCTCGTCCTCGTCCAAGAGCCAGCCGAGGAAAACCAAGGCAAGTGTCTCGTCCTCCGGAGTGTTTCAAGGCACTCGGGGGAGAAAGAAGATCTTGGAGGAAACTGGGGGTAGTCAGACCCTTGTTGAGCCTCCTTCCGAAGACGAAGCTGTCTTCCAAAGTACAGCTGAGGCCGATCTTCTCGAAGTCAGCCTCCCGGACATGGTTGAGGGTCATCTAGCCCCTGTCCTTCAAGACGAGGGTGTCCCCCAAAACACAGCCGGGGGTAGTCTAGCCCCCACGGATCTGAGTCTCGGAGACGAAGAAGTCCTTCAAGATGGAACCAAGGGTAATCAGGCCCTTGCAGATGTTCCTGTCGAGAATGTTCTCCAGAACATAGCCGGGGGTGGCCAGGACGAAGCTCCAGGAGAGGCAACTCCCCTACAAGAGAGTGAAGCCGAGAGCGAAGCCTCAACCGATCCATCCACTTCCAGCCGTGTCATGACAGTATACATGGCTGGAGGTGATTCCGAGTCTGATGCACCGCCACCAGACCTCGTCCAGCGCATGGACACATTAGAAGGAGGACTCAAAACCCTCTCTGTCTCCATGCAAATACTGACTCAAGCAGTGTTTGAGATACGGTCTGCTTTGGCCAAGACACCTTCTACTGGTCCCGACCTAGGGGCAAATGGAGAATCAAGTGTACCCCTTCAACGGGTATCCTTGGATACGGATCGTCGAGAAGCACCTCGAACATCGGAGCCCTCAAATGCTCAACTGCAGGTGGTACCACCTTCCCCGACTCCCAGCTCCACAGAAGATGTGGTCGAGATGATCAGGGACTTGCGCGAGCGCTTTGAGTCCAAGACGAGACAAGAGGAGTGCCAAAAGATGGGGATTCCCCAACCTTATCCCCTCGAGTGGAACAAAGTGGTTTATCCCCCAAGTATAAACCACAAACACTGACGCCATACGAGGGGAAGGACTCTCCTCGTCGCTATCTGACGTACTTCCAGTCTCAGACGGGACATCTTCCGAAGGAGGACGCGCTACTCACCAGTATATTTGTCGGGGCACTGAAGAAAGTGGCGTACGACTGGTACTGCAGCCTCCCCGACAATTCCATATCCTCCTTTGATGACCTGACGCGCCTTTTTCTCGACCGTTTCTACGACGGCGGAAAGGACATGACAATGGCGTCCCTTATAGAGATACGCCAGAAGGAGAAGGAAACAGTTCGAGTGTTCATCGAACGCTTCCGACAGGCCTGCTTCAGACTGCCCCCGGGCATGCCAGAATATGCACTTCTCTCCTCCTGCAGCATGAACATGCTGCCTACAGTCAAACTCTGGCTTAACTCTACTCCTCATCCCGACTGGAGCTCCTTGATCATTGAAGCAGAAGCTGCGAAAAAGAAGGCGACCAATGCTCGTCTTCTGGGAGTCAGTTTCCCTGCCTTTGAGGACAAGGGGAAACGGCCTGCAGCCAACAACCCCGGACGAGAGATAAAAAGAAAACAGGCGTTGACAGTCAATGCCTGAAAAGGTGCGTCAGCACCTACTCAGAAGCCTCCACTTGCACCAAGGCCAAAGGAGGTTTATTCGTTCAACGACGAAGACACCCTGTAACTCTTTGAGATACTGATGCAGGGTGACAAGATCAAGCTGTCGGACCCAAAGTGTCCCGACGAGGTTGGGAAAGTGGACAACCCGAGGTACTGTCACTACCATCGGTTTTGTCGGACACCCAACCAAGGACTGCTATGTCCTCAAGAATTACATCCAGCGCATGATCAATGCGGATGCAATCTCCGTCGACTACGAGGAGAAGACTGTGTCAGCCAACATAGTTTTACTCCAGTTCGGCACCCTGCCGCCAACACAAGATGGCGTCGTCCCTATCCCTAAGGCAACAATGGAGGTGGTTAGCCTACCACCTACTCGTGACAACGTGAGAGGACTCATCCCACTTATCACATCTCGGGGAGAGATCCTATGGGTTTACCCTGATCTTATCTCCGAGGTGACTCAACCGGAGGTACGCCCTACCTTCAAATCCAAAGGCAGAAAGATCAAGTCTTGCCGCATGGTCTCTTCCTCAGCGGAAGAGGCACTTCCTGTACAGATGCGTTCACAACAGAACGCCCAACCCGACGAAGCTGCCGTCGAGGTGGTGCCTCCCTGCACCGTTCCTGTTGTCCAGGAGGAGGGCCCGTCTAAGCCCCCAGCAGCCAATAAGCAGAAGCGGATAGAAGCCCGCTTCGATAGGCCTCTGCAAAAGGAGAATGCTTCGGGGCTAGCCAATCCCCACAACTTTGACATACTGGCACAACTGGCCAGTACTCCTGCCCGCCTTTCTCTGTTTGAGCTTCTTCGTCTTTCCAAAGACACTCGCGAAGCTCTCTGTGAAGCCCTGAAGGATGCTGAGTCCTTCATCAGTCAGGTCAAGCAGCCTAAAGATCTCCCAACTGCATGCACGCACTGCCACTGTACGGATGAGGTTATCCCCAATATAACCTTCACCCAACAGGACATGCTGCTCAAGCACAACCGACACAACAGGCCGCTGTATTATACAGGGTATATCAGTTCAGTCAAGGTGAAGCGGATTCAGATCGATCCGGGTCTTCCCTCAGCATCATCCTGAAGACGCTGCTCTCAACACTGGGGATCCCAATGTACCGACTGGCGCCCTCCAACACAATAATCAGTGGCTTCAATGCTAGCAAAAGCGAGCCACTGGGCAAGATATGACTAAAGTGCCATATCGATAACCTCAGAACTGAGGTGACTTGTTATGTCGTGGACGCCGACGTCAACTACAACCTCCTGTTGGGTCGTCCATGGCTGCATGAGTACATGGTGGTGCCATCCACGCTCCACCAATGTATGAAGTACGTGTCCACCAACAACGTCATCCGGACGGAGTTCGCGGACATCGACCCTTTCAAAGGGATTGAAGCCTACTTCACCGATTCCGACCTGTACAAGTCACCTGACGAGGAGGAAGCCAATGATGCTGACGATGAGGCAAAAACGGCAGCAGAGCCGGACATGGAGCCTGAGGTCACTCCCGACGCTCCTTTGAAGATCCAACTCAAAGGCAAACCGCCTCAGAAGTTGCCTCCCATGAGCATTAAGCTGCCCGGGAAAGCACCAGCTGCTCCTGAAGCTCCCCTGAAGATACGGCTCAAGGAAAAGCCGCCTCAAACATAGGCTCCCCTTGTGGCAAAACTACAGGGGAAGGCGCCAATCACCGGAGGCACAGTGGAGGCACCTCTGAAGGTGCGTCTTAAAGGCAAGCCGCCGCCATCCAAGCTGCCAAAAAAAGTCCCGCATAGTCCTCTCGGGCTCCAAGACCAACGCTGTGGTGGACTCTCCCAATCCTACTCCAGTACTCACAGATGAAGAGCTAGGGGAATATATCTCTGCTGATGTAGATGCACCCTCTCTGGACAATGTAATCCCGCGGGATAAAATCTCGTATTTCATCAATAATAGAGTATCTTTTAATTATTCTAGTCTTCCACATTGGAATGCCATGTATACATTAGATAATGCTCTACGGTCGTTGCAAACATAAATAACGACCGTCCATCATGTAAATCGAGTAGTCCCGTCCCAAGGGTTCTGTTTCATAGTCCTGCCACGGAGTCGAGACGAAGAATCCATCATCTTCGGCAAAGTTGAGCGTCATCAAGACCTCCCGCCACTCGAACCAGCACCAGATACTGGCAGAATACAAGTCTATCAGTATACGGACAAGGCAAAGTATCTCATCCAAAAGATGGGTTACGACCTAAAAAGCAACAAAGGCCTGAACTACGGCAAGGGTCGACGTCTCCCTCTCCGGCTTCCAACACCTAAAGGAAAGCCGCAGGACTACTACAATAGAACTCGACGGGGGGTAGGCTATGTCACGCCACCGTCAACTCCAGAGAGTTCGGACGCAGGAGAAGCAGAACATTCCCATTCGTCTGAAGCATCAACTTGGGATTCCGATACCAGTATCGGCTCAGTCTTCAAGAGAGTGCTGTCAGCCAACATGACGTCTGCACAATCTCAAGAAGATGAAGGCGAAGACCAAACGCCAGAATTCTTCGAAGAAGAACCTTGGGCTCAACGCCTGGGAGAACAGTAGGAGTCTCATTTCGAATTACGTGAACCTCCCACCGAAGACGAAGTCGAGCAGATTGACCTTGGGGACGGATCTTCTTCCAAACCCATCTTCATCAGCAAAAGTCTAAAAGGAGAAGGCCGAGAATTTTTAATCCAGCTGGCTAAAGAGTATATCGATGTCTTCGCCTGGAGCTACGAAGATATGCTGAAACTTGATCCCCAGATCGCGATGCATAGGCTCAACATCTTACCTGATGCCAAGCCTATCAAACAACAACAGCGACGTTTTCGTCCGGACATCATGAATGCCATCGATCAGGAGGTGGACAAACTCTTGACCAGCGGCTTCATCCGTGAAGAACAGCACCCGGATTGGGTAGCCAATATCGTCCATGTCACCAAGAAGAATGGGAAAATACAAGTTTGTATCGACTTCAGGGATCTCAACTCTGCTTGCCCGAAGGACAAATTCCCACTCCCAATCACCGACGTTATGATCGACAACACATGTGGCTTCGAACGCATGTCTTTCATGGACGGGTATTCGGGCTACAACCAAATTAAGATGTTCGCCGATGACGCAAAACATACGTCATTCAGGACTCCAAAGGGCATTTTCTGCTATACAGTGATGTCCTTCGGCTTGAAGAACGCTGGTGCAACATACCAACAAGCTATGAGCACCATTTTTCGGCAGCATCTTCGTAAGACCGTCGAATGCTATGTTGACGACATCGCAGTCAAGAGCCGTCTCAAAGGAGATCACCTGCAAGACCTCAAGACAGTCTTCGATCTCATGCGGGCGCATCAACTCAAGATGAACCCCGCTAAATCCTTTCTAGGGGTTTCTAGCGAAAAGTTTTTAGGTTTCATTATCACGGCGAAAGGCATTCATGTCGATCCCGAGAAGACCAAAGCCATCCTCGACATGGACCCTCCGAAGAACCTTCGAGAACTTCGAGGCCTGCAGGGGCGTATGGCATATATTCGGAGGTTCATAGCAAACCTTTTCGGAAAATGTCAACACTTCACTCAGCTTGTGAAGAAGGGAGTCTCTTACGTCTGGACAGAGGAATGCCAAAAGGCTTTCGACGACATCAAGGCTTATCTGACGAGCTCGTCAGTCCTGGTGGCACCAGTCGCCGGCAAACCATTTCTCCTCTATGTTCATGCCATGGATCATTCCCTCGGTGCTCTGCTAGCTCAGAACAGCGATACAGGCTATGAACAAGTAATCTACTACCTCAGTCGAACTCTGATCGGGGCCGAACACCGGTACAACCCCGTTGAAAAGGAGTGCTTGGCTTTGGTATTTGCCATCCAAAAGACTCGTCATTATGTCTCGGGGCAAAAAATTTATGTCATTTCTCGAGTCAATCCGCTCAGAGTCCTCATGACGAAGCCAGGATCATTAAACTTCCGGCTTGCCACATGGGCGATCTTGCTAACGCCATACAACATGGTGTTTGTCCTACAAAACGCTGTTAAGGGTCAAGCTCTGGCTGACTTTTTAGCTGCACACCCCATCCCAGAGTCCTCAAGACTCTATGAAGACATTCCGGATGAAGTCCAAGAATCAAACGTCACTGAAGAAAGCTCCGTCTGGCAGATGTTCTTCGATGGCGCTTCAAGAACAGGCCCCAAAGGCCAAATTATCGCAGGAGTGGGGGTAGTCTTGGTTTCTCCCGATCAGCTGGTCATCCAGCGTGCTTACTCCCTTTCGAAGTCGTGCTCCAACAATGTTGCCGAGTACAACGCGCTCATTATGGGACTCCAGCTGGCACAACAGCTGGGGGTGGATCATCTGAAAGCCTATGGTGATTCAAAACTCATCGTAAACTAGATCAGAGGGCAGTACGAGGTTCGCCATGAAGATCTGATCCTCTACCATGAAGTTGCATTGAACATTATTTCAACCTTCACCGGGTTCTTCATCGAACACGTACCTCGTCTACAAAATCTGGAGGCTGATGCTCTGGCTGGCTTTGCAGCCTCCTTAGCAGCCCCCTTCGGGACTCAACACTACGTCACGGTAGTTGGTCGAGACTTGGTCTGTCCCAAAAACAACCTGTGCTCACGAGCAGTCCATGCTATGTCAACAAGCGCTGTTAATGTCCGAGACTGGAGATTCCCGTTCATCGACTTCGCTGTCTACGGAATTCTTTCAGAGGACCCGAAAGAAGCCGTCTCAGTCAGGAGACGCTCTCTTCGATTCTACTACGATACAGCCACTAAAATGCTGTACCGACGCTCCTACGATGGACTTTTTTTTCGATGTTTGTCCAACGAAGAAGCAGCCGAAGCCCTTCGAGAAGCTCACGATAGAACCTGCGGAGCCCATCAACCTGGCCCTAAGTTGCAGGACCGACTGCGACGCATGGGCTACTACTGGCCAACCATGGCCGTTGACGCTGTCGACTATGCTAAGAAGTGCCATGCGTGCCAGCTTCACGCGGACTTCATCCATACACCGTCAGAACCACTACATCCTACAGTCGCCTCCTGGCCCTTCGAGGCTTGGGGCATGGACATTGTAGGATCGATCACCCTTCCTTCATCGAGAGGACACCGCTTCATCCTAGCCATCACCGACTACTTCTCCAAGTGAGCAGAAGCAGTCCCGCTGGCGGAAGTAAAGAGCTCCGGGGTGATCAGCTTCATCAAACACCACGTCATCTACCGTTTCGGAGTACCCCGGAGGATCATCCACGATAATGGTCCTCAGTTCATAAGCCATGCTTTCAGCAGATTCTGTGACAAGAATCGCATTCAAAACGTGGCATCAACCGCTTACAATTCGGCAGCAAACAGATTGGCCGAGGCGTTCAACAAGACTATTGTCAGGCTACTCAAAAAAGTCGTGTCATCCAACAAATGCGACTGGGACGAAAAGCTCGGCAAATGCCTTTGGGCTTACCGCACAACTGTACGGACCCCGACAGGCAACACACCATTCTCCTTAGTATACGAGAGCGAAGCGGTACAGCCTCTCGAGATCCAGATACCCTCACTCAGCGTAGCAATCATAAACCAACTCATAGAAGAGGACAATCAACGTCGTCGTCTGCGGGAATTGGAGGCACTTGACGAAAAGCGTCTCCTAGCTCAACAACGCATCGAACTCTACCAAGCCCGTATATCACAGGCTTTCAACAAAAAGGTCAAGCAGAGGACTTTGCAAGTAGGCGACCTGGTTCTGGCAGTCAGGAGGCCGATGGTGTTGACTCACAAAACACCAGGAAAGTTCGAGCCCAAGTGGGAAGGACCTTTCATCATAGAGACGGTATACTCAAACGGTGCTTACCGCCTCGCCAAACCAAATGGGGACTTGTTCATGATGCCCATCAACGGCAAGTTCCTGAAGAAGTACTACTCTTGACATCTTTCAGACATGTACTTCCACAAGGGGATCTGTGGACCCAACCATCAGGGCTCACATACAATTTCCTTCCATAAAATTATACGCTTCCGGAACCCAGCTCTTCCGTGGCATCCTCCAGTAGAAGGACAACCACGTACACATCACCTCTGAGTTGTCCCCCCTACATCCCACAAAGCGGAATCTTACATGCCATAAGACTATGCTATCCATCATGTTTACCACGTCCACATTACCTCTGAGTAAACATCCCGTACAGACAACCCCCGCATTGTCGTACATTAATCACAGAACTTCCACGCCCACATTACCTCTGAGTAGTTTTGCGTATCCTCCAGAATCACTCCTACCACGTCCATAACATCTCTGAGTAGGAAGATTCTATCATTTTGAATCCCATATTTGCCATGTCCATATTACCTCTGAGCAAACATGTTGGTTCTCTCAAACTTATTATCTGTACCTAAAAACCAAGGTGCGCAAAAGATAATAGGTCCACACAAATTATCAAGTTCATGACAGTAAAAATGAACACATCACAAGAGATTGTGTATTTCTTTATTTCTAAAAAAAGGAGAGTAAAGGATTACACCATCCCCAGTTGCAAATACATAAAAAGAAGAGACTACAATCCCTAAACATCCCCAGGATTGGCTGAAAGCTCTTCAATCCGACGCCTCAAGTCTGCCGCCCGAGTCTCCACAGTCGCCAAGACTCGACGTTCAGCTTCTTGACGTATCGCTTCAATGGCCTCATGAGAAGTGTCATTCTCATGCTTCTCATCCAACTGCTGCCGCTGCTGAGCCAAAGTAAGAGCCCGGTGGGTGAAAGTTGCCTCCTCCTTCTTGAATGCTACGTGTTCAGCCTGGACACGTTCGGCGTCTAATAGAAGTCGGGCCCGTTGGTCCTCAAGGCGGCGGATCTGGACATCAATTTCCGCGATACTAGTGTCCAACACAGCTCGCGCCTCCACCATCTTCCACGTAGACTGAGACAACCGCTCCACTGCAGCTTCAGTCTCAGCCACTTCGCGTTCCCAGACATTCACGGTGGCCTGGTAAGAAGACTCAGTCTCGGCGATCAGCTTCTCCTTCTCCGCATCTATCAGGACGGAGAGGTCGTTTCGCTAGATGTGCTGCAGTTCGAAAAGCCGCTGGTCCAACTTAACCACTGAGGCTTCTAGAATGTCGGCCATATGATCATGGCCCTGATGAAGACGGATCAGGTTGATATGAGGCATTGCCAGAGTTTTTGTCGTCGTAAAACTCCTATTGGCGTCCATCACGGCCGATACACCCCTCTGCAGCATTTTATATACTGCCTCGATGATGAATTTCACATATTCATCTGTATCCGCTAGCACCTGCGGCGTCATAGCAGGAGTCGGAGGAGCTGCTTTAGCAGACGGACCGCAAAAAGGTCCGCCTGCCTCAATCCGCGAGGCTGGGCCCTCGGTATCGACAAGCTCTTCATCAATAGGGGCTTGACTACTAGTGTCACGCCCCAGAACCAGAATACTGGAGAGCGGGGGCAGACATAGCCAGCTACGTATATTGAAATAGATTCTATCTCGCTATACGGTCACGACTGTCTAGATACACGAGGGTTTACTACAAGCCAACAGTCTCCTATGGTCATGAACAAGCCTAGTGTCTCAATCACAAGCAAGTAAGTAAATATTACAAGATGTATGATCATTAAATATACAATAATAAGGCGTCCCAAATATTACATATTCAGCTGATCATGAAGCTAGTCGTTACAACATGTGAGGACTAGCAAGAGTTTAGTCATACATGATCAACCCTAGGATCTGTCAATCATGTTACAGCCCGTAGACAGACAGTAAGTAAATACAATCGAGCTAAACAGGTGCTCGTCGACTAAACGCCTCAAAAGAATATTTTTACAATAAAGTGGGAGAGCAAAAATAAACCCACTCGTTGCCCGGGTTACGTCTAGTCGCCACCATCGGACTGGATAGTCGGTAGATCCTCTGGAGCTGCTCCAAAATCTGGCCATACAAAACCAGCTGGGTCAGATCCCAGAAAGAGCAAGTGCCACAAAGGAAGCTTCACTTAAGAACTAAAACCAGCAATCAGCACAAGATATAAATATAAATAAAAATAAGGACTGGAATAAAAGGAAATATATCAGGATGATATACGACGAGATAACCATGGAACTATTCAGATAGCCAGGTTACAACCCGTAAACCAAACAAGGACCGGGGTTGTAACCCTTCGTCTGAACGGAGCTTGGTTTCTCACCATTTATCGGTAAAATAAATACAGGCATTCAGGTCATTCAATAATCTGGAACAGGATCAGGGCAAGACTAGACTGGTTAGGCTCCATCCAATCATTTTACGGCCAAGCAAGAATTACGGCTTGATACTTTAACTAACTAGGGTTGTCACAATCCTAGTTACTAACAAGATGCAATGAGATTATTCTATAGCACAAGCCCTGCAGACCATCCAGGTCACCCAGGTCGAAAGATTAGGGTTGAATTCAGGTGGGTACACCGTCCAGGAAACGCATGTACCCTTAGGTAGCTTGAAGGGTGCAACACATGACAGTGTGCTGGAAATGTACCCTACTCGACGGTAGGCTACAGATCCCAAGCGCGCCCAGGTAACGGGATTGCCTGTAGCTGGGAGATCTCTTCATGACTACTGTATTAATCTAGTTATTAGCCTTAGTCCATTTCAGTAGGTACTCCTGACCGTGGTACTCAGGAGTCCTCTACTAGACATGATGCAAGACAGGACTGGATTATTGTACAAGCACATTCGTCCACGGTGTCCAGGATTAATTATACAGGTCATGTCATGTCAGGTAGCCGTCGCAACAGCTATTCGAGATAATCATGTCAGGTGTACTTGTCAGGAGTGTGCCACGATGGGCCACTATCAGGTCATGTCAGGTTAGTCATGTCAGGAGTGCACCACTACTGGTCACTGTCAGGTCGTGCTCAATTATCAATTCCAAACATATCAAATGAATTCATGATTTTCAAGTTCAGGACAAAAGGCATAAGGATATAAAATGGACGTAAAATATCTAATAAAATATCAATATTCAGGGCTATAGAAGAGCCATGCGGCTAAAGCATATGCGGTCAGGAAAGGGTAGACTCATGCGGCCCAATTAGGAGAGCGCATGCGGCCAGGGTCGCTGAAACCCATACGGCCAAGACAAGGGGGCACATACGGCTGGAAGTGCAAGGGCGCATGCGGCTCCAAGACGTTGGGCCTCATGCGGCCAGCGGAAGAGTAGGCTTCATGCGGCTGGGAGGGAGCAAGTTCATGCGGCTCGAGAAGAAGCGACCCATGCGGCTGCGGGGAAAGGGAACCATATGCGGCTGGCGAGGAACAGGTGCGCATGCGGCTGAAGGACCCGAGTTCATGCGGCTCGCGGAGCAAGATTCATGCGGCTGGACAGGGGGTTATACGGCTCAATTCAGTTAGAAGAGAAGTCCATGCGGCTAGATCTGGGTTCTTATGCGGCTCAAAGATCAGGGCCTATGTGGCTCGGACTAAGAAGTCCATGCGGCCAGGAAGGGGATCCAGCCTATGCGGCTGAGAATCTCATGCGGCTGAGTCACTTGCCGCATGAAGTATGATGCGGTCAAGTCAAGCCCATGCGGCCAGAACTGTCGTATGAAGGCTCATGCGGCTCGGAATCACTTGCCGCATAAAATGCGGTCAAGTCTAGCACTGTTCTTCTTCTCCAAGCTTCAGAGAAGAAGAACGCCAAGAATCCATGCTTCCAAGCTTCATGAAACCTTCATCCGGAGTCCAAATCCGAACTTCTATAGGTCAAAATAGGGTAGAACGAAATTCTCTACAACATAGAACCATCAAAACTAGGAAACAACAAGATTAAGTAGATCAAAACCCAAGAAATCCGAAAATAAAGTAATTATAGATTTACAAGAATCTAGCCATGGAAAGTGAAAATGCCAAGTTCTAAAGTGCGTTAGAATGTAGTAAAAAAGAAAGTGGAGCAATAAAATCAGAGTTCCTCCATGAAGCAAGTTGCACTTGCCTAGACCTCTCTCTCCTCTCTTTGGTAGGTGAAGGAAGTAAATGGGGAAGAAGAAGATGATTAAAGAAGAGAGAGAATGGAAGGATGGGTTAATAAATGATAGTGGTGGTGGTAGGTAGAGGGTTCACTTGGGTTCATCATGAACCAAGCAAAACCAAGCCAAGTCAAACCAAGCCAACCCGAACCAAGAATAACCCAAGCCAAGAAGGAAAAGCTAAGCCAGAAAATCATACAATACAAGAATAAATACGTACACGTATTCCATAAATACGTAATACGAACTACAGGCATTACAACTCTACCCACCTTAAAAGAATTCCGTCCTCAGAATTTAATCAAGAGGCTAGAGAAGCAATGACAAGCTACATTAATCATATGCAAGCTATAACTAGGCAGACAATCACTCATTCAAGCAAGAAATTGAAGGCATGAGGCATAAGAAAGATATTATACCTCACGAGTCAAACAGGTCGGGATATCATGATCGGATATCATCCTCACGCTCCCACGTTGACTCCCCCAAAGAGTGATGACCCCAAGCGACTCGGACTAATTTGATAGTCTTGTTCTTGAGGATCTTCTCTCTTCGGTCCAATATAGACACGGGCCTCTCCTCATACGAAAGGTTGGTACCAACAACCAATTCCGAATGATCCAGGATGTGGCTCGGGTCCAGGATATACCGTCGTAATTGGGATATATGGAACACATCATGCACCTCGCTTAGCGACGGCAGAAGAGCGAGACGATAGGACACATATTCTACTCGCTCCAGAATGTCGAACGGTCCTATATACCTAGGACTAAGCTTGCCCCGTACGTCGAAACGAATGACGCCACGGTTAGGCAAAATCCTCAGGAATACATGATCGCCGACCGAGAACTCGAGAGGATGCCGATGAGAATTCGTCCAATGATGTTGGCGATCTTGGGCAACTCGAAGATGATCTCTGACTCGCCTGACCACTTCAACTGTCTGGGTAATCATTTCTGGACCGAGCATCTGCCTCTCTCCAATATCATCCCAGGCTAACGGAGATCTGCACTTCCTACCATACAGTGCCTCGAACGGTGCCATCTGAATACTGGCCTGGAAACTGTTGTTGTACGAGAATTCCACCAGATGCAAGTGATCTTCCCATGAACCTCCGAAGTCAAGTGTGCAAGACCGCAACATGTCTTCAAGAGTCTGGATCGTGCGCTTCGACTGTCCATCTGTCTGCGGGTGATATGCTGAACTGAACTGGAGATGAGTTCCCAAACTCTCTTGCAAGCTACGTCAAAAGTACGACGTAAATCTTGAATCTCGGTCCGAGGTGATACTGACTGGCACACCATGCAATCTGACAATCTGTCTGAGGTACATCTCCGCTAGCTGAGCCGTCGACTGGCCAACTCTGAATGGAAGAAAGTGAGCCACTTTCGTGAGCCTGTCAACTATAACCCAGATAGCATCTCTACCAGCTGGGGATCTAGGTAACCCAGTCACGAAATCCATGGTCACATGCTCCCACTTCCATTCTGGAATCGGTAAGGGCTGAAGAAGTTCAGCCGGTCTCTGATGTTCAGCTTTAACTTGTTGGCAAACCAAACACCGAGAGACAAACCGAGCTATCTTCCGCTTCATGCCATTCCACCAGAAATGCTGCCGGATATCACGGTACATCTTCGTACTGTCGGGATGGATGGAATACTGCGAACTGTGCGCTTCTGACATGATCTCATGTCTGATATCTCCACTGGGTACACAAAGACGATTACTATGTCGAAGTGTACCATCCTCATGAATGCATAACTCTGGTCTTCGTCCCGTCTCACACTCTGCTCTGAGTCGCTGAAGCTTGGAATCTGCCGACTGCACCATCCGGATCCTCTCGACTATAGTGGACTGAACCTTCATACTGGCCATCAACGCCACACTGGAAGGGAGAACAACTTCTATATCCATCATCTGAAGATCGGCTAACAACTCTGGCTGCGATGTTAGGAAATAAGCTCCGGCTCTCCTGCTCAATGCATCTGCTACGACATTGGCCTTCCCAGGATGATACTGCAGGTTGACATCATAATCCACAAGAAGCTCCAGCCATCTCCTCTGACGCATGTTAAGATCCTTCTGGGTGAAAACATACTTCAGGCTCTTGTGGTCGGTGAAAATCTCTACCCTATCTCCGTACAAGTAGTGCCTCCACAACTTAAGTGCAAACACTACTGCTGCCAGCTCCAAGTCATGGGTTGGATAATTCCTCTCATGATCACGAAGTTGTCGTGACGCATAAGCTATTACCTTCCCATGCTGTATCAGAACACATCCTAAGCCTCTGCCTGAAGCATCACAATACACTGAGAATCCTTCGGTTCCATCTGGAAGCGTGAGAATAGGAGCTGTTATCAATCCTCGCTTCAACTGCTCAAAAGAACTCTGGCACTCTGCTGTCCAAGCAAACTGCGCATCCTTGCGGGTCAACTGGGTCAATGGCGCTGAAATTCGAGCAAAATCTGAAATAAATTGCCGGTAGTAGCCTGCCAATCCAAGAAAACTATGAACTTCTGCAACTGTGCTGGGCACTGGCCATGACTCAATGGCCACAATCTTCTGGGGATCCACTTCTACTCCTCCTCGGGTGATGATGTGACCCAAGTACGAAATGCGATCGAGCCAAAACTCGTATTTACTGAACTTGGCGTACAACTGGTGCTCCCTGAGAATCTGAAGAACCACACGGAGATGCTGCTCATGCTCTGCCTCACTCTTGCTGTAGACCAGGATGTCGTCCAAGAATACGATCACAAACTGATCCAAGTAAGGCATAAAGATGCGATTCATGAGGTCCATGAATACTGCCGGCGCATTGGTTGCTCCAAAAGGCATAACAAGGAACTCCCAATGCCCATACCTCGATCTAAAAGCTGTCTTCGGGATGTCCTGCTCTCTGACTCTGATCTGGTGGTATCCTGAGCACAAATCGATCTTCGAGAATACTGATGCCCCTTTGAGCTGATCAAACAAGTCATCTATCCTCGGAAGAGGGTATCTGTTCTTGATTGTCACTGAGTTCAAGGTACGATAATCAACACATAACCTGGACGTACCATCTTTCTTTTTCACAAGAAGCATCGGGGCTCCCCAAGGCGATCTACTAGCACGAATGAATCCCTTGGTCCTGAGTTCCTCAATCATCTTGTACAATATCTCCAACTCTGATGGCGCCATCCTGTAGACTCTCTCTGACACTGGGGTTGTCCCGGGAATCAAGTCTATGGTGAACTCGATCTCCCGCTCTGGCGGCATACCTGGAAGCTCTTCTGGGAAAACATCTGGAAACTCCTCGACTATTCGAGGCAACTGCACTGCTGCTACTGCCATCCGCAACACTGGAGGAGAAGGCTCAACTGCGCCTCGGGAAAAGAAAAATTCTGGCTCACCTGGAATGCTAAAAACAACCCTACCAATATGGCAGTCTATTCTAGCATACTGGTTCCTCAACCAATCCATCCCTAAGACCATATCATAATCGGCCATCGGGAATTCTATCAATCTAGCGGAGAATTCTCTACCGCTAACTACGATCCGACACGAGGAAAATACTCTATCTACTCCCATAAGTCCGTTACCAGTAAGTATATTGAGCCTTACTGATAATGACTCGGGCTCCAATCCTATCCGTGTCGCGAATCGTGCAGACATAAAAGAATGCGATGCACCAGAATCAAATAAAGCTGAAGCTGGAAAGAAGTTGACGAGAATAGTACCTGCCACTACCTCTCCTGGTGCCAACTCTTCCTCCACGGTCATCACCATAGCCTGACCGTGCCCTCGGGGTGCTGGTCCCCTCTGCTGAAACCCTCGCTGCCTACTCTGACTCAAGGCCTGGGCTTGTGCATGCTGCTGGGGGTTCTGCTGCTGGAACATCTGGGACTGAGGCGGCAAGGGCCTCGACAATGGGTACTGCTGCTGCTGCTGCTGGACCGGTGCGGGTCCTCTCACCGAAGAGCAAGAAAGGTTGGACGATGATGAACCACCCCTATTCGGGCAGGATCCAACCCTATGGTCTGGTGCTCCACAAGCCAGACACAATCCCTGCGCCCTGCGACACTATGCTACCACATGGCCTGGCTTCCCACAATGAGAACATCCCACTGCGGAAGACTACTTCTGCTTCTGCTGCTGAGGGTACGTCGGGGTTGAGTGCTGAACCGACGTTACTGAGGCCGCCCGCCTCGGAGTTTCAATAGTTAAAGCCCTGGCTGCTGGGGCTGGGTCTGAAGACTGATTCATTTGGCCATGGGATCTCTTCCGACCTCCGGCCCTATCCACAATCCTCTGGGAGGTATACTCATGCCTCCTAGCTGCTCTCAAGACTGCATCAAATGTCTGATGCTCGAACTGCTCAACTGCCAATAGAATCTCTAGGTGAAGCCCCTGCTGGAATTGCTGGGCTCGATCATACTCGGTTGCCACCAAGGTAGGAGCAAACCGACTGAGTCTGGAAAACTCGGCCGTATATCCATCGACCGTCCTGCCCATCTGCTTCAGATTGGTGAACCTCGTCTGCAGATCATACCGAGCCACGGCATCGAAATACTTGGTCTGGAATCTCTCCCTGAATACCGCCCAAGCAATGGGTGCTGCTAATCCAACGGCCTGAGCTGTCCACCAGCTGTGGGCAAGATCTAACAACTGCAGCCGCACCACGGCTACCTTCTCGTTCTCTGGGGTCCTGGCTGCTTCTAGAATCACCTCTGTGTCCTGAAGCCATACATCTACAGCGATCGCATCTTCACTACCGTCGAAGAATGGAGGGTTCAAGCGCTTGAAGCTGTTGGCCGCGCTGTTATCCTGATGACCTCCTCTGGCTAGAGCATCCGTCACTACATGGTGCAAGGCATCTCCACGACGATCTTGGGAAGCTATCAAGGTCCTGACAAGACCTACCAAGGTGCCATCATCCGGCTCGGCAGGCTGAACTGGCTGGACTGGTGGTTCTCCATCAGAAGGCATGACTCTAGAGGCTACTCCGAAATGCTGGGCTTGATCTCCGGGTTGCTGCTGATCCATGGGGAGTGCTCTGCCTTGCTGATCGGCAGGTCCAGGAACAATATCGCTGAAGAAGACGACATAGGGAACAATAAGGAAGGACCAGGACAGATCAACGATACAAGCATATGATCAGGACAAGAATCCAGGGATTCAGGAGATACGAGCAGAGATCAAGGGCGCATACTGATTGAGACATCTACTCGGTAAACCCTCACATATCTTGATTTACAAGACCTGCATGGGCCACCACTTAAACCATGTCACGCCCCAGAACCAGAATACTGGAGAGCAGGGGCAGACATAGCCAGCTACGTATATTGAAATAGATTCTATCTCGCTATACGGTCACGGCTGTCTAGATACATGAGGGTTTACTACAAGCCAACAGTCTCCTATGGTCATGAACAAGCCTAGTGTCTCAATCACAAGCAAGTAAGTAAATGTTACAAGATGTATGATCATTAAATATACAATAATAAGGCGTCCCAAATATTACATATTCAGCTGATCATGAAGCTAGTCGTTACAACATGTGAGGACTAGCAAGAGTTTAGTCATACATGATCAACCCTAGGATCTGTCAATCATGTTACAGCCCGTAGGCAGACAGTAAGTAAATACAATCGAGCTAAACAGGTGCTCGTCGGCTAAACACCTCAAAAGAATATTTTTATAATAAAGTGGGAGAGCAAAAATAAACCCACTCGTTGCCTGGGTTATGTCTAGTCGCTACCATCGGGCTGGATAGTCGGTAGATCCTCTGGAGCTGCTCCGAAATCTGGCCATACAAAACCAGCTGGGTCAGATCCCAGAAAGAGCAAGTGCCACAAAGGAAGCTTCACTTAAGAACTAAAACCAGCAATCAGCACAAGATATAAATATAAATAAAAATAAGGACTGTAATAAAAGGAAACATATCAGGATGATATACGATGAGATAACCATGGAACTATTCAGATAGCCAGGTTACAACCCGTAAACCAAACAAGGACCGGGGTTGTAACCCTTCGTCTGAACGGAGCTTGGTTTCTCACCATTTATCGGTAAAATAAATACAGGCATTTAGGTCATTCAATAATCTGGAACAGGATCAGGGTAAGACTAGACTGGTTAGGCTCCATCCAATCATTTTACGGCCAAGCAAGAATTACGGCTTGATACTTTAACTAACTAGGGTTGTCACAATCCTAGTTACTAACAATATGTAATGAGATTATTCCACAGCCACAAGCCCTGCAGACCATCCAGGTCACCCAGGTCGAAAGATTAGGGTTGAATTCAGGTGGGTACACCGTCCAGGAAACGCATGTACCCTTAGGTAGCTTGAAGGGTGCAACACATGACAGTGTGCTGGAAATGTGTCCTACTCGATGGTAGGCTACAGATCCCAAGCGCGCCCAGGTAACGGGATTGCCTGTAGCTGGGAGATCTCTTCATGACTACTGTATTAATCTAGTTATTAGCCTTAGTCCATTTCAGTAGGTACTCCTGACCGTGGTACTCAGGAGTCCTCTCCTAGACATGATGCAAGACAGGACTGGATTATTGTACAAGCACATTCGCCTACGGTGTCCAGGATTAATTATACAGGTCATATCAGGTAGCCGTCGCAACAGCTATTCGAGATAATCATGTCAGGTGTACTTGTCAGGAGTGCGCCACGACGGGCCACTATCAGGTCATGTCAGGTTAGTCATGTCAGGAGTGCACCACTACTGGTCACTGTCAGGTCGTGCTCAATTATCAATTCCAAACATATCAAATGAATTCATGATTTTCAAGTTCAGGACAAAAGGCGTAAGGATATAAAATGGACGTAAAATATCTAATAAAATATCAATATTCAGGGCTATAGAAGAGCCATGCGGCTAAAGCATATACGGTCAGGAAAGGGTAGACTCATGCGGCCCAATTAGGAGAGCGCATGCGGCCAGGGTCGCTGAAACCCATACGGCCAAGACAAGGGGGCGCATGCGGCTGGAAGTACAAGGGCGCATGCGGCTCCAAGACGTTGGACCTCATGCGGCCAGCGGAAGAGTAGGCTTCATGCGGCTGGAAGGGAGCAAGTTCATGCGGCTCGAGAAGAAGCGACCCATGCGGCTGCGGGGAAAGGGAACCATATGCGGCTGGCGAGGAACAGGTGCGCATGCGGCTGAAGGACCCGAGTTCATGCGGCTCGCGGAGCAAGATTCATGCGGCTGGACAGGGGGTTATGCGGCTCAATTCAGTTAGAAGAGAAGTCCATGCGGCTAGATCTGGGTTCTTATGCGGCTCAAAGATCAGGGCCTATGCGGCTCGGACTAAGAAGTCCATGCGGCCAGGAAGGGGATCTAGCCTATGCGGCTGAGAATCTCATGCGGCTGAGTCACTTGCCGCATGAAGTATCATACGGTCAAGTCAAGCCCATGCGGCCAGAACTGTCGTATGAAGGCTCATGCGGCTCGAAATCACTTGCCGCATAAAATACGGTCAAGTCTAGCACTGTTCTTCTTCTCCAAGCTTCAGAGAAGAAGAACGCCAAAAATCCATGCTTCCAAGCTTCATGAAACCTTCATCCGGAGTCCAAATCCGAACTTCTATAGGTCAAAATGGGGTAGAACGAAATTCTCTACAACATAGAACCATCAAAACTAGGAAACAACAAGATTAAGTAGATCAAAATCCAAGAAATCCGAAAATAATGTAATTATAGATCTACAAAAATCTAGCCATGGAAAGTGAAAATGCCAAGTTCTAAAGTGCGTTAGAATGTAGTAAAGAAGAAAATGGAGCAATAAAATCAGAGTTCCTCCATGAAGCAAGTTGCACTTGCCTAGACCTCTCTCTCCTCTCTCTGGTAGGTGAAGGAAGTAAATGGGGAAGAAGAAGATGATTAAAGAAGAGAGAGAATAGAAGGATGGGTTAATAAATGATAGTGGTGGTGGTAGGTAGAGGGTTCACTTGGGTTCATCATGAACCAAGCAAAACCAAGCCAAGTCGAACCAAGCCAACCCGAACCAAGAATTACCCAAGCCAAGAAGGAAAAGCTAAGCCAGGAAATCATGCAATATAAGAATAAATACGTACACGTATTCCATTAATACGTAATACGAACCACAGGCATTACAACTAGCCCGAGGAGCTAAAGGAACAGAAGAAGCCGAGACAGGCGTCGAGATAGTACCCCAAGTGGAAGGAGCAACAGAGGGTTCTATCAAACCCTTACCCCTCTCAAACTCGGAAGAACCACTGACGTCAGTGGCCACCTCATCAGCCCCCAATGTGCTATCAGCAGCCAGTACCTCCCCTGGCAGAACGAGAAGATTAATACTTGTCTCCTGACTCGCCCCTGAAGTCAGGATCGGCAGCCGAGTCTCACTTTCCTCATCAAATCCCTCTACAGGGACAGGATCTGTCGCTACCTCCTGATCGGTAGCCACCTCAGCTTCCGCTGCTGAGTCTGGGGTAGGGCTCGACAATGCCACAGCCGACCTCCCCTCATCATGACAAGGAGGGAAATCAACCCTCTCCTCTGTTCCAACCACATTTGTTGCCCCCGCAACAAAATCTTGCAACTCTGGAGCTACGTCATCTGAAGACGACGAACTCCACTCCACTTCATCATCACGAAGTCCCGTGTCCGTTGGACCCTCAACGTCCAAGGCCCCCACGGCAGCTTGTACCATCCCGGAAGTTGCTGCAACCTCCGCGTCTCTTCCGACAAAGTCTGGAGATAGTGGAACCTTCGCAGGAACGTCTTCAAGATTCTCCTCTATTGGGGACATTACCATCGGAGGAATGCGCTCGTCAGAAGAGCTTGCCACCTCCTTCGATTTATTGACACCCGATTTCGAAATACGGGTCTTCTTCTTCGACGATTCCTACAAGAAGAAAAGCACAGGTCACCAAAATGACAAGATGAGCCAAAATTACGGAGGACACTTTTACCTCAGCTGGAACTGATTCCACTGGCATTACAGACGGCACTCCCATAGCCTTTGGAGTCGTCATTTTTCTTGGCCTTTTTGGTACAGACGAATCGGCTTCTGCGTCGGCCCGTCTCTTCCCAACATAGGGATCTCTCACTGATGCTGCAGCAGCAGCCCGATATCCCGCCAATTCTGGTAGACGATATGACCGAGCCGCTATCAACATATTCGCCGTGGCCTCCAGCTGAGTTCCAATGATGAAACTAGTCTCCCTATCATAACCAGGAGACACAGTATTCATGGCGCAATACAGCTTGGCTGCCGAATACAGGATCTGTGGCCGAGGGTTGCAAACTGGCATAGTAAAATGAACACCAGTGCACCCGACATTATAATATTGTCAGCCCCGGGCTCAATCCAGCAAACTCCCGATAAACCCCAGACTGTTACTGGGATTCCGTAACATTAGCTGGGTATAGCCAAACTGGCGAGCGAACCGGCTGGGCAGATATGGCTCCATATAACACTTGGTTCCGGTAGACCAAATGAGAAGGCCGAATACTTTGCAACCAACGAAAATCCTATTTCGGCAGAGTAATCGCATCTTCACCTGAGTCGTCTAAATCTTGGTCAGCCTCAAAATCTTTAAAAATGGGGCCGACCTTGACAATCTCCCACCCCTGAAGGTAGGATAAAACTCTCCTGCAAATGTTTAGCCACTTCCTCTTGTAGAAGCGACGGATAAAGGCATCACCTTAAACATTATCGTCCTCCTGACCTGGATTTATCATGTTCGGATGATGCAGAATTAACCAACCCATCAGATAGTGAAATGGCAGTTCGGCACGCGGGAAGTTGTCATTTCTGCCGTGATCGTGAACCACGTTTCCTGCAAACTCCCGTAAACCTCGCAGCAGGTTACACACCATCACGGGGAGTAGAGCCAGGTGCAGGCCGAAAACTAACTTCACTGCTGGCAGGATTAAGTTCCGAGTCACCCTCTCTACGGAGCCTGACCCACCCGAGAAGATGTAATCCCGAAGCCAAACCATAAGATACGCGGCTAATACTGCTTTCGACGATATCCGATGAGTAAGATGCCAGAAACAGCTGTAGGAGCGTTCATCCGACTCCTGGTCCTCGTTCGTCCGGGGATTCTTCTCACCTAACCTGCTTATTTCGGAGAGCACCTCGCTACGGGAAAGCGCTAGCGGAGTAGAGAACTGTGAGGGATCCTCCTTGTCTTGCTTAAAGACGTAATCTCTCCAAGCGGTCACGTGAGGCTGCGACCCGCTCTTATCCCTCTTCTGTATATGGTAATGATGACTCACCAATTCCTTGAAGACGACCATCATTTCTTCAGCTTTGTCCCCCAGGACTTGGAACTCCTCGTTGGTCGGGAAGTACTCCTCATAGGGTTCTGATCCCCAATGGAGCTTTGATACCTCATGCATTTCATGAAGTACAAGGCCTAGTTCCCCCACCGAAGTGAAGAAGGTCCCGATATGGGTATCAAACATCTCCAGGAGCGCGAGGAACATATGCCGGTTGATGTCAACACCTGCCTGAGTAGCACGGATCGCGGCAGTCAGCCCCATATCTTGGAGTTCAGTTTGAAACCGTGACAGCATCCAGAGTGTCAGCTTGTCCCATTTGGCAACGTAATGACACCAACCCTCTACCTAAAATTCATTTTTCGGGTACGATCGCTCCATCAACAGCATGTGATTGGCAAAAGTCGAAGCGCCAAAGGCAACTGTATTGACGGAAACGTCACTATAAATGCTCCCAGGACGTAGAGTCCGCCAGGTGAAAGAAGGCCCAGCCCGTACGGCGGTCAAAGTATCCCTTTGATCAGAGGTAGAGTCGATCTTGATGATGCCTTCTACCGCTCCCTCCTGAGATGGGGTTAGATCCCAAGCATCCTCCTCTTGGAAGCAAGTCGACAGAAAGCCGTCAAAGGCCATTGGCGTTCGAGCTGCTTAACGGTCATATGCAATCCTCTTGCTGTAAAAAACCAATCTTCCTTGACCTTCAACACCTTTGCTTCAATAGAAGTAAGGCGGTCTCTAAACAAAAACTCGGGCTTCAGGAAAGTCACTTTATCAGAAGTGGCAGATTTCAAAATGCCACGCTCCATCATCCGCTTGAGGAACCCATGCGGTTGTTCCCGAATTTGAGTCATTCTTTCGGAAAGCTGATCCAGCATGATAGCAGTTCGAGCAGGATTTATCACCTCCTCATCGTAATCTACTCCCATCTGGCAGAGGACAGCATCCAAAAGCACCTCATTTAGGAGTGGGACAGTCATCGACACTGGCGTTCAAACAAAGAAGGCAAAGATTCAACGATGTTACACAACAAAAGAATCTAAGCCTCGTTTATCATCAAGAGCGCATCAGGCTCATGCACATCTAAAAAAAGAGCTTCAGCGCATCATCTGGGCTTTAACCCATGCGCGTCAGCAGTAAAGCTTTGGCACATCTTCAGGGCTTAAACCCATGCGCGTTAGGCCTCGGCGCATCTTCAGGGCTTAAACCCATGCGCGTCAGCAATGGAGCCTCGGTGCATCATCAAGACTCAAGATCCATACACGTCGACGTATGTATGATACAAGAACGGGATGATGAAACTCACCAACCACCGATGGCCGAACTTCAACAGGTGGACGGGGAACATCAGCCACAGCAGCCTCTACGGATTCTTTTCCTTTGCCTCGTCCCTTGCCAGCACCGCCGCGAGGAGTTTTGGGAGCCATTTCTTAAAAGGAGAAAATTAGGGTTTTTGTGAAGAAGAAACTCTAAAAGCAAAGGCAATGAGAGGAAGAACTCTCTCTCTCTCTCTCTCCGTCTTACACCTATTTATAGGCACGGTCATACGCGTGAATCAATAAAATATGACCTCAGCCGTCGCCTCGGGTTCTGTGAGGAGATAACTGCAAATAAATCCAAAAAGATCATCATTAATCTTTTTGGTTATCGAGGCGTTATCATTTGCATTAACTGAGAGGAGTATGCGCCCCATCACTGATACGCGGATGCACCCGAACAGACATGCGCCCCAACAGTCATGCGCCTCGTGTAACGCCCCGCTCCCGTAGGAGCGATCGTCCTCGCTAAGGCGTGATACCGCACGAGCCTAGATTGTGCTCGTGCAAGGCGGGTTCCATAACGGCCGATTACAGCGGCTGCGACGGGGTCATCGCACAGAAGTCCCAAGCAGAGACATTGAACATGCAGCAAAAATTAAGAACAAAACATAAGTCATTAAAAAGAAGCTCTTTATTGATATCGAAACAACGGTTACATTGGGGGCGCAAGGCTGAGATTACAAACACTCAAATTCACTCATCTCACATTACAAATCACTCTGCTCTCTCTCATCTCTCGATTCATATGCTTGAGCCAGCGGATGCTTCGGATAGGCGATGTCCATATATTATGTCCCGTATAAGTCTTCGATTCCATGCGGCCGCACGCTTCGAATCGCCAAAAAACTCTATGCCTCGACGCATCCAAGCGAGCTCCGCGCCATGAGCTTCTACCTGCACCTGTACATGGAAACTGTGTGGGTGTCAGTACTCAACTGTACTGGTGGAGTGAGCTCCTCGCCCACCCATACAAAACCGACACGTTTATTTTACTTTGTGCAATACAAGCCCCTTTACGATTGTCTTTCTAGTCTTGCCTTAGGATCGAATTTAAGACCGACGCTCGGCCTATTTAGTGTCTCTAGACCGTCTTTGTGCCTTGCACTAATAACGTACTCATACTTTGCCTCTAGACCTGTCTCGTGCTTGCATTGTCAACGTACCGACTCATAGTTGTCTTTCGTACCATAATATTGGGACGTAACAACTCGGTCGTGCAATGAACTCGATTCATGCTTTAGTATCACCGAGACAGTGCCTCCTCGCTTACTCTGCCTTTACTCGTGTTGACGCAGCCGTGCCTCACATTTCGAGGTCGTGCCCAAGAACTCAACCTGACTGAACCAAACTTGCCCTACGGCCCTTCTCGACTTAACTCGCAACGACTAACCCGACTTGTGGAACCGTTGTTGGAAACTCAAACACGACGTATATCTCGTGCTGAAGCACGTGTCTTTACGAATAGCCGAATCGTAGGCTTTATAACACTTTGGTGCAACCGAGCACACATTTCACAACACATCGCATACCGTACTTATGCTTCCTTTGTTACGACCGACACCGTGCATACGGATTCGCCGCTTAGCACGCCAAATATCCATATGAAAGGCCACTGGCATGACAAGCCATCGCGGACATAGCTCGGGTAGACGGCGGGTCCTTCGATGCAAGGTAGCTAGCCCCATGGAAAGCCCCCGACTATCCACGCAATAAAAGCATGCACTGCTATAACGTCTACCCCCTAGGATGACTGGGCCCGGTGCCCCGGCGTATAACCAGTCTAGGCAGAAATCCTTGTCGACAAGGTGTCCAATGACCACGCACCTACGAGACATCTAGACTCACGTAAATGCATGGCCTATTTGTTGGTACGATCGGAACTATACTTAGCAACTCGTGCTCTGAATCACACTTGGCATAACGTGCCTCGGGATCGCGAGACTCCCAACCGAGGGACCGCCTCGAACTTCTCAACGTGGATTTTTAATGCGAGACTCCCAACCGAGGGACCGCCTCGAATACTTAACGTGGATAGGAACGCGAGACTCCCAACCGAGGGACCGCCTCGAATACTTCTCAACGTGGATAGGAACGCGAGACTCCCAACCGAGGGACCGCCTCGAATTCTTAACGTGGATAGGAACGCGAGACTCCCAACAGAGGGACCGCCTCGAATATCTTAACATGGATAGGAACGCGAGACTCCCAACCGAGGGACCGCCTCGAAACTTCATTGAACTCGAGGGAATGACTACTACATAGCCTTCCAAGTTAACTTGAACAAAAGTGTTCCCGAATGCCATAGACCGTGGCTAACTTTACATCGTGCCAACCGTGGCTCGTGCCTTTAACTGACTTACGTCCTACGCGATGCTATCACCCAAGTCATACGTTATATAACGGCCCTTGAGATCGTGGGACTATTTGACTTGACAACCGCAGAAAGAACGGGACGGCACTTTGAATGACTTAGGTCGATCGGATAACTTTGTCTAACTTACTCAAGCCTACAACTTAACCCGAGGGACGAGCCAAGGCTATGCCAAGCCTTGCGCAGAGGAAACGGACATGCTTTATCGAGCATTTACGCGGGCGACGCCTATGACTTAGGCTAACTCATCGTTTGTGTCGAATACCAACTTTTCCTTCTCCCAAGCCACGGGACGAAGGATCGAGTGTCATTTTCAAAGCACGCTGAGCACCAACTCTAATCAGACCGTGGGACGTTTTTTATGTTCTAAACTCGATTTGATCCGTCGGGATAATTCCCTTTAGCTATGTGGATTCGTCTCTTTTATTATTAAGCTTACTTGTGCAAGTTGAAAACACACGAATTATTAAGTGAAGGCTGAGATGAGGCAAGTTCACCGAAACTACCCCACCTGAGCGACGTCTTCGAGTCGTCGTTGTAAGGCCAAGTCCGAACGTCGTCGGCGTTTCGATTCCTCCGATTGACTTTACGGGACGGGGCACTACACCACGACCGCCATGCTTCTTATTCAAAGTATTCCAAAACTTGTCCAAAAGTTTTGAAAACTTTAAAGGAGGTCTTGTAGAAGCATGGAATTTCAGGACCAGAAATCCTATGCGCCAAACCCTACATGCGCCAGAGCTCAGACAAAGTACTTCACACAGCAAAAACAACAAATATAGACATTGAAAGAGGACTTTTTATTACATATAAAAGTCTATTACATGTCTAGAAAAGGTTGTACAAAGGAAAACTTATACAAAAAGAAAAGGCCCTAAGTCTACAGCCAGGCGCGACGATCACCATGCGCCCTCAGCAGGGCACATCCTACCATGCGCCCTCAGTAGGGCGCATCCCACCATGCGCCCTCAGTAGGGCGCATCCTTTCAGCAGCTCAGTTATGTGCATCCTCAGTTATGTGCAACCCTTCGGCAGCTCAGTTATGTACATCCCTTCAGCAGCCCAGTTATGTGTCGCTCTTCCAGCCAGGCTCACCGCCGTCTAAATGCTTCGACTAATGAAGCATTTATTGAGCAGAACGAGGGTGGCAATCAACCCTCTAGCTGGAGGAAGAGCTCCCCAAACTGAGGAAGAGAAGAGCACCGCAAGCCGACCTGTGGCCAGGGGAGGCTTCGAAAGAGCCTCCAAAGGCGAAGGAAGACCGTAATCGAAACCGCGGCTAAAGGAGCAGCTTTCAACACAACCAGAATGGACAACACCCATTTTGAAGAAAGAAAGAGCCCCCAAAATCGCAGCACCGCAATTCCAATCTGCGGCTCTTCCCACATGACGGAGACGAGGCTCGTGCATCCCTATCTTTGGATGCAACAGGCACCTTCTGCCAGCCTCAGAAGCCCTCGACTCTGAATTTTGGATGTAACAGTCACCTTCAAGTGTATCAATGAAGACATTGCGTCGCATCTTCACCCTCGGGAGCATCTCATCAATAGAATGCATCCGAGTAAACAAGTTCATGTCGAAAGAACGTGAGAGAACGAGAAGCAAACTCTCTCCATGCCACTATTTATAGGCCAGGCAAATCAAACCCATGCGCCAAGTGGATGGCTCTCCGAATTTCGTGCAATGAATTTGCATTTAATGGATGAACCAGACGCTTCGAATTCAGCCAGTCAAAACGGCTATTTAAAGCACTCAAAGAACGTAACAGTCGCACCATTAAAGACGTGTCACGAAGCGGACGCGCCGGCCAGACAGCGCATCACACAGACGCACCCTTCAAACAATAAAGCGCATCACACAGACGCACCCTTCAGCACCAAGCGCCTCACAGGGATGCGCCCTCATGCGTTCCCATACGCCTAGTGGAACGCCGATCGATGCGCCCACTTAGCTGTCCATCAAATATCAAAAACATTAAATGCTGAAGTCTGACTGAGTGGGCAGCACACTTACCGAAGACTAAACAGTTGACAGCTTTTTCAGAAAATGAAGAGTCGCCAACGTCAGCATCATCATTACTTTCCTCCGACGGTTACTGCCACGTGGCCGCCCAATCATCTCGCATGCGCCTCCGCAGCCATGCGCCTAAATCTGCATGCGCCTCAAAAGCCATGCGTCCCAGACTTTACTATGATCCCAAAAGACAGAAGTAAAGTCACTACTGAAGCTTCGTATGCGCTGCAAAAGCCATGCGCCCTGAATGGTTCGTGACTCCCAAAAAGTTACGAGCCAAAGTCTCCTCATATGCCCAACCCAGGCGAATCCTACCAGATTATTCTCCATCAAATCTGAGATCTCCGAGCCATGGGTCGATAACACGTGTCCTTTGACTCGATTCACCCAAGATCTCAGCAACAGAAAGATCTTCTTCCCTGCTACGTGCCGGCTCACAACAGCAGCATGAAGAATTCAACCCCTCAATCAGGGCACATCGACCATGCGCCTCCATTTGCAATCACCACGTGGCGTCCCCGCGTCCAGGCGCATCCTACATATGCGTGCATGAGCAGCCAGCCTGCAAAGCTAAAAATAGAGGGATCATTTCCTTCTCACCCACGAACGAACACACACAGAGGCAAACATACATCGACAGACAGAGACTTTGCACCACCAGAAAGGCAGATACAGACACTCAACGTCTTCCTCCTCTCAGGAAGCTCCAGCACCCAGAGTAATCCAAACCTTCAGAGAACCGATAACCGTCGTCAGATCGTCAACGGAGTCAACGTATTACCACTCGCTCCATCGACACAAGGGACCCAGATAAACAAAAGTGTACTCCTAGGACTACGTCTAAGTCCTATATTGTAACACTGTTCTGTTTGTATTAAAATTTGCAATCAAAAGATTTTAATGGCAAACAGCCAGCCTGCTTGAGGTTGATAAATTTCTGTTGTAGCTCAAACTGTGCCACAACTCCATAGTACTTCGTCTTGAACCTCGTAGTAAAATCGTTCCAAGCACTAGGACGTCTGATGCCCACTTCTTCTGATTTCCACCAATCACGTGCGAGGTCTTGAAGTAACAACTTTACTTGATCCACACGTTCTTCTGCCGGTACCTTAGTTGCTGTCAGAATAGCCTCAATATCTTTAAGCCATGCATCTGCTGAAATGGCATCTTCCGTGCCCTCGAAACGACGGGGATTGTACTTGCAAAATCTGGTCGAGGCTCCTAAATCTGTCCTCACTCCCCTTTCCAAAGCCGTTTGTAATCCTTGCTTGAGTAATACATTCTGCTCTTGTAGCTGAGTGTGCATGTGTTTCTGAGCCAACATCTGATGTTGCTGAGTAGCCATCATCCTTCTTATGATTTCTAAAAGGGCTGGTGTGTCTACCGTCATAGGGGTAGGTTGAACTGTTGGTGACGTTGGAACCTCCGGATACTGCGGTCCAGCTGCTAGTTCCACTATCACCTCTTCTTGGATGGTCTCTTGAGGTAGTACTGGCCCTTGTTACTGACCAACATGGTCATGTTGTTCATGCTGCCCTTGTTGTCCTTGTTGTTGCTGTCCAGCTCTAGCAAATGCGGACGAAATGCCCCTAAGAAGGGACAAGAGAACAATCAAACGATCGGACATGAAAGATCAATGAAGTCAAAGGATACCAGAATGTAAAGCTAGAGTCGAGAATAACGAATCATGAGATCAAAGGGAAACATGTGTGATTGAGACATCCTATAAATTAAAACACCCCACAAGTCTAAAATCAGACCTGCATGAGCCACCACTAAAACCTTGTCATGCTCCAGAACCAGAATACCGAAGAGCGGGAGAGTGACTCAGCCAGCTACGTATTACGGGTAGATGAATACTGTATAATACGATCAATGCTGTCTAAAAGACGAGGGGGTGCATGCTACATGAAAGTCTCGCTATGGTCACTCAACATCTATTGTCTCAATCATTCAAACAAGAAGCAATAATAGAGAACATATGAGATAAAGCAGTAAGACATCCCACACGCTTAGTCAAAATGTTTTTGAGATCTGGCTGTACAAAACATAGCCAGATGGTATAGCAAGGTATACACAATCATTATCAGCTGCAGTCTGACTTAGTTACAATTATGTAAAAATAAGTGCAAAACAATCCGACTAACATGTCGGTGCCAAGTGGCAAAATATAAAGTAAGTAGCAAAATGAGTAGGGAAGTAAAGAACCCACTCGTATCCTCCTGCTATCATCCCTCTAGTATTGACCATCTTGGAGGTAGAAGTAAGCTGAGTCCTCGGGAACTGGCTCTAAATCTGGCCATGCAAAACCAAAGAGGTTAGACCTCTAATAGCAAGTACCACAAGGAAGCACAATATGAGAACTAAAACCAGTGATAAGAGTTAAGAATATCATAATAAGTCTTCGCTTGCAACTGGGATTCACACAACACCACGACACTTCAAACTAACTTTCCAACCAAATAAGGATAGAAGTTGACCCGTCATGTCCTGACACTCTGATCATCTCAGTAGTTAACAGAGTAGGTACAGTACACAAATAAATCAATTTAATCGACAATACAACTACTACGTCTTGCTAATTGTAAGTTCTAAATTACCCTGAAAATATGCAATAAGGATTCCTCAGTTCTTACTATGCACAAGCAAGGCTAGTCTACCCAATAATCAATTGCGCCAATCATGAATTAGACGAGTCCCAGCGGAATGTCCGTCATCAGTATACAGTAAATAAATATAAGCAGATACCGCTCCCTGCCCGTGTGGCAGATTTTCAGTATCTGTGGAACCAGCCGGCATGTCGGGGCACTAATTGCCCCAAGGATGGCTGTCATGTAAGAACTCGGAAATCTATTCTCTCTATGCAATCTTTATTTTATTTAACTTAATAGTCCCTACGTTAATTGAAATCTTATGTCGTAGATCATGGTCATTCAGAATGAGTACTTTTGTACAGAGTACGATATGCATAACTCAACAACGATGCCCGTACGGTTAGGTTGTAGGTCTTACATAGCGTAATACAACAATCAACCTAGCCACGGAATAATCATGTCTTGACTGTAAGGTACACATGCCACTTTTGTAGGAAAATCAGTTGAAGCATGCACGTGTCCATATGCCAATGTTCGGGATCGGCTAGTCGATTGCAATGGTTCATAGTTAATATGAACGTGTCTTATTAAGTTTCAGTAAGACGACTATCCAGTCTCTTTAGTTCCAACTAGGAACGCATGATCAATTATTTAGTCAAGATAACAATCAATGTCAATTCGTGCCAAGGCATGAAAGTCAAACTAGTATTTAGTATGGTCGAGTCTATAACTCTCAGGGTTAAGTTTCAGTCATACTGGGTATCCATAAACCAATCGGGACACAAGACACATTCCACACCACAATATGTATTAAAATATTAGCATATCATGATTATATCGAGTTCATGTCAAGACTAATCTATACCATGACTAGTCTACGCCAAAGGTTGGATTATGCCAAGGCTACTATACCATGACTAGTCTACGCCAAAGTTTTACGCTAAGGCCACCGATTTACGCCAAGCTTTACGCTAAGGCAAATACGCGCGTAAAAAAAGTACACGTAAAGAAGTAACGTTATGCGTAAACTCGTACGCGTAAGGGTCAAAGTTTATGCATGGATGAATACGCGTAAAGGAAGTACACTCAAAATAAAGGAACAAAGTTGCGCGTAAAAACTCGTCTTACGCCAAGCCAAGAAGTACACATAAAACAGAGCAATGCGTAAAGAACAGGGTTACGCGTAAGACTTATACGCATAAAAGAATAGAGTTACGCATGAAACACTATACGCGTAAAGAGTCAAGTTACACGTAAAATATTGTATACGTAAAGGGCCGAGCCACGCGTAAAAGTTGCACGCGTAAAGAGTCAAGTTTATGCACGGATGAATATACGTAAAGGAGTAATACGCCAAGCCAAGTCGACTTGCGTAAAACAGATTCACGCTGACACGGATGATCGTGAGCGTAGAAATTGATATTACGCGAGCACGTAAAAATGTGGGCATAAAGTTTAATGCTTACGCGGGCACGTATAACGTGAGCGTAAAACTCCTTCCGAACTCCAAATTCCATGGAACCTTCATTCCAAGCAAAAATAGAACTTTCGTGGATCAGAATGGCATATAACACGAATCTCAACAGCTTGGAATGATCAAAACTTGAAAATAAAGAAGTTTAATAGATCAAACCCACAAAATCCGAAAATGGCAATTTCTAGATCTACTAAAAACGGAACTTCAAAATGAAAAAATGTCATATTCTAAATTATCTTAGGATCACGAGAGGAAGATAAATAAACCATAAAAATATGGATTCTCATGTAGAGCAAGATGTACTTGCCTATGTGTTGGGTAGGTGGAGAGAGTTATAAGGAAGAAGAAGAGAAAATGAGAAAGAAGAAGTAATGAAGAGAGAGAAATGATTAGGGCTTTAAATGAAGATGTGGTAGGTGGGAAGTTGGATTTGGTTCATAATAAACTGTAATGACCGTGGTTCGTATTACGTATTTGGAATATGTGTACGTATCTTGACTCGTATTGCATGTCTCCTGGTTTGGTTCGGTTTGTTTGGGTTGGCTTGGTTCGACTTGGGTTGCTTATTGGTTCATCATGAACCAAGGGGAGAACCCTTACCTAGCACCACCATTCCCATTTATTAGCCCAACACTTTCTCTCTCTTCATTACTCTTCTTCTCCACCATTACTTCTTCACCTACCAGAAAGAGAGCTTAGGCAAGTGCAACTTGCTTCATGGAGAAACTCCATTTTTATTGTTCCATTCTCTTCCTCACGAGATTCTAACACACTTTAGTACTTAGCATTTCTAATTTCTATGGTTCAATTTGTGTAGATCTAAGTTTATTGTGTTTTCAAATTTCTTGGGTTTTGATCTACTTAACATTGTTATTTCCAAGTTTTGATGATTCCATGTTGTAGAGCATTCGTTTCTGCCCTATTTTGACCTATGGAAGTCTGGATTCCGACCTTGGATGAAGGATTTATGAAGCTTTGAAGTCATGGACTTAATGGCTCTTCTTCTCGGACAAGCAGAGAAGAAGAACAGCTTCTGAGCCGCATAGCAGCCTCAGCCGCATGAATATTCATGCGGCAAGTCTTTCTTAGCTGCGTGGCGTATTACTTTCCAGCCGCATGAAGACAACTCCCTGCAGCCGCATAAGGCTTTGGCAATTCGCAGCCGTATAAGACCCGCCCCTGGCCCAGCCGCATAAGACTCCACTTGAGCATAGCCGCATATGCTTGATTTATCCCGAGCCACATGAGACCCTTCTTTCTCAACCACATAGGGTTGCCTTCTCCGAGCCGCATGAGTCCTGATTTCATCCAGCCGCATGAACTCCAATACTCCCAGCCGTATATGCTTGACGAATTCCTTAGCCGCATAGGCTGTCCTTGACTTCTACCCGCATGAACACCAGCATCCTCTGTCGCATAGGCCTTGCCATGACCCAGCCGCTGTAGGTCCTAAAAATCAAGTTGCACCCATCAACAAAGTCATGAAAATCAAATTAAACATCCTTTAAGTGAACTGCACAGAAGACAGATTGTGCACTAATTCGATTGCGTAGGATGAACTGTGCATGCTGACGTGGCCTCGTCATCATTACCTGACAGAGAATCAGATCTTCTGACAGCTGACAGCACGGAGAACGAGAAAACTGTTCGTTTATCGTGCAGCACAGTGCTCGAAGATAGCTGTACATGCAGCACAATATGCTTACAGCGTAATCCAGTCCAGCGCGGTCCAGCCTAGCGCAATCCGATGCCAGCGCAATTCAGGTGGCGCACTCCATCACTACAACTGACAAAGTAACATGGCCTTCATGCCATCAATGACTCATTACGTGGTAACCGTCTGTACACGATCATGCGTATTTCAATCAAATAATGCCATGTGTCCAATACAGTTGGCCCACGATCAAGTAACTGCCAGCACAGTCTGATGTCTGTGCGGTCCAATGCAGCGCAATCCAACTTGCGCAGTCCAGAATAACTAAAAAGTAGTTATTTCCATAACTCTATAAATAGAGTTTCAAGTCCTTCCTAAAGGGGATCATACATACATACACAGAAATCAGAGAGTTCAGGAGTTCTTGCCAAAGTGCTGTTGCATTCTTCAGAGGCTTTTGCCTTCAACTTCAGAGGCTACCGTCTTTAAAGTTCACATCGTCCAAGGGATAAAGCGATCGTCTTCAGATCGGATTCCTATAGTTATACTTTTCCAGAATTCTTGTAATCTTCTTTTACAAGGTTTATTGAAATAAAGATCAACTTTTGTTTTTGTAAACAAAATGGCGACTCTGCTGGGGACGACTTTCTCCTCCGATGAGGAAGTGACAACTTAATGTGACATTGCGTCTATCGGAAAGACGTAGAAGACGCTGGTTGTGAAGGTCAACCAGAAGGCCTACGAAGCCATGATCAACTCCAGGACCACCCCTCGCACTGCAACAACTTCTGTCACGAGCAAAGTATGCCCAGTGTGGGTCCCCAAGACTGCTGCGCAGTCTGTTGATTCTGCCACCAAGACTGCTGTGCAGTCTAAAGTCTCTGCTACTAAGACTGTTGCACATTCTGTTATCTCTGCTGTTGCACAATATCCCTCTACTACTCATGCGCAGTCTGCTTCCCTTGCCAGTGCACAAACCACTTCATATGCTGCCATGTCAAAGTGCAAGACTCATGTTCCTTTGGCGCAATTGGCTGCCACTCTGCCTGCACAATCCACCATTCCAGCAACCAGAGTACAACTCAAGCACTCTGGCAACAAAACTCCTGCTGCACAAGCTACTATGACTGAAACCAGAAGACTTTCTGCCAGAGTTGCTCATGCGCAACCTGCCAGTGCGCCATCAACCCATGCACAAACTGTGCCTGCACAATCCAAGAGAGACAGCCCTTTGGCTAATCTCTCCTCTTTCTACAACAAGGAGAAAAGCTCTGCTCTTCCTCTCAAGCACCCTGTTGCTCCTGCGCAATCCACTGGAGGTAGTCTTTTGGCTATTCCTCCTCATCTCCAAAACAAAAAAGGCCCTTTGGTCTTTTCTCAAACTTCCTTGTCCCACGACTTGGAAGACAACAGAGGGAAACGCTCTTTAGCTAACCCTTCTTTACAAAACAAAGGAAAAGGCCCTTTGGTCTTTTCTCAGTCTTCCTCGGTTTTTACCGTAGAAGATCAATCTGAATGTGCTCCGGCACTAGTCAGTACAAGAACTCTTTCTCACAAGGGTTCTTCTTTCCTCCTTGTTAAAGGGAAGTGTACTGATCAGAGAGGTATTCTGCCTACTCCGGTAGCAGAGTTCCAAGATCTCCCAACTCTCCAGATATCCCGTTCAAGACAGGAAAAATTGCTGGTGTCTCAAACAGAAACCCCTGGGGTGAGTTTGCTGATCTAAGAACATATCTCAATCGACCAACTTCGGTGAAACGCAAACAGCCAATGCCGAAAACCAACCAGCACCAGAAGCAAACTTCCAGGATCAAGAATCCGGACACCTATGCCAATGAAATGAGTACTTCCCTGTACACTCAAGGGACAAAACAATTGAAGAATCGGAACCATGTTTCGAATATTGTTAAAGAATACATCCCTCGAACTTCTGCTCGTCCCGTTGCTGTTCCCGATCTCCGAGAATACTTCAAGCAAAAACGGGACAACATCTCAACATCCCCAGTGCAACCACTTGGACACCATTGCAATCACAAAGTTGTCATCAAGTGTTGTTGTCAGACAACCATACGATCTGTCTTCGATCGTCTGAACTTTTCAAACTCTGAACCTAAGTCGGAAGATGAAGACGACGTTTTGTATGCTGCTGTCAACATGACTTCCAAAGACACTGGGGGTAGGAAGTGCTCCAAGCACGGCAAGCCTCGCAGGCCAAGCCAGTGGTATTTGGATCTACTCCAAGAATCCTCTGAAGGAGTATTCCAACATACCCGATCCCGAAGTCGAGAAACAATCGGTCAAAGGAATCTTTAAGATCCTTTCGGTCATCTTCCCCCTTCTCACTCAGAAGATGATTCCTTCTCCGACTACGATGCATACAGCAAAAGCTCAGAACAGACAATGTCCTCCACTGTACCCAGAGAAGTGATAGCTTATGTTGTCAATGAAGATCCTGATGCTTCCAGTTCAGCAAGTCAAGAACAGGACAATGTCTTTCGAATCGCTGCATTAGAAGACAAACTGAAAACCATGGCTGAAATGGTTGCAAGTATGCATTCCATTATTGTGGCCCAGCATACGGTACCACCGACCGTACCTCCTACAAATCCTGAAATCATAGCATCGTCGGTACCTGTTAATGCAGGACTGGGGGTAGCATCTACTCAAGTACCACCTGTACAGATTCAACCTACTCCCAGTCAGTCAGGTGCTGGGGGTAGTGCTTATCACGCTGTTCCTCCCCCTGGCAGCACTTCTTCCAGTCAGTTCATTAACCATTTCGAGGTAATGACTGTCCAACTTCAACCAAATGATGCTCTTCTTACCAGAGTATTCGTTGGCTATTTAGCTGGCGTAGCCTACGATTGGTACAGAAGCTTGCCCGATGGTTATATCACCTCCTTCTCTGGCCTAAAGCAAATTTTCTTGGAACAATTCTATGAGGGGATCAACGACATGACCATATCAGCCCTCAATAAAATCAAACAAAGACACAATAAAACTGCTGAGAGTTTCATTGAAAGATTCCGTCGGAAAGCTTTAAAATGCCTCCTGGAACTCCGGCTGCTGTTACCATAGACACCTGCAAGGCAAATCTTTTGCCTATCATCAGTATGTGGACGGGATCTACTCAGTTCCAAGATTGGCCATCCTTCATTGTCAACGCTAAAGCAGCTGAAGTTAGCGCTGACAAATTCAAGCAGTTGGGGGTACAAATGTCTAACCCCGACCGGGATGAGCACCAGACATCGGGTGGTGGCAATCGCCAGAACAACCGCAAGGGAAAAGAAATTTTGAATATCAATTTGAATAAAAACAAAGAATCTCTGGCAGTCAACGTAGCTCCCCCTACGTCCACTTCTACTCCTTCAGCACCTCCACCAAGGGAACCTCATCTGAAAATAGAGTACTCTTTTAACGAGAATGACACTGTGAGCATCTTTGATTGCTTGATCAAAAGCAATAAGCTTCAGCTCCCAGATCCCAAGAAGCCTGATGAAGTCGGTAAGACTGATCATCCTAAGTACTGTGTCTATCACAGGTTCATTGGGCATCCCACTCGAGCATGTTATGTGCTCAAAGGCAAAATTCAAGAGCTGGTCAATGCTGGTGTTATCACCCTGCAGCAAGATGAGAAGACTGTTACCGCAAACATGGTCTCAGTTCAGTTTGGTGACTTTTCGCCGCAGATGGTACAACATGGTGTCATTCCTATCCCCAAAGCTACTCTTAAAATTGAGAATCTCCCTCCTCCACGAAGTGAAGGTCTCGTCCCCTTGTCTCTTAACAACGGTGAGATTATGTGGATTCATCCGGATCTTGCTTCAGAGTTCGAACTTCCCTCTTCCTCCAAGAAGAAAGACCGCTCCAAGGGCAAGACAAAGACTTGCAATATGGTGTCTTTTGACCCCATAGTTGACGAGGAAGTCCTGCTGGGTACCAGATCGGGGAAAGTCTATCTAAAGGATTACCCCGAAGCTCAAGAGAATCCTGCATCTTCTTCTGAGCCTGCTCCAGTGCAGCCTGCTTCTACTGAGGATATTCCTATTGCGTCCTCACCGGTTGTAGAGTCTACTCCTCCCATGCCGACAGTTGCTGACAAAGGCAAACAGGTCCGTTTTGACAAACCTTTGAAGAAGTCATCTCCCTCCGGACTTGAAAAGCCTTACAAATTTGATATCTTGGCTCAGTTAGCCAATACACCAGCCCGGTTGTCCATCTTCGAGCTCTTGCGTCTTTCCAAAGAGACTTGGAAAACTCTGAGCGAGGCTCTCATGCAGGCAGAAACTTGTCTAGCCCTTCTGAAGAAGCCGAAAGCAGAGCCAGTCTCTAGCCTCCATTGTCATAGTGTGTTGGAGTTAATTCCAAACATAACTTTCACACAGGATGACATGTTGATAGAAGACAACAGGCATGACCATCCTCTCTACTATACAGGATACGTCGACTCGATGAAAGTCGATCGTATTCTGATAGACCCAGGGTCTGCTCTTAGTATCATGACGAAGACAATGTTAGATGCGCTGAAGATCCCAGTGCATAGTCTTTCCAGTACAATCACAACCATCCTCGGGTTCAATCAGGGAAGGAGTGAGCCTCTGGGCAAGATTCGCCTAAAACTCCAAATAGGCAATCTTCGTACGAAGGTGACCTTTCTGCATGAGCATAACATTGTTCCTTCGACTCTCCATCAATATTTTAAATATGTTGATGATAATGGAAAGGTACAAAAGGAGGTTGCTGATCTCTATCCTTTCAAAGGCGTCGAAGCATACTGCAACGATGCTCGTATGTACAAGGATGAATTCATGAAGGTTGTCCTGTCTCTGGACACTGAAGAAGAGCAAGAAATAGTGTCCAATGACACCCTTATCATACCTGTCAAAGGGCGTGTTTCTCGTCCACAGTCCTCCAAGCCACTAGCTATTCACTTGCCAGTTCAGAAGCAACCAACTGATGATGGTCAGGATCAAAGGGAGCTCACCTCTTCTGAGCCACTTGTTATTGACTTACATCGTAACAAGAAAAAAAGGCAGCTCACCTCTTCTGAGCCACTTGTTATAGATTTATCTCATAACAAGGAAAAAAGGGAGCTCACCTCCTCTGAGCCGCTTGTTATCGACCTTCGTCGTAACAAAGCCAATCCTCCTCCATGTTCTTCTTCTCTCCCTTTTGTAATCAATCTGACCAAGCCTGCTAAGGCTAAAGGTCCTGCTGTAAATACAAATGTACAAATCAATAAAAAAGTATCTACTTTCCAGTATACTGATGTCATTTATCATGCTAAGTGCTATTTGGATATGTTAGATAGCTATCAGTCATTTACAATGGGAGTTGTACAATCTCTTCAAACAGAAGTCTCATTTGAACACCCGAAGGATTCATATCGTATTGTTCCCGCTCGTAAGAAAGGTGAGAGTCCAATACTTTTTAGTAAAGGACCGGAACAACAATTCAGCTATACGGATGATAGCAAAAGTAATAATATGGGGCATCTTCAACTCCGTTGTTACAGTCAACAATCAAAAAACATCATCCGAAAGATGGGTTACGACTTCAAAAGTGGCCTCAACTACGGTAAGGGTAGAAGAACTCCTATCCGTACGGCCGTTTCGAAAGGAAAATCAGAGATGTACTATAGCAGGACTTAAAGAGGTCTCGAATATGCTTCTCCTCCAATATTATCCCCAGCAGACTCCAAATCCGATAGTGAAGAGCGCTCTAACTCTTCTGATTCTAGATTATGGGATTCTGACACTAGCATCGGTCAAGTTCATCGATTGACTGTATCTTCTAACATGGTCTCTGTCGAACTTCCAGAAGGCTATGACGAGGATGTTGAAGAAAGTCCCAAAACAGATCCTTGGGCTCAACGAATGGATACCCAATGGGAACTCCGATTCGAACAAAGGGAACCTCCTACCGAAGATCAATTAGTTCAAGTTGATGTAGGAGAGAGCGGGTCACCTCGTCCAATATTCATCAGCAAGAACCTCCCCGAGGCAGATAAGCAAGAATTAATTCTTCTAATTAAAGAATACATTGATGTCTTTGCCTGGAGCTACGAAGACATGCCAGGTCTAGATCCTAAAGTTGCTACTTACAAACTGAATATCTTGCCGAATGCAAAATCGGTCAAACAGCAACAACGGAATTTCAAGTCGGAAATGATGGACGCAATCGATGATGAAGTCAAGAAGCTCATCGCTTATGGCTTTATTCGAGAAGAGCAGCATCCTGATTGGGTAGCTAATGTCGTTCCAGTTCTAAAGAAAACCGACAAAGTTTGAGTCTGCATCGACTTTCGGGATCTTAATAAAGCATGTCCAAAAGATGAATTTCCTCTACCTATCACGGACGTCATGATTGACAACATTTGTGGGTTCGAAAGAATATCTTTTATGGATGAATTCTCCGAATACAATCAGATTCAGATGAATTCTGAAGACGAAAAGCATACTTCTTTCCGCACTCCTCGCGGAGTCTACTGCTACACTGTCATGCCATTTGGTCTCAAGAATGCTGGTGCAACATACCAACGAGCCATGAGTACCATATTTCGAGATCATCTGCACAAGACTGTCGAATGCTACGTCGATGATATTGCTGTCAAAAGTCGTCTAAAGGAAGATCACATCCAAGACTTGAGAACTATCTTCAATCTCATGCGCCAACATCAACTTAAAATGAATCCCACCAAGTCATTCTTGGGTGTCTCTAGTGGCAAATTTCTCGACTTCGTCATTACCTCTAAGGGTATACACATGGATCCCAAGAAGACCAAAGCCATTCAAGAGATGCGTCCTCCACGCAACCTAAAAGAGCTACGAGAATTCCAAGGTCGACTTGCGTACATCAGGAGATTCATTTCGAATATGTCTGGACACTGCAGACCATTTACTCAACTAATGAAGAAGGGTGTATATTTCGTTTGGACCGAAGAATGTCAACGAGCATTTGACGACGTAAAGCGGTATCTCATGAATCCACCAGTCTTGGTGCCACCAATCTCGGGCATACCATTCTTAATGTATGTCCGTGCTATGGATCATTCATTGGGTGCTTTATTTGCCTAAAAGAACAAAGAAGGTCACGAATAGGCCATCTACTATCTCAGTCGTACTATGATTGTTACCGAACACCGTTATAGTCCGGTCGAAAAAGAATGCCTAGCTCTTATGTTTGCTGTTCAAAAGATGAGGCATTACATCATTGGCCAAACTATTCATGTCATATCCTGAGTTAATCCTCTTTGGGTACTGATGAAGAAGCCTAGCACACTCAATTCTCGGCTGGCAACATGGGCCATTCTGCTAGCCCAATATGACATGGTATATGTTCCTCAAAAATTTGTCAAAGGTCAAGCACTGGCAGATTTCTTAGCAACTCATCATGTTCCGGAGACATCTAAACTCTATGACGAAATTCCAGATGAGACTTTGGAATCTAATACAATCTCCGAAGAATTTCCTACTTAGCGTCTATTCTTTGACGGTGCATCCAGGATCGGACCCAATGGTGCCATTGTCACAGGAGTTGGAGTTGTCTTTGTTTCTCCAGACGAGTCAGCTATCCAAAGAGCATACTTTTTAGATGATCCTTGTTCCAACAACGTGGCAGAATACAATGCTCTACTCATTGGCCTTCAGCTAGCCAAACAACTCGACGTCGAGTATCTTGAAGTCTATGGTGACTCTAAGTTGGTTGTTAATCAAGTTAGAGGGACTTATGAAGTTCGCCATCAAGATCTAGTGCCTTACTATGAAGCGGCCATCAACATGGCTACATCATTCAAAGCTTTCTTCATCGAATATGTACACCGAGCTTGCAATACTGAGGCCGACGCTTTGGCTAATCTTGTAGCAGTTTTAGCCATCCCTATCAAAAGATAGCAGGTGGTGGTCATCTCTAATCGGGAACTGTTCTGCGTTGAAAACAATCGTAACATTAAGTTCAGTAATCTTACTGAAGCCAATGTTATCAATAAAGATTGGAGAACTCCATTCATCAACTTCGTGGTCCATGACATACTCTCTGAAGATCCCAAGGAGGCTACGAGTATTCGTCGACGGTCTCTGCGATTCTATTATAATCATACCACCAAAACTCTCTACCGGCGAACTTATGACGGTATACTCTTACGCTGTCTTGCTGGTGATGAAGCAAAGCAAGTATTGCGTGAAGCTTACGACGGTATCTGCGGAGCACATCAACCCGGTCCTAAGCTACAGAATTGCATCCGACGCATGGGTTACTACTGGCCCTCAATGGTATCTGACGCCATCGAATATGCAAGAAAATGTCGAGCTTGTCAAATCCATGCAGATTTTATTCATCAACCATCGGAATTCCTTCATCCGACTGCTGCTTCCTGGCCTTTTGAAGCTTGGGGCATGGACATCATAGGACCCATCAATCCTCCTTCTTCTAGAGGACATCGGTTCATACTGGCAATAACCGATTACTTCTCCAAATGGGCCGAAGCTATACCGTTGGCTGAAGTTAAGACCAACAGTGTCATCAACTTCGTCAAACACCATGTCATCTATCGATTTGGTGTACCTCGAAGGATCATCCATGACAATGGACCTCAATTCATCAGCCAAAAGTTCACAAGGTTCTGTGACGATCATCGGATTGACAATGTCGCTTCGACAGCCTACAATCCTGCTGCTAATGGCTTAGCTGAAGCTTTTAACAAGACTATCATCAAGCTCCTCAAGAAGTTTGTGTCTACTAACAAACAAAACTGGAGTAAAAAGCTTGGGGAATATCTTTGGGCCTACCGTACTACGGTCCGCAATCCTACAGGCTGTACACCCTTCTCTTTGGTGTACGGCTGTGAAGCAGTTCTACCCCTGGAACTCCAAATTCTGTCTTTGAGAATTGCTATCGCCAACGAACTCACGATAGAGAACAACGATCTTCTCCGACTTCAAGAGTTAGAAGCGCTTGATGAGAAGTGGCTATTGGCTCAACAGCATATTGAGTTATACCAAGCCCGCATCTCAAAGACTTTCAACCGCAAAGTTAAGGTTAGAGCCTTTCAGAAAGGAGAGCTCGTTCTAACGGTCAGACGTCCTATGACTATGACTCACTCGAGCAAAGGCAAGTTCGATGCAAAGTGGGAAGGTCCATATATCGTAAGCAAAGTCTTTTCAAATGGAGCCTACCAACTCACAGAGCTAGACGGTCGAGTTACAATGATGCCTATCAATGGCAAATTCCTCAAAAAGTATTATGTTTAAATGTAATAGACATTGCTTGTAATCATCAGACAAGTTCATAAATAAAATTTTGTTTTATTTTATCTTGAATGATAGTACATAATATCAAGGAAGATCACTATCATCCTTCTCAAAATTGGGACGTGGGCCACTATCGTCCTTATCAAAAACATGATCAGCAAAAGAGTCAAGAACATTCATGCTGGAACCCACCAAGAATTTGCAAGCAGCCATCCTCATAGCTTCTTCTTCTTCAGTCTTCCCTGGTTCGAGAAGGAAGTCCAAGATGTCTTTTGGCGGTTTGGGGGCAGATGAACCTTCGCCCGTTGTTATCTGCTTTGGTTGAGCCGGCTCGACTGGACGTTCTTCAGCACCCGCTTCCACCTTCGGGGTGACCTCGGCCTTCTTGGATGCATCTCCAGACGACATCTTTATGTTGAAAAGTGGAAGTGACCATCCCATCTGATTTTTTGTTCTATTTATAGACAGAGAGTCGTAAGACTATAAAGCGACACATTTATCTGACGGTCCGCCCGTTCATCATAATCATTCATTTAACGGTTCGTCCGTTCATCATAATCATTATCCGACGGGTTATCCGTTCATTCATCACATTCATCCGACGGTTCATCCGTTTATTACTTTTTGACGGTTCATCCGTTCATCACACACATCCGACGGGTTATCCGTTCATTTATCACATTCATCCGATGGTTCATCCGTTTATTATTTTTATCTGACGGTTTATCCGTTCATCACAATTATCCGACAGTTTACCTGTTCATTCATCATATTCATCTGATGGTTCGCCCGTTCATCATCCGACGGTTCGTCCGTTCACACATCCATTTGACGGTTCGCCCGTTCATCATCCGACGGTTCGTCCGTTCACACATCCATTTGACGGTTCGCCCGTTCATCATCAGACGGTTCGTCCGTTCACACATCCACTTGACGGTTCGTCCGTTCATTTATCATCCGACGGTTCATCCGTTCACACATCCACTTGACGGTTCGCCCGTTCATCATCCGACGGGTTATTCGTTCATCACATTCATCCGACGGTTCATCCGACGGTTCATCCGTTCATTACTTTTATTTGATGGTTCATCCGTTCATCACATTCATCCGACGGTTCAACTGTTCACTACTTTTATTTGACGGTCCATCCGTTCATTACTTTCATCTGACGGTTTGTCCGTTCATCATATCCATTCGACGGTTTATCCGTTCACTCCACAATTATCCAACAGTTTACCCATTCATCACATCCATCCGACGGTTTATCCGTTCATTCCACATTATCCGACGGTTCGTCCGTTTACACATCCACTTAACGGTTCGCCCGTTCATCATCCGACGGTTGGTCCGTTTACACATCCATTTGACGGTTCGCCCGTTCATCATCCGACGGTTCGTCTGTTCGCACATCCATTTGACAGTTCGCCCGTTCATCATCCGACGGCTCGCCCGTTCATTACATTCATGCGACGATTCATTTCGTTTATTTGTTTTGACGAATCATCCAGTTCTTTTCAGCAACTTGTCATCTTTGATTAAGTTATCTATTGAAATAATGATATTCAATAAATTATATTTGCCACATCCATATTACCTCTGAGCAGATATAATTGAATATAATTATTTTCCAGAATCAAGAAATATATCATGTCTTTTACCTCTGAATATATTTTCTATCTCTATTATTTATATCTGAATAAGATATGCAACAAATAATAGAGCCACAAAAATCTCTTTTTATTGATCGACAAAAATTGAAAGATATTACAACATTACATATCACAAAAAGATTGAAGATACAAAAATGTTTCTCATTCCGCCGGTGGAGTCATTAAGTTGGTCATATGCTGCTTCAAAGATTGTAACCGCTCCTCACGAGATTCCATCACCCGCTTCATAGCTTCTTCCATCCCAGACTTGTCGTCGAAAGATGGCATAGTTACTATTCTGCGAGAGATTTCTTCTTGATGAGTTGCGACATACTCATCCCTTTCCAGAGTCAGAGCATTCAGTTGTTAAACTGTAGTCTGGTGTTGTACGGCCTCGTCCTCCAGAGCAAGCTGAACAAGTCTCAGCTCTTCTTTAAGACGGATAGATTCTAATTGCAGCTCAGCAACTTTTCTCTCTTTCTCGTCAGCAACAGATGCTACTGTTTTCACTTTGGAATTATATTCAGCATATTTATTAGAGAAAGTGTTCAAAAGAACTTGCAGGTCAACCTTTGCAACTGCAGCTTCTTGTGACATCCTTTCGAATTCAGCTTTTACCTGGAGATCCATCTCTCCCCTATTCAGCTCTTTGTAAATTTTAACCGATGCCTCCAGCTCATCTAGTACGGGTTCAAGAAAAACAGCCTGAGCTTCGTCGCCTTGATGACGGATGGCATCGATCAAATAGGAGGTTGGACCTCTGACGGTGGAGAAACCAGTATCTTCTTTTTCTATCACCCTATCTACTAAGGGTTTCAAAGAATTAAAGAAAAGGTTGCTGAAGGAGCTGACGATAAAACGGTTGGTAGCCAGAGCACCCGGAGTAGCAGCTACTCCCATAGACGTGGAAGCAACAGCAGGTGTCTGTGAAGATAGACGTTCGGTTTCTTCTCTTTGAGTAGACGGCTCTTTAGCCAGAGGAGTCATCGTAGAGCTAGTTGCTCCTCCCAGATGCTCTTCTGCAAAATCAAATGATCCTATCATTGATTTTTGTTGTCATTAACAACTAATTGAAAAGGATCAAAAGATCAAGGGCAATCTTACCATGACTTGCCCCAGCAACAAGCCTTTCGTCTATTGGCACAGATTCTAATCTAGCAGAGGTAGCCTCAGACATCACTGTTTGGCTACTTTCGGCCTCAGAACCACCCGAGAAATGTCGGCTACCGCTAGCGATAGCCGTTACTGGCACTATGTCTGTGCACACGGGAGGAACCGGGGAAGATTCAAGTTCTGCATGGATAAAAATGTAAATGTCAGCTATTTGAATCTATGAAAAGAGGGTAGATAAAATCATTTAATACCTTTTGGATCAGTAGGAGTAGTTTTAGCAGGTGCTACTTCTACATCTGTATTCCTTTCCGGAGACACGTACACCTCCACATCCGTTTCAGGATGTAGCGTGTCATCTACGGCTTCGGAAGACATATGAATATCAGTGCCTTCTTCGGGATTTAATGTATCATCAACATCTTCTGTCGATGTATCTTCATTGCTTATGCTGTCCTTTGGAGCTTCCTCGCTGGCAGTTACGGCAGCAGCTTGATCGACATCGTCCTGCAGACCGAAGTCGCAATCATTTAAAGCTTCAATCATTAGACGATCTTCTTTTTCATGGAGCCCTCCTGGTGTAGCAGGAATCTGGGTAGTTCTTACCGCAAAAGAAGGAGATTGTAAAATTTTATCATCCCTCTGTCCAGTTTCATCTCTCAGTTCAGCTTCAGCCCCTAGCTCAGCTTCATCCATTTGTGCAACCTCATCCCTTGGCTCTGGGGAAAGAGTCTCCTGCCTAGGCTCGGAGGCAGGTGTAGGGGATGATATGGTTATTCCAGCTACAACACTGGCCACCACCGAAGACAAGATTTGTCCCGGAGGGGTGATCACCCTCTTTCTCCTTCTAGAGGCCAGTTTCTTTCTACGAAAAGGTCTTTCGGGACTCTCCACATCTACTACATCGACCTGCCTTAGAAGAGAGGTCGGTGTGGTCGCTTCTTCTCTTTGGGTCGACTCGGCCAGTTGCCAAGACTGTGACCTGGTGGTGACTTTCTCTGATGGGTCTAAGATAAGTTTTTTCTTTGCAACCGGAGAAGAAGGTTCATTAATCCTTCTCTTTCTCTCCTTGATTAAAGATTTGACCACTTTCAAAGAAACTCGCAGTGGTTCATTGACCTCCTCAGGGAAGTTAGCTTCCCTTGAGGCTTCCAAGGGATCATCCACTGGTTCATGCTGCTCATCATTACCTGGAGCTAGCATAATAGTTGCTCCCTTCTTCAAATGCGTCGCCGTCGCGAAGCTATCTACAAGATTGAAGTTCTCGGCGAATGTATTTGCAGCTGTGTAAAAAAGTATATATGTATATAACTTTCGCGGGCTGTGATCATTCTTGGTCGGCATCGAGAACACTGTCCTTGTGTCTCGAGCGTTGTAATAGGCCCATGCTCTGGCACCATCAATCAGATACCCCTTTTCCTTGTAGGCAAGTTATAGCATTGCCTACGTGGAACCGATCGTAACCAAATTGACGAGCGAAGCGGCTTGGCAAATATGGTTCCAAGAAACACTCATCTTCAAATCTATATACCAAGTGCGACGGCCTGATCGTCCACAGCCAATCAAATGCTGCCCGACCCAACGGCTGCCTCCCAAGGCCAACTAGATTTATCGACATATGTTCATAACCGGCTGGAGGGGCAAAGCAATAAAAATTCTATCCTTGCCAAGGTTTAGGGCACTGTCTACAGTCCTTCAGACTAACGTACACCCTACTTGCTACGGGAGAATCTCCGAAGGAAGCTACCACTGACTGCTCCCATGTCGGGGTTCATCAAAGACGGATGGTGCAGAAGCAACCACCCGAATAGATAGGTGTAAGGCAACTCCAATCGAGGGAAGTTCCCCTTCTCACCCTTCCACTTGATCATGGAGTCGACATACAGACGGAGACCTACATTTATTCTACAGGTCATCGCTGAAAGAAAATCCATCCGGTAGCCGAAGATTAACCGAACGGCAGCGAAGAGGACACCGCGATGGAAGCGGTCCACGACGCTTGCTCCTGGTATAACGAATCGACGGAGCCAGTATGTCAGGAATCCCGCCAGCTGGGCTTCTCGTGACATAGACCTGTAGCCCATTCTTATAAAGCTTTCAACAAAGTCTCCGGGCTTGAGCGGAGGGTATTGGTGTTCATCATTAACTCTGATATCCATCTTCTTATTCTCTTCCATCAATTTTATTACCTTACTGTGGCTAAGGGATTGGAAAAAAGTTGGGTTGCATGTGTCATGATCTTTGGTCTTTTTCTTAATTATATGATTAAGAAAAAGATACGGCAACCACTTCGATGAATAACAGGTGCCAGAAGAGCCGCTCTTGTAGTACAGGGAGCATATGTTATAATGGCACAATAGTTCGTCGAAGACAGCCACTATTTCTGTATTTTTTCGATGTAGTTTCTCTAACTCGTCGTTTGTGGGAACATACTCCTCATAAGGGAAGTCTCCCGTTGGTAGGCATGAGATATACTTTATCTCATGGAGGGCCAATCCCATCCCTCCGTAGGGCGTCATGAACGTCCCTGTCCTATAGTTATACCTCTCTGCCAGGGCCAGAAACAGATGAGGGTTTGGGTGGAAGCCATACACGGTAGCATATACCGCATTATAAAGCTCGATCTCTTTAAGTTTGTCTTCAAACTGAGCCAATACCCAGTTAGCTATGCAGTTCCACCTCCTATTGTCCGGGTTCACCAGACCGGTCAGCCGGATGTCTTGATTCGGGTATCTGCCCTCCGCCTTTGCATACTCATTAGCAAAAATTGGTGTCCCCACCGACAGCAGTAAAAAGAGTTCTCTAGAGGGATACAGCCTGGCTTCAACCTTCTGAGTAAAGTGTTGTGTCGCTCAGAAGAGCTATAGAACATATCTCTATTGTTTGGGCCTTTCTTGACACAGATCTTTCCTGTCTGTGCCTGCTGAAGGGGAGTAATGTCCCAGTCCATCCTCCTGTGATGGCTTGCATAAGCATATCGTGCTAGAGGGAGGCATCTAGCAATGTCCGGTAACATGATCAGTTTCTCCTTTCTTTGGAAAGTTCTCGACTCAACACGGTGTCTGGGTTGAGAATTCTTGTCGATGGCTTCGCCAAATAGGAACATGGGTTTCTTGTGGGTGATGGCGTCAGCAAACTGCAAGGGCTTCCCATTCATCAGACTTAACAAAGTCTCATCGTCCTGAGCTATCAAGATAGCTTGGTGGGAGGTGGTAGTGCATATTGTGGGAAGAGCACATGGGATAAATCTTCTTTGAATTCCGGCTCAGCAAGGGACCCTGCAAATATTTCATATTCAGGGTCCTCTCTGATGTTAAATGCATCAAACAGAAAAAATAGAATTTAGTACAAGTGAAATCAAAGATTCTGTCAGCAGATTGTGCAAGCATCAGATTGCGCAACCATCAAATTGCGCAACAATAGCTTCTATGTGCAAACTATCCAGTGGCGCCAACTCATCCACTTGCGCAAGCCATCAGATTGTGCTGAATAACTTGTGCAAAGCATCAGTTTGCGCTGGACAGCCTTGCGCAAATCAGCAGACTGTGCTGACTTTTGCCAGCGCGTTCTAACCGATTGCGTAAGAAAATAATCTGCATAAAAATGAAGATTATTGGATTTATGCAACCAAAACCCTAAACAGGGCGATGTAACGTAACCAAATCTCTAAAAAAGATCGGTTTGAGGGTGCAGCAATGACGAAGAACCCTAAAAAGGGGTTTTCGATCGGATGTCTACCTTGCAGTGCTGGGTGAGCCGCTTCATGACGAGAAGGGCGCGGCACGGCACGAGTCGAGGACTCGGCGGGGGCCTTGCCTTTCTCAGCAGCAGAGCACTTTGGAGCCATGGAGATCGACGGGAAGAAGAAGAAGAATCAGGAAAGCTCAGAAAGTTTTCTCTTTTCAAAGTTCGAAAGCAAGTAAAGAATGGCAGTGAAAGAACGGAGAACTATTTATCGTTTTCGAGAATGAACAGACTCCTCAGATTGTGTTGGAATAAACAGGAGCTAATTCCTCCGATTGTGCAGACAGGTCATCATATGCACAACTTGATTTTAAAATCAAAATTCAAAGTATTTCGAAGCTTTGACTATCTTCAAACTTCGAAAACTTTGAAGGAGGCCTTGTAGGTCCTAAAAATCAAGTTGCACCCATCAACAAAGTCATAAAAATCAAATTAAACATCCTTCAAGTGAACTGCGCAGAAGACAGATTACGCACCAATTCAATTACGCATGATGAACTGCGCATACTGACGTTGCCTCGTCATCATTACCTGACAGAGAATCAGATCTTCTGACAACACAGAGAACGAGGAAATTGTTCGTTTATCGTGCAGCACAGCGCTCGAGGACAGCTATACATACAGCGCAATCCAGCCCAGCACGGTCCAGCCTAGCGCAATCCGATGCCAGCACAATTCAGGTGGCGCACTCCATCACTACAACTGACAAAGTACACGTGGCCTTCATGCCATCAATGACTCATTACGTGGTAACCGTCTGTACACGATCATGCGCATTTCAATCAAATAATGCCATGTGTCAAATACAGTTGGCCCACGATCAAGTAACTGCCAGCGCAGTCTGATGTCTGCGCGGTCCAATGTAGCGCAATCCAACTTACGCAGTCCAGAATAACTAAAAAGTAGTTATTTTCGGAACTCTATAAATAGAGTTTCAAGTCCTTCCTAAAGGGGATCATACATACATACACACAGAAATCAGAGAGTTCAGGAGTTCTTGCCAAAGTGTTGTTGCATTCTTCAGAGGCTTTTGCCTTCAACTTCAGAGGCTACCGTCTTCAAAGTTCACATCGTCCAAGGGATAAAGCGATCGTCTTCAGATCGGATTCCTATAGTTGTACTTTTCCAAAATTCTTGTAATCTTCTTTATAAAGTTTGTTGAAATAAAGATCAACTTTTATTTTTGTAAACAGCCGCATGCGACCCTGCCATACCCCAGCCGCATGGACTGATTCCTTTCCAGCCGCATAGGACCCTGTTCCCCCCCAGCCGCATAAGACTTGTTCTCTGTCGGCCGCATAAGCAGTCCTTGATTCTTAGCCGCATGGCTCTGCATCCGCAGCCGCATGAAGTCGATTCTTCTGCAGCCGCATACGCTTGAATGTTCTGCAGCCGCATAAAGCTGTCCGTGGTCCTTAGCCGCATGTACTTCTGAATCCCGAGCCGCATGAGATCTGATCTCTTGGCCGTATGAGCTCTATTATCCCTGGCCGCATGAGCTCTATTCTCTTAGCTGCATGGCTCCTTCCACAGTCTTTTCCTCTTTTATTATTATTATTATATATTTTTATTATTAATATTAAATTGAAATATCACATTTATGCTTATGTCATATAAGTTCTAATATGTTCCATGGATACAATAGTGGCCCGCCGTGTCGCACTCTTAACAAGTAAACTGACATGATATATTACGACATGCTGTTACGACAGCTAACCTGACATGAGAAGTATGAATGACCTGGACACCATGGGCGATTGTGTTTGTACAAATAAATCAGTATTGTCTTACATCATGTCTAGGATGGGATCCCTAAGTACCACGGTCAGGGATACCTACTGCAATTGACTAAGGCTAATAAACTAGAATAATTCAGTAGTCATAAAGAGATTTTTCAGCTACAGGCAATCCCGTTATCTAGGCACACTAAGTGGACTCGTAGCCTACCGACGAGTAGGGCACATTTTAGCACACGGTCACATGTTGCATCCTTTATAAACAGACATTCGACCTGGATAATCGGATGGTCTGTAGGGCTTGTGGCTGTTGGGATAATCTCACTGCATCTTGCTAATAACTAGGCCTGTGATAACCCTAGTTAGTTAAAGTATCAAGCCGTACTCATTGCTTGGCCGTGATTGATCGGATGGAGTCTAGCCCAGCTTAGTCTCATCTTGATCCTGTACAAGATTGTGATATGACATGATTAATTATGCTTGCATTTACAATAACGATCATGGGTCCAGTTCTGTCAGGCGAAGGGTTATAACTCCGGTCCTTGTTTGGTTTAAGGGTTGTAACCTAGCTCTCGGAGCAGTTCTGTGTCCTCTCTTCGTTTATTGTCTTATTGCTTCCCATGCCATGCTCGTCGTGTTTTACCTTACTTCAATAACATGAGTACTTATGTCGGCCTTAACAATAAAGATCAGGGGTCCAGTTCTGTTCAAGCGAAGGATTACAACCCCGGTCCTTGTTTGGTTTAAGGGTTGTAACCTGGCTCCCGGAGCAGTTCTATGTCCTCTCTTCGTTTATTGTCTTATTATCTTATAAATAGTATTTGAGACGGGTTTCTATTCAGGTGACGGGTTGCAACCCTGGTTATTATTTGGTTTAAGGGTTGCAGTCTGGCTACCTGAATGGTTTTCTCATGCTCAATTTATTATCGTCATCTCTGTTATTATCAGTATCTTTTAATTATTTTACATATTCATGCTGGTTTTAGTTCCTAAGTGAAGCCTCCTTTGTGGCACTTGCTCTTTCTGGGGTCTGACCCAGCTGGTTTTGTATGGCCAGATATCGGAGCAGTACCAGAGGATCTACCTACCTTCCAGCCAGATGGTGACCACCAGGCGTAACCCTGGCAACGAGTGGGTTTCTTTTTGTCCACCCACTTTATTATAAAATTATTCTTTTGAGGCGTTTAGCCGGCGAGCATGTGTTAGCTCGTATTGCACCTTTATTTACTGTCTGCCTACGGGCTGTAACATGATTGACAAATCCTATGGTTGATCATGTATGACTGAAACTCTTGCTAGTCCTGATATTTTGTACGACTAGCTCCATGATCATCTGAATATGTAATGTATGGGATGCCTTGCTATTATATATTTGGTGCTCTGATATCTTGTAATTGTTATTACTTGCTTGAGATTGAGACAATAAGCTTCATGACCTTAGGTGACTGATGGCTTATAGATAAACCCTCATGTATTTAGACAGCCGTGACTGTATAGCGAGGTGAGTTGCACTTCAAGTAGCTAGCTATGTTCGCTCCCGCTCTCCAGTATTCTGGTTCTGGGGCATTGTTTGGTTTAAGTGGTGGCCCATTCAAGTCTTATAAATCAAGATATGTGAGGGTTTACCGAATAGATGTCTCAATCAGTACTCGCCCTTGATCTCTGCTCGTATCTTCTAAATCTCTAAAATCTTGACCTGATCACATGCTTGTATCGTTGATCTGTCCTGGTCCTTCCTTATTGTTCTTTATGTCGTCTTCTTCAGCGGTATTTCTCCTGGTCCTATCGATCGGCAAGGCGGAGCACCCCCTGTGGACCAGCAGCAACCCACAGATCAAGCCCAACATTCGGGAGTAGCCTCCAGAGTCGTGCCTACTGGAGAGAGCCACCAGTTCAGCCCGTCCAGCCTGCAAAGCCTGATGATGGCACTTTGGTGGGTCTCATCAGGTTATTATTAGCTTCCCAGGATCGTCGAGGAGATACCTTGCACCAGGCGGTGGCAGATGCTTTAATCAGGGGAGGTCATCAGGGTAACAGCACGGCCAACAGCTTCAAACGCTTGAACCCTCCATTCTTCGACGACAGTGAAGATGCTATCGCTGCTGATGCTTGGCTTCAAGACATAGAGGTGATTCTAGAAGCAGCCAGGACTCCAGAAGACGAGAAGGTGGCCGTAGTGTACCTGCAGTTATTGGATCTTGCCCGCAGCTGGTGGGCGGCACAGGCCGTTGGATTATTGGCACCTATTGTTTGGGCAGTATTCAGAGAGAGATTCCAGACCAAGTATTTCGATGCTGTAGCTCGATACGATCTACAGACGAAGTTCACCAATCTGAAGCAGATGGACAGCACGGTCAATGGATATGCGGCCGAGTTTTCGAGACTTAGTCGGTTTGCTCCTACCTTGGTAGCAACCGAGTTCGATAGAGCCCAGCGGTTCCAGCAGGGACTTCACCTGGAGATTTTATTGACAATTGAGCAGTTTGAGCATCATATTTTTGATGCGGTATTGAGAGCAGCTAGGAGACATGAGTATACCTTCCAGAGGATCGTGGATAGGACCGGGGGGTCGAAAGCGATCCCACGGCCAGATGAATCAGTCTTCAGCACCAGTCCCGGCAGCCATGGCTTTGACCATTGGAGCTCCGAGACGGATGGTCTCAGTGACGTCGGTTCAGCATTCAACCCCGATGCACCCTCAGCAGCAGAAGCAGAAGCAGTCTTCCGCAGTGGGATGTTCACACTGCGAAAAGCCATGGCATGTGGTATCGGAGTGTCGCAGAGCACAGGGTTTGTGCTTGGTTTATGGTACCCCAGACCACAGGATTGGGAACTGCCCGAACAGGGGGAGTTTATCTTTATCAGCCTTCTCTAGTCCTTCAGTTAGAGGACCAGCACCAGTCCAGCAGCAGCTGCAGTACCCGTTCCTGAGGCCGTTGCTGATGCAGGCCCAGGCATTCCAGCAACAGAGACCGCAGCAGTATGCCCAAATCCAATCCCTGATCCAGAGCAGGCAGAGAATTTTTCAGCAGAGGGGACCCGCACCCAGAGGACATAGTCAAGTGCTGGCTTTGACCATGGTAGAAGAAGGAATATCACCAAGTGAGGTAGTGGCAGGTACTATTCTCATCAACACCTTTCTAGCTTCAGTATTATTTAATTCTGGTGCCTCCCATTCATTTATGTCTGCACGATTCGCGACACGGATAGGACTGGAGCCCGAGTCATTATCAGTAAGGCTCAATATACTTACTGGTAACGGACTTGTGGGAGTATATAGAGTATTTTTCTTGTATCGGATCGTAGTTAGCGGTAGAGAATTTTTTGCTAGATTGATAGAGTTCTTGATGGCCGATTATGAAGTGGTCTTAGGGATGGATTGGTTGAGGGGTCAGTATGCTATGATAGACTGCCACATCGGCATGGTTGTTTTTAGCATTCAAGGCGAGCCGGAGTTTTTCTTCTCCCGAGGCGAAGTTGAACCTTCTCCTCCAGTATTGCGGATGGTAGTAGCAGCAGTGCAGTTGCCTCGGATAGTCGAAAAGTTTTCAAATGTTTCCCAGAAGAGCTTCCAGGAATGCCGCCAGAGCGGGAGATCGAGTTCACCATAGACTTGATCCCCGGAACAGCCCTAGTATCGGAGAGAGTCTACAGGATGGCACCGTCAGAGCTAGAGATATTGTACAAGATGATTGAAAAACTCAGAACCAAGGGATTCATTCGTGCTAGTGGATCATCTTGGGGAGCCCCGATGCTTCTTGTGAAAAAGAAGGATGGTACGTCCAGGTTATGTGTAAACTATCGTACCTTGAACTCGGTGACAATCAAGAACAAATACCCTCTCCCGAGGATATATGACTTGTTTGATCAACTCAAAGGGGCAGAAGTATTCTCGAAGATTGACTTACGATCAGGATACCATCAGATCAGAGTCAGAGGGCAGGACATCCCGAAGATAGCTTTCAGCTCCCGGTATGGGCACTAGAAGTTTCTTGTTATGCCATTTGGAGCAACCAATGTGCCAGCTGTATTCATAGACCTCATGAATCGCATCTTCATGCCTTATTTGGATCAGTTCGTGATTGTGTTCCTGGACGACATCCTGGTCTACAGCAAGAGTGAGGCAGAGCATGAGCAGCATCTTCGTGTAGTTCTTCAAATTTTCAGAGAGCACCAGTTATATTCCAAGTTTAATAAATGCGAGTTCCGGCTTGATCGTATTTCGTACTTCGGTCATATCATCACCAGAGGAGAAGTAGAAGTGGATCTCCAGAAGATCATAGCTATTGAGTCGTGGCCAGTACCCCCGCACAGTTGCAGAAGTTTGCAGTTTTCTTGGCTTGGCCGGCTACTATCGGCGATTTATTTCAGACTTTGCTCGGATTTCAGCGCCATTGACCCAGTTGACCCGCAAGGATGTGCAGTTTGCTTGGATGGCAGAGTGCCCGGATTCTTTTAAGAAGTTGAAGCAGGGCTTGATGACGGCTCCTATTCTCACGCTTTCAGATAGGACCGGAGGATTCTCAGTATATTGTGATACTTCAGGCAGAGGCTTAGGATGTGTTCTGATGCAGTATGGAAAGGTAATAGCTTATGCGTTACGACAACTTCATGATCATGAGAGGAATTACCCAATCCATGACTTGGAGCTGGCAGCAATAGTATTTGTACTTAAGTTGTGGAGGCACTACTTGTATGGAGATAGGGTGGAGATTTTCACCGACCACAAGAGCCTGAAGTATGTGTTCACCCAGAAGGATCTCAACATGCATCAGAGGAGGTGGCTAGAGCTACTTGTGGATTATGATGTCAACCTGCAGTATCATCCAGGAAAGGCCAACGTTGTTGTAGATACATTGAGCAGGAGAGCCGGAATTTATTTCCTAATAGCGCAGCTAGAACTGTTGGCAGATCTTTAGAAGATGGGTATGGAAGTTGTTCTTCCTTCCAGTGTGGCATTGATGGCCAGTATGCAAGTTCAGTCCACTATAGTCGAGAGGATCCAGATGGCGCAGTCAGCAGATTCTAAGCTTCAGCGGCTTAGAGCAGAGTGCAAAACAGGACGAAGGCCAGAGTTATGCATTCATGGAGACGGTACACTTCGGCAAGGAAAGCATCTTTGTGTATCCAGTGGAGATATCAGACAGAAGATCATGGCAGAGGCTCACAGTTCTCAGTATTCCATTTATCCCGGTGGTACGAAGATATACCGTGATATTCGTCAGCACTTCTGGTAGAATGGCATGAAGAGGGAGATAGACTAGTTTGTCTCTCGATGTTTGGTTTGCCAACAAGTTAAAGCTGAACATCAGAGGCCAGCTGGACTTTTTCAGCCCTTGTCGATTCCAGAATGGAAGTGGGAGCATATAATCATAGATTTCGTGACTGGATTGCCTAGATCCCCGGCTGGCAGAGATACTATTTGGGTTATTATAGATAGGCTTACGAAAGTGGCTTACTTTCTTCCATTCAGAGTTGGTCAGTCGATGGCTCAGCTAGCAAAGATGTACCTCAAGCAGATCGTCAAACTTTATGGTATACCAGTCAGTATTACCTCGGACCAAGATTCAAGATTTATGTCGTACTTTTGGCATAGCTTACAAGAGAGTTTGGGAACTCACCTCCAGTTCAGCTCAGCCTATCATCCGTAAACAGATGGCCAATCAGAACGTACGATCCAGACTCTTGAAGACATATTGAGATCTTGCACGCTCGACTTCGGTGGTTCGTGGGAAGATCACCTGTACCTGGTGGAGTTCTCGTATAACAACAGTTTCCAGGCCAGTATCCAGATAGCACCGTTCGAGGCAATATACGGTAGGAAGTGCAGATCCCCGCTGGCATGGGATGATGTTGGAGAGAGGCAGATGCTCGGTCCGAAAATGATTGCTCAGACCGTTGAAGTGGTCAGGAGAGTCAGAGGTCATCTTCGAGTTGTCCAAGATCGCCAGCGCCATTGGGCCGATTCTCATCGGCGCCCTCTTGAGTTTTCTGTCGACGACCATGTATTCCTGAGGATTTTGCCTAACCATGGCGTCATTCATTTCGACGTACGGGGAAAGCTTAATCCTAGGTATATAGGAACATTCGACATTCTGGAGCGAGTAGGAGATGTGTCCTATCATCTCGCTCTCCCACCGTCGCTACGTGAGGTGCATAACGTATTCCATGTATCCCAACTACGACATATATCCCAGACTCGAGCCACATCCTGGATCATTCGGAATTGGTTGTTGGTACCAACCTTTCGTATAAGGAAAGGCCTGTGTCTATATTGGACCAGAGAAAGAAAATATTCAAGAACAAGACTATTAGCTTAGTCCGTGTTGCTTGGGTCATCACTCTTTGGGTGAGTCAACGTGGGAGCATGAGGATGATATCCGATCGCGATATCCCGACCTGTTTGACTCGTGAGGTATAATGTCTTCCTTATGCCTCATGCCTTCGATTTTTTGCTTGCATGAATGATTGCTTGATTGATTATCTTGTTATAGCTTGCCTGTGATTAGTATAGCTTGTCCTTGCTTCTCTAGCATCTTGATTGAATTTCGAGGACAGAATTCTTTTAAGGTGGGTAGAGTTGTAATGACTGTGGTTCGTATCACGTATTTGAAATACGTGTACGTATCTCGACTCATATTGCATGTCTTCTGGCTTGGTTCGGCTTGTTTGGGTTGGCTTGGTTCGGTTTGGGTTGCTTATTGGTTCATCATGAACTAAGGAGAGAACCCTTACCTACCACCACCATCCCCATTTATTAGCCCAACTCTTTCTCTCTCTTCATTACTCTTCTTCTCCACCATTACTTCTTCACCTACCAGGAAGAGAGCTTATGCAAGTGCAGCTTGCTTCATGGAGGAATTCCGTTTTTATTGTTCCATTCTCTTCCTTACGAGATTCTAACACACTTTAGTACTTAGCATTTCTAATTTCCATGGTTCAATTTGTGTAGATCTAAGTTTATTGTATTTTCGAATTTCTTGGGTTTTGATCTACTTAACATTGTTATTTCCAAGTTTTGATGTTTCCATGTTGTAGAGCATTCGATTCTGCCCTATTTTGACCTACGGAAGTCTGGATTCCGATCTTGGATGAAGGATTTATGAAGCTTTGAAGTCATGGACTTCATGGCTCTTCTTCTCGGACAAGCAGAGAAGAAGAACAGCTTCTGAGCCGCATAGCAGCCTCAGCCGTATGAATATCCATGCGACAAGTCTTTCTTAGCCACGTAGCGCATTACTTTCCAGCCGCATGAAGACAACTCCCTGCACTCGTATAAGGCTTTGGCAATTCGCAGTCGCATAAGACCCGCCCCTGGCCCAGCCGCATAAGACTCCACTTGAGCATAGCCGCATATGCTTGATTCATCCCGAGCCGCATGAGGCCCTTCATTCTCAGCCGCATAGGATTTCCTTTCCCGAGCCGCATGAGTCCTGATTTCATCTAGCCGCATGAACTCCAATACTCGCAGGCACATATGCTTGACGGATTCTTCAGCCGCATAAGCTGCCCTTGACTTCTAGCCGCATGAACAACAGCATCCTCTACCGCATAGGCCTTGCCATGACCCAGCCGCATGCGCCCCTGCCAAACCCCAGCCGTATGGACTGATTCCTTTCCAACCGCATAAGACACTGTTCCCCCCCCAGCCGCATAAGACTTGTTCTCTCTCGGCCACATAAGCAGTCCTTGATTCTTAGCCGTATGGCTCTGCATCCGCAGCCGCTGTAACTCCACCTCCCTATTTTGGAAAATAAATATGATTTTTTTATATTAATGGTTAATTTACAAATAATAAATTTTTGGTTTTAAAATGGTGATTTATATTTTTGGCGGGATAAATTTGGAGCAATTTTAAATTTTAAAAAAAAATTGTTACAACCAACTTGTGGTCCCCTCATTTTTTCCAAAAAGTTTTAACTGATTTTTTATAGCATTTTTGTAATATATGAAAAGGGAGAGGGCCCCATTGAAAGATTTCCAAGGTGGAGGGGCCTAGATGAAAATTTTCACTTCTCTTTATATTTCAACTGATGAGAGAGAAAGTCATTTCTCCTCAGTCATTTTTTCCTTTCGGTCGAGCTTTCTCTGCTCCTCCCTAATTACTAGGGTTTCGTCCAAGCCATGGCGGCCATCACCTCCGCAGTCACCAGCGTCGATGGGGCTGGCGATGGCGTCGAGCTCCCACACCAACGCCTGAGGATCTCTCCGGCGGCGGTCTCCTCCGCGACGACGACTTCGACAATGACCTCACGGCTAGGCTCGTCTCCCCAATGAGCATCAACGGCGCACGACCTCCTTTCTTCTCCAGCGATCTTCGCGGTGGCAAGGACGTGAAGCTCGTCTTCTTTATTGAGTTCGACAAGCTTGACCAAGATTCCAGTAAGTAGATCGATCTTATCGATTTTAGCTTTCGATCATAGGATCTGTTCTTGATATTTTACTGAATGAGTTCCTTCTTCTCATTGAAATTCTTGAATAGAAGATCATGTCGAGTCGATTGATCGTTCGGAGCTAACCATTTCGATCAGGCTCACGATCTTCCTCTGGTAAGCATTTGATTATTTCAATTTCAATTCAATTAGAGAGATAGATCTGGTATATTCGTGATGATCGATCGTGTGGATTCTTTTCTCTGGTTGGACCTTGCAATAAGGAAACGATCGAAAGAGCAGTGGCCAATAAGGGAGGAGCATAGGATTTGATATTGTAGTAAATTGTGATTGTTTAGCCTTGTGTTTTTGATTTTCTTGCATTTTTCTGGAGGAAGAATCCAAATCCATCTGATACTCTATTTTCCTATGTTTCGAACCTGTTCGTTGAAATGCCGCCGTAAACTTCTTAAAGCACAGCCGAGTTCGTGGATTGTGTTCGACACTTGGGACGTGTCCTTGATTCCGTGATTTCCTTCTTTCAGGTATTATATTATCATCATGTTGATTATTGAACTTTACTTCAGTTTTTAGTACGGGGTGTTGGCCAGGATCGGTCGAGACTGTGGGGTGGTTTGTGCCGGCTGTAGCAGTATTCATGTAGGCGTGTCCAGGAATTGGGTGTGTCCAAGAAGTATGTGCGTGTCCCGGGATTGGAATTGGAGATTGCCTGTTGAACTTTTAAGTTGAATAATTTCTATTTTGAATCTATTGATGTATAATTTCATATTTTAAGTTTGATTTGGTTGTATATAAATTTTCCATATTGGTTCTATATTTTCTCTAGAGTTGAAATTCAATTCAGAAGATGTTGGTATCAGCTTTGGTAGGCTTTCATTTGGTTGTATCAGCGTTGGTTCGAACCTTGGTTAAACACTTGATTGATGATAGTTGCAGAATGGGTTTCGAAGGCCATCGAGCTTCAATTCGAGTTCAGTATAGCAGTAGGACATTGCAGGTCTTGGAAATATTGCTGAGTTTAAGTGGTGTATAATATTTTTGACAAAGTTTGGTATATGGTTTTGATGGGATTGAGCAGCTAAGTTGCGTTTAGAGTTTCTGATAAGTATGTACAATTGATAGTAGAGTATGTTGATGGGTCATCTGACTTTATTTCATTGCATGTATATTAATAAGATCAATAGTGAATTTGATCTCAGGAATTTCCATTCTCATAACTATTGGATGTAGCTAAGTAGTACAAGTGTACTCATCCCTACCTTCTTTCCAATTCTGAGTTAAGTAACCGTTAGGTTCCAGCCATATACAGGCTTGGATTCTCATATGTTGTGTGCCACATTCTGCAAGGGGCTGTTAGCTTTTCCCATCTACCTTACTGGGAGAAGTGTTGCTTGTTTCTTTAAGTCTAAGGAGTGGGTTTAGATGAGGAGGAAGAAGATGTGAATGCAATTTGTCTGTGGATTGTGTAGTGATAATCTGAGAACATAAATGCGTAAACTAAATTGGGTTTTATTTTCATACTAAGGTTTTGCAACTAGTAAGTATTTTTGGTTCTGTGATAAACCTATGCTTATAAATACTAAGTTATTAGTAACAAATTAGGTGGTAACCACTCTAGTCTTTATGTCATTAATATTTATGCTTACATAAAATGATAGATGATTATATAGTAATTAAATTAATATGTTCTATACAGTATTTTTGAAAAATAGTATTCAATCTATATAAATCTATCTATAGCTAAGTAGTTATACAGCTAATCTAGATTAGAAAACAAATAGTTAGTGGGAGATAGTTAGTTAGCTAATTGTTTGCAAGATTTAGAACCTAACCAACTTGTACTCATTCTAGGTGGACAAAGAGATTTCAATCCCCTTTACTCTTGATCTCCCGAGCAAGGCAAGTACTTTTCTACGGTTTTGTGCATTTACATTCCTGTACCCTTTCTTGTGACACGTCATGGCACGATGCTCATGTACTCCTGTATTCCTGTACCCTTGCTCTTGTACTTGTTAGTGTCGGGTGGGGAAATACACTAGCCATGTGACCAATCCCGGTTACTATATCCATGTACCTAGCTTAGGCCTCGCATCGTGCACGTGAGCCCTAAGTCGTACCATATTCATGTACTCCTGTGCATGTTCTCACCCCAGCCGGTCATATGGACTAGATGTATTTCAATATTGTGCACTTATCATGTCTGGTACTTCAGGATTATAGTTTCATTCCTGTACATTACATTTCCTGTACTTTACATGTTCCTGTACTTTACATTCATGTACTATATTTCCTGTACTATTTTTTTGTACTTTCATGTTCATTCCTGTATTTCTTTTCCTGTACCCTTGTACTCATTTCATATCATGTTCATGTTTCATTACCTAGAACTGTACTTTGCTCCGCTCCTGACTGGATAAGTTGCAGGTATACTTGCAGGATATCATTCTATCTTATGGGCCAGAGCCCGGGATCTTAGCTGAGCAGGATGGTCATGACTTAGCTTGAGGTTTTAGGTTTAGACTGTTAGCCTTACTTTTAGATATTGATTTAGAATTCATAGTATATTTCACTCTTGATGACTCGTATATTTATATACATAGAATTGTGGATTATGGTGATCATTCTGGGATACGTTTTAGATGCTGTGATTGTATACTTTCAAGTTTATCTGTTAGATTTCCCTAGTTTGGTACAGCTTACTTCATCGTGTCTAACGACGAACGCTGGGCGTGTCCGACTCGTGTCCGATTATTCGGGAGCGGGTCGTGACATGTTTTTAGTGGTGTCCCATGCAGGTCTATCCTAATGGTACCTAGGTCTTAGCGTACTATTGGGGGACTTGATTACACTAGGGAAACTTGATCACAGTATAGAAAAATCAAAAAATAATGGTATATCAGGTATATTGATATCTATAAACACTTGTTATTTTAGGTTTAGGATATTTTAACAGTTTTCTGTTTTTCAGATAGTTCCAGCACACAATACCGGAACGGTTGATTCACCTACACTTGGACGTTTCGAGCCTCCACTACCTTCTATCACTCTACTATCCCCATGGGTAGTACGTAGTTGACGGAGACGCTTGAAGAGTCCCTTGACAACCAGAGGGAGCAGGCCATCATTTTCTAACCCAGACTTGTGGATACACTCTCCGAGCCAGAAAAGACTTCTGATTTCCATTCTCTCAGACACTTGGACTTTTCCGACACCTGAGCGCATATTTTGCACCGAGGAACAGATCGAGAATCTGGAGTCACCACTGAAGATCATCCAAGTCTCTGAGGACCCGACTCATCTAAAGTTTGGAGCCACCAGCCAGAAGATCCAGAATGTAGCACAGACAATAGGACACAATGAAAAACTGAAGCTCAGGAGGAACATGAAGACTTATGATGAAGATAGCAACTACTGTGGATCCGTAAAGCATTGCCACACTCAGACAACGCTTCTTCAGTCCAGCAGGAGATTCCGATTCAGATTCAGCCAGCTATCATTTGTATTTTCTGCCGCAGCTCAGGACACCACTATGAAGAGTGCCTGCAAAAGACGAAGGCTATGCTTGTACTGCGAATCGTCTACTCACAAAGTCAAGGATTGCCAGAGACCAATGATCACACTGCCCAAGAACAAGCACGAAAAGCACCAGGACTACAGCAGTGGACCCACCTCTCCAGATTCAGCGAACTGCATGAAACACTATCGTAGGGACCAGCCTAAGTCAGGACCGTCGAAGACGTTGAAGAGATTCCAGTCCTGGAGGAATACCGAAGACTAGACTGCAGACAGATGATTTTTTTTCGCATGGTTGGAAAAATCATGTATCTTGATTCACAATCCAGCCTTCCTTTAAATTCCTTGAAGCACCTAGACTATTTCTTGAAACTTCTTGTTTGAAACCTTAGTTGATGTCGAAACTTAATTCGAGATATTGTTTCCTATTCGTTGATTGATACTCCTCCATCCATTCTTCGTAACCTTGCTTTTTCGAGATTCTACTCAGGAATTTTGTTTCCTATTCAGGACTAGTTACAATTTGTGAATTTTGTTTTCTTTCCGAAGTTCAATTTTCTATTTGAGGCTTGTTAGAATTTGATTTTTATTCAATACTTGTTTCTATTCACCATTCAAGACATCGTTTGAAAGCTTCGGATTCGGCATGTTCCCTATGTGAGATTTTGTTTCCTATGTGGCTCGTTTTCTATTTGAAAATTGTTCCATTCACAACTTTGCTTCGATCTTGTTCCCTATTTGAGGTATCACTTGTTCCATGGATATTGTTTTATTCACCCATTGATTCTTTTTCCTACTCGTACCATTCGAGATTTTAAGATCCTGTTCCCTATTTCGAGACTTTGTTTTGTTCGTGATTTTGTCTTTCATTCAAGATTTACCAGACTTTGAATTTCAGTTCCTACTCACGACTCGTTGAGACCGTGTTCCCTATTCAAAATCTTGTTTCCTCGTTGAGATTTTTCTATTCGAAAATTTGTTCCTTATTCACGACTTGTTAATACTTGATTTTCTATTGGAGAATTCGTTTTCAATTCAAGTTTTTGCTCGAGATTTTATTGTTATTCAAAATTTTATTGAAACTTGTTTCCAGTACAGGATTTATTTCTTATTTTGAAACTTGTCTCCTGTCTAATAACTTGCCTCAGTTCATCCTTCGAGAGACTGTTATCCTTTCGGGATAATGTCCCACATATGGAATCTTGTTACCATTCTAGATATCAGTTGAAATTCCGTTATAATTTGAAACTTCGTCCTGTCTGAAATTTTAAACCTCTCTGGTTGCCCTTTTGTACTCACCGATGGGATCCCTTGTCATTTTTAGTACCTAATAAACTCTTGTATTCTAACAGTCAGGTAACTTCACCATTTTCGTGACTTGGACTATTGAAACTCATTTTGAATTCCTTGAAACTCTTTTGAAATTCCTAGGGATAAAGTCGAGAGGCTATTCGATGACCTACTATGGCATGACAGTTGCGCGCTGCAGCCATTAGCTGGATTATGAAAACTGAGGGTTCACTGCAGCCAGTAGCGCACTGGCGAGGCAGGAACTCTAAGTTAAAGTGATTTCAGACAATCATAGGTTTTCGAGTATTGTCGAGACTTGTCATATTCTTCATACCTTGATCTCTTGGGTTGCTTCGTCAATGATTGTTGGAAAATGGATAAGGTTGATAGATTATTCGGTGACATATTGTTATTTGAGTCACGGAGCCAAAAGTCCACTGCAGTCAGATATATACTGGCGGGGTAGGGATTCTAAGCAAAGTGATTTCAAATACCTATATGTTCTCGGATATCATGGAAATTATATTTTCTTTTTCATATGATTATTGATCTTCAAAAATCACAGACCCTTGCACGTACATTCTGATTTGATACTGTATCTCCTGAGTATTTTGTACATTTTCTCAATCAACCCTTGCTAATTACCCTTCTAGTATTTTATGGATAGATCATTGAATTCCTCAAATTATACATTGTCGGATTTTGATTCCATACTTCGTTTGTGTCTTGCCTAAAATTCGATCTTAAGTTATGTCTATCTGACCATGATTTTCCTATCTTGTCCTAGTCCACTTGTGTAAAACTATCGATTTTTTATCGTACTTAATAGTCGTGTCTTCATGATTTTGCTCCTCTAAGTTGTAATTGAAATTTATTCTATCTCATACCTATCTGATTCTTGATCATTGTTAGATCGTGTTATTCTAAATTTTTGCGTGTAATTAATGTATAAGGTCTCAAGGCTCAGGGAGCATCTCAAAGTTACACAGGATCGACAGGAGCACTGGACGGACAGCAGCAGACGGCCACTGGAGTTCGCGATTGGAGGAGTATTCCTGAAGGTCCTACCAACCAAAAGTACCATTCAGTTTTGGCAGAGGCGACATCGGCCCTTTCGATGTGACAGCGCGGATTGACGAGGTGGCATATCGATTGGCACTACCAGCTAGCTTGGAGGGAGTATACGATATTTTTCACGTGTCCCAGTTTCGATGCTACATTCCAGATCTGAGCCATGTGGTGGACTATTCAGAGCTGGAGGTGGGTCCGAGCTTGACCTACGAGGAGCAGCCAGTGAAGATCCTTGATCGGAGGGAGAAGCGCTTGCGGAACCAGACTATTCCACTTGTCAGCGTCATGTGGAGACATCACTCTCCGAAAAAGTCCATATGGGAGCGCGAGGACGAGATGCGGGAGCGCTATCCCAGTTTGTTTGTTTGAGTGTACCTTGATATTGAGAATTTTAAATGCAATAAATAAATTGTGTTAAACCTTCTTGAGATTTACTTTGAAATTGTTTTGTTATCTCTCGAATTTCGAGGACGAAATTATTTTAAGGGGGGAGATTTGTAACTCCACCTCCCTGTTTTGGAAAATAAATTTGATTTTTTTATATTAATGGTTAATTTACAAATAATAAATTTTTGGTTTTAAAATGGTGATTTATATTTTTGGCGGGATAAATTTGGAGCAATTTCAAATTAAAAAAAAATTGTTACAACCAACTTGTGGTCCCCTCATTTTTTCCAAAAAGTTTTAACTGATTTTTTTATAGCATTTTTGTAATATATGAAAAGGGAGAGGGCCCCATTGAAAGATTTCCAAGGTGGAGGGGCCTAGATGAAAATTTTCACTTCTCTTTATATTTCAACTGAGGTGAGAGAAAGTCATTTCTCCTCAGTCATTTTTTCCTTTCGGTCGAGCTTTCTCTCCTCCTCCCCAATTACTAGGGTTTCGTCCAAGCCATGGCGGCCATCACCTCGGCAGTCACCAGCGTCGATGGGGCTGGCGATGGCGTCGAGCTCCCACACCAGCGCCTGAGGATCTCTCCGGCGGCGGTCTCCTCCGCGACGACGACTTCGGCAACGACCTCATGGCTAGGCTCGTCTCCCCAATGAGCATCAACGGCGCACGACCTCCTTCCTTCTCCAGCGATCTTCGCGGTGACAAGGACGTGAAGCTCGTCTTCTTTATTGAGTTCGACAAGCTTGACCTAGATTCCAGTAAGTAGATCGATCTTATCGATTTTAGCTTTCGATCATAGGATCTGTTCTTGATATTTTACTGAACGAGTTCCTTCTTCTCATTGAAATTCTTGAATAGAAGATCATGTCGAGTCGATTGATCGTTCGGAGCTAACCATTTCGATCAGGCTCACGATCTTCCTCTGGTAAGCATTCGATTATTTCAATTTCAATTCAATTAGAGAGATGGATCTAGTATATTCGTGATGATCGATCGTGTGGATTCTTTTCTCTAGTTGGAACTTGTAATAGGGAAACGTTCGAGAGTGCAGTGGCCAATAAGGGAGGAGCATAGGATTTGATATTGTAGTAAATTGTGAGTGTTTAGCCTTGTGTTTTTTATTTTCTTGCATTTTTCTGGAGGAAGAATACAAATCCATCTGATACTCTATTTTCCTATGTTTCGAACCGGTTCGTTGAAATGCCGCAGTAAACTTCTTAAAGCACAGCCGAGTTCGTGGATTGTGTTCGACACTTGGGACGTGTCCTTGATTCCGTGATTTCCTTCTTTCAGGTATTATATTATCGTCCTGTTGATTATTGAACTTTACTTCAATTTTTAGTACAGGGTGTTGGCCAGGATCGGTCGAGACTGTGGGGTGGCTTGTGTCGGCTGTAGCAGTATTCATGTAGGCGTGTCCAGGAATTGGGTGTGTCCAAGAAGTATGTCCGTGTCCCGGGATTGGAATTGGAGATTGCCTGTTGAACTTTTAAGAGAATAATTTCTATTTTGAATCTATTGATGTATAATTTCATATTTTAAGTTCGATTTGGTTGTATATAAATTTTCCATATTGGTTCTATATTTTCTCTGTAGTTGAAATTCAATTCAGAAGATGTTGGTATCAGCTTTGGTAGGCTTTCATTTGGTTGTATCAGCGTTGGTTCGAACCTTGGTTAAACACTTGATTGATGATAGTTGCAGAATGGGTTTCGAAGGCCATCGAGCTTCAATTTGAGTTCAGTATAGCAGTAGGACATTGCAGGTCTTGGAAATATTGTTGAGTTTAAGTGGTGTATAATATTTTTGACAAAGTTTGGTATATGGTTTTGATGGGATTTAGTAGCTAAGTTACGTTTAGAGTTCTGATAAGTATGTACAATTGATAGTAGAGTATGTTGATGGGTCATCTGACTTTATTTCATTGCATGTATATTAATAAGATCAATAGTGAATTTGATCTCAGGAATTTCCATTCTCATAACTATTGGATGTAGCTAAGTAGTACAAGTGTACTCATCCCTACCTTCTTTCCAATTCTGAGTTAAGTAGCCGTTAGGTTCCAGCCATATGCAGGCTTGGATTCTCATATGTTGTGTGCCACATTCTGCAAGGGGCTGTTAGCTTTTCCCATCTACCTTACTGGGAGAAGTGTTGCTTGTTTCTTTAAGTCTAAGGAGTGGGTTTAGATGAGGAGGAAGAAGATGTGAATGCAATTTGTCTGTGGATTGTGTAGTGATAATCTGAGAACATAAATGCGTAAACTAAATTGGGTTTTATTTTCGTACTAAGGTTTTGCAACTAGTAAGTATTTTTGGTTCTGTGATAAACCTATGCTTATAAATACTAAGTTATTGGTAACAAATTAGGTGGTAACCACTCTAGTCTTTATGTCATTAATATTTATGCTTACATAAAATGATAGATGATTATATAGTAATTAAATTAATATGTTCTATACAGTATTTTTGAAAAATAGTATTTAATCTATATAAATCTATTTATAGCTAAGTAGTTATACAGCTAATCTAGATTAGAAAACAAATAGTTAGTGGGAGATAGTTAGTTGGATAATTGTTGGCAAGATTTAGAACCTAACCAACTTGTACTCATTCTAGGTGGACAAAGAGATTTCAATCCCCTTTACTCTTGATCTCCCGAGCAAGGTAAGTACTTTTCTACGGTTTTGTGCATTTACATTCCTGTACCCTTTCTTGTGACACGTCATGGCACGATGTTCATGTACTCCTGTATTCCTGTACCCTTGCTCTTGTACTTGTTAGTGTCGGGTGGGGAAATACACTAGCCATGTGACCAATTCCGGTTACTATATCCCTGTACCTAGCTTAGGCCTCGCATCGTGCACGCGGGCCCTAAGTCGTACCATATTCATGTACTCATGTGCATGTTCTCACCCCAGCCGGTCACATGGACTAGATGTATTTCAATATTGTGCACTTATCATGTCTGGTACTTCAGGATTATAGTTTCATCCCTGTACATTACATTTTTTGTACTTTACATGTTTCTGTACTTTACATTCATGTACTATATTTCCTGTACTATTTTCCTGTACTTTCATGTTCATTCCTGTATTTTATTTTCTGTACCCTTGTACTCATTTCATATCATATTCATATTTCATTACCTAGAACTGTACTTTGCTCCGCTCTTGACTGGATAAGTTGCAGGTATACTTGCAGGATATCATTCTACCTTATGGGCCAGAGCCCGGGATCTTAGCTGAGCAGGATGGTCATGACATAGCTTGAGGTTTCAGGTTTAGACTGGTAGCCTTACTTTTAGATATTGATTTAGAATTCATAGTACATTTCACTCTTGATGACTCGTACATTTATTTACATAGAATTGTGGATTATGGTGATCATTCTGGGATACGTTTTAGATATTGTGATTGTATACTTTCATGTTTATCTGTTAGATTTCCCTAGTTTGGTACAGCTTACTTCGTCGTGTCTAACGACGAAGGCTGGGCGTATCCGACTCGTGTCCGATTATTCGGGAGCGGGTCGTGACAACCGCATACGCTTGAATGTTCTGCAGCCACATAAAGCTGTCCGTGGTCCTTAGCCGCATGGACTTCTAAATCCCGAGCCGCATGAGATCCGATCTCTTGGCCGCATGAGCTCTATTATCCCTGGCCGCATGAGCTCTATTCTCTTAGCTGCATGGCTCCTTCCACAGTCTTTTCCTCTTTTATTATTATTATTATATATTATTATTAATATTAAATTGAAATATCATATTTATGCTTATGTCATGTAAGTTCTGATATGTTCCATGGACACGATAGTGGCCCGCCGTGGCGCACTCTTAACAAGTAAACTGACATAATATATCACGACATGCTGTTACGATAGCTAACCTGACATGACAAGTATGAATGACCTGGACACCGTGGACGATTGTGTTTGTACAAATAAATCAGTATTGTCTTGCATCATGTCTAGGATGGGATCCCTGAGTACCACGGTCAGGGATACCTACTGCAATTGACTAAGGCTAATAAACTAGAATAATTCAGTAGTCATGAAGAGATTTCCCAGCTACAGGCAATCCCGTTATCTAGGCGTACCAAGTGGACTAGAATAATTTAGTAGTCGTGAAGAGATTTTCTACTACTAAAATCTGTTCAATTTGTGACGTAAATTTAGCGACGTTCGATTAACGTCGCTAAATTGTGTTCATTAGCAACGTTTTATTGCAACGTCGCTAATAGTCGCTACTAGCGATAAAATAAGCAATGTGACAAAGATGTATGTTAATTACATGAGTTAGTCGTCACGAAACGTCGCTCTAACGTCGCTAATAGCGACTAATTTAGCGACGGTAGTATTAGCGTCACTAAATTCTAATTATATTCCCCCACAACGATTCATTTCCCCCCATTTTACTCTCTCACTCTCTCTTCTCCCCCCTCCGGCGCTCTCACTCTCTGCAACTCTCTCACTCTCTCCGGCGACTCTCACTCTCTCCGGGGACTCTCCTCCCTCTTCGGTACGTGACTCTCCCCCTCCCTCTCTCTCTCTTCCTCTCTCTCTCCGGCTGTTTTGGTTGTTGGTGGTTGGAGGGGTGCAGGTGGCTCGGGGGGAGGAGCAGGGGAGGATGCGGGTGGTTGGAGGGTGAGTGGAGGGTGGCTGGGGGGGTGGGGCAGGGGGGACGAGGGCGTCTCGGAGAGGGGAGCTAGGGTTAGGGTTCGGTTAGGGGTGGGTATGTGTGGGTGGGGGAGAGGGGAGCGGGGGGGTGGGGCGGCTGGAGGAGGGGAGCAGTGGGGGTGGAGGCGGCTGGGGGAGGGGAGCAGGGGGTGGGGGCGGCTGTGGGAGGGGAGCAGGGGAGTGGGGGCTGCTTGGGGGGAGGGGGGTGGGGGCGGCTGGGGGAGGGGAGGGTTAGGGTTCGAGTTAGGCGTAGGTATATGTGGGTGGGGGAGAGGGGGAGCGGGCGGGGGGGGGGGGGGGGGAGGGTAGGGGAGCACGGGGGGAAGGGAGGGTTAGGGTTCGAGTTAGGGTTAGGGGTGGTGTAGAGGGGGAGGGGGGCTTGGTCAGGGGCACCGATAGTGCCGAAAAATCTGATAATTTAGTAATAATTATTTGTTTTTCCGACACCAAAAAATGTGATACTCCGATTCGAACGCACCGATAGTGCCGATATTTGTAACAAGTAGTTTTGTTGGTTGGTTAATTTGTAACATGGTGATCGGGACATATAGTCCCAGCAGCCATTCGACTGGCGAGGCAGAAACTATGGTACGACATGGTGATCAGGACATAGTCCCTGCAGCCATTCGACTAGCGAGGCAGAAACTATGTAGCCGTAGATAAGTTGACTATCCTTCCGACCCCTCATCCCTCGGCAATGATGATATGACAACCTATTACTATATCTTATATAGTAGTAGATGATGTCTTAGTATTACATTATGTGAGTTCATCTTGATTCTGTTACATTCTTCAGATACTAGATACGATAAGAACATATACTACACCATTTGTACAGAACATAGATGATTCACACTAATATATGCTAGAATAAATTTTGGGTTATGTTCTGAGCCATTCGTCCCCATACTTGGCAAAAAATTAAACTTTTTGTATTTTATCTGCTTCTGAAAATGTACTCAAACGAGATGGCACCCGTTCTCACAGATGGCACCTAAGACCCGAGGATCTCGCTTGAGGGAGGCACAGATGGTTGTGAAAGAGGAGGTGGCTCCAGCTCCAGAGGGCAGTTCCACCGAGAGAGCTGCTCCAGAAGTAATTTCTAAAGTCGAGGGAGCTGTGAAGGAGGAGGTGGCACCACAGGGCAGTTCCACCGGGAGTTCCAGTCATCCATCTGTAGCTCCCCTTCCCGAAAATTTTTGAAATATTTTTTTATTTATTATTTATTTAAATTGTGATTTTTAGAATTTTAGAATTAATTATTTAGTTATTATTACGGTATATGACTTTAACCATAGTTTAGTTTTGAAGTATTAGACGACTAGGATTTGTGGCACGGAGATGTAGCAGTGTGCCTTGACTGGTGTACTAGTCATGTCCGGGGAAACCTAGCCATAGGGATGTCCCTAACTAGGAAAACCAGGCCAAGTTGTGACATGACTATTATAAATAGTTAATTATTTATTATTATTATATTATTTGACGTTGAGTGATCCGGTTGAACCAAATTGGCCAGGCTGGACCCAAACCAAGCCCAAGCCCAGGTAGTCATGTAGGGCATCCCAAGACGACCGTGTAGACATGCATTGGGTGGTAGTATTTTAATTAAGTAACCTAGTAGACGTTTTCCCAAATTGTGGTTAAATATCTATATTATGAGTTCTTAGTATTAAATAATATTTTATAAATATCATAGTAAATAAGTTCCTTAATAAATACGTTGGATTCTGGAATTTGTCTAGATTATATATGCAGGTGTATATATATAGAAATATATTCACAGTACATGAAAATAGGCTTTTATACGTATATATATCAAACAATATTATTTTGTATAAATATTGTGTATATTATTTATTTATATTCATGGTAAATATATATAAGTATGTATGTATAAATATATGAATATATATATATATATATATATAATTATATATATATATATAAAATATATATATAATATATATAATATATATATATATATAATATATATATATATATATATTATATATATATATATATATATATATATAGATATATATATATATATTATATATATATAGATATATATATATATATATATATATATATATACACGTAGTGTTATATATGTATATAAATATATTATATATGTATTGATATATTAAATGTGTGTATATATTATAAATAGATGTATTTGCTTGAGTGTATGTGTACGTATATATATATATATAATATTATATAATATATATATATATATATATATATATAGATATATATATAATATTAAGAGATAAAAAATAAATAGAAACAGCAGCAGTGAGGGAGGCCCAGCCCAGCCGGTCCAGGCCCAAGACCCGAGCCCATGAAGCAGCTCGGAAACGGCCAAACCAGCTGCAGGCTTATTCTCCAGCCCGAGCCTTCCCACGAAACCAGAATGTTCGCTATTAATATTTTGTATCGAACGAGAGATATATCTCTCTGAAAAAGCGAACCATCAAACCCTAGACGCGCGCCACCCTCCCCTGACGCGGACGACCACCCTCAACGTCGTCGCAAGGCCGCCGCCGGCGCGGAAAGGCCGGAGTTGGCCTGAGATGCGCGCGCGCGAGCCAACTGACAGAGACAACAACAACATCGAATACACCAAGATGTTGACTTCGTTATGTTATTTCTTCGTGTATACTCGACGATCTTCGATTTCGTAAAATCGTATGGACAGCCCATATAACCGTCTAGGAACCCTTTCAATTAGTTCATAGCGAATCGACCCAGATTCGAAGAGAGATCGACACAAAGTCGATCAAAAACCTGTTCAAAAACAGGGCATATAATAGTCCATGAACCCACATTTGAGGATCGTTTCCGATCAATCCAGTACCATATTAGAATTTCTATTTGAACACACTTTTAGACAACATGTAGGGCTTCATGACCCTTTTTTTGGATTTGGAAATCATCGACTACATGTCGAGAAATTCGACCCCGAAGTTTACCGAAAATCTGTTTTGAAAATCACGAAAACTCATCCACACGACGTGCGTCCCGCCAAACCGGACCGTGGTCACGCACCGTAAGCATCGAAAGCTGCATAACGACTTCGTGGTCGTGTGGGCTTTGACGGAATTCAAATTGGTCACGTGTGCGCAACAAATTTGATACGTTCCGTCGAAATTCACCGTATCGTGTACTTTACAAATTCTCCAATTACTTTGTGCATGCTCGTCAGATTGAGACGAAACTTGTACCATCAGGACGTATCATTTTTCTGGTCATGTATGCCAAGTTTGGTCCGATTCGGAGACCGTTGATAAAATCGTCGTTTTGTGGGCCCCACGGTCCCACTCAACGGGCATTTTGTGCACGGCCCGCCGGAATCTAACTTTGGATATACGGTTGGGTTCGTATCGGAAAAACGAATCCGTAGACATGTAGTTTAACAAGTTTAGAGACCATTGACTCTGGCACGTTTCGGTGCAAAGCGGGTCCAACGGCAAACACCGCTTTTGCTCAAAATTACCGTTTATCCCTTGTCCAGAATTGGACTTAAGGACAGGTAATTCTAGCTAATTTGACTATTCTGAGAATGTTGGCGATGTTTGTTTCAGCTTCGGAGACAGTTGTGATGACTTGGACGTTTTGGTGCACCAGTTGACGGTATTTATTGATTCTTCGCGCTGCCACCAGGCAAGTATACCTTGCCTTCCTCTACAGTTTTACTTACATGCATTTTCTTTCGTTTTTCAGTTATTTGATGTTTATGGACATGTGCTTTTCGTGTTATTTTCTGTGGAGTTATTTTTATTGTTTATAGCCATGTTCATGTTTTGGCCTTGTGTTTCACATTTGGAGTTCTCGTCAGTACCTTGCTTGAGTCGTGAATGAGTATGTGTAAGTGAACTGCTAAATTCTTGACATTGTTTCCTTGGCACCAGAGAGTCCACACTCGGGACGAGGGTGTTTTCCTTGATCTGTTTACATCCGTGAGTCCATGCTAGGGACTAGGATGTCGATTATTTGCACCAGAGAGTCCACGCTCGGGACGAGGGTGTCGACTAGACTTGACTTGACTTGCACCAGAGAGTCCACGCTCGGGACGAGGGTGTTTACATCAGAGAGTCCACACACGGGACGATGATGTAGTTTGTACCAGAGAGTCCACACTCGGGACGAGGGTGCCTTGTCGTGAACTAACCAGAGAGTCCACACTCGGGATGAGGGTTAGTGTTTAGTTCAAACCCGTGAGGCCACACTCGGGATGAGGGTTTGGTTTTCCATTGATCTCATGATTATTGTTCATCCGTCAGTTCATTTATACGTAGTTATTCTAGTGTTCGTATTCATGTTCGTATTCGTGTTCGTGTTTGTGTTCGTAGTCATTTGTCTTGTCCTTGTTCTTTCTTATTTATTTCCTTGCGCATGATAAAACTGTTAGATAGGCATGTATATTATGTATTGCTATGTCCTCTGAGGACCTGATGATCTCCTCAGGTTTAGCGATTGCATGGAGTTAGCTAGTAGTTCTGGATGGCGGAGAATTTACGGTTCTTGCAGGATTCATGTACCGTTATTGTGTTTATTATCCGCTCGTGCTTTTCATTCCTTATCATGAGATATCATGTTCCTTGTTTCAGTTGTAGACTCTTGTTATATTCTTTAGAATCTTATCGGACATTATGCTAGTGGGCTGCAGACCATGACCCATACTTGTTCATTCTTGTTTATATGATTTCATATGGATTGAGATATAGTTTAGATTAGACATGACACCCTGATCTTGACAGCTTATACGTACTCGAGTCGGGCTGGAGTCCGCCCGATACGTAGTTGGCTTGCTCACGAGCTCGCGTCCGAAAAGGGGGCGGGTCGTGACACCATCTCCTCTGGATATTGATCTGGCTGCCGCAGATCCTAATTATGAGCGCTGGCTGAGGGAGTTCTATTGCCCCAGCATAGACGACAGTAGATACACATATTGACTGGATTTATTTTGATGGATATATCTCATCTGGATATTGTGATGGATATTTGTTTTGATGGATATATCTCCTTTTGGATATTGTGATGGATATCATGTTTTCTTATGTGTGAAGTATATTGGTATAGCTTGCTGTGTGATGCATATTGTGATGTATATTTGTTTGTGTGATGTGTGATACATATTGTGATGTTCTGAGATGCTTAAGGGACGACCAATTATTTTTGGTCTATTCTGGATTGTATTGTGTGGGCTGGTGTTGAGTGTTCCATCGAAGGGGTCGGCGAACCCAGGAATTAGATTCTGTATTTTGGATTGTACATTTGCATTCTGGATTCTTTTTTATATTTTTTTCAATTTAGCGACGTTTATATTCGTCGTTAACTGTTAGCGACGAATATAAACGTCGCTAAATTGTTGACGTGACAAACAATCTGATGCCACCACATCGTCGCAAGAACGTCGCTAATGTGTCGCTAATCGGCGACCACTTGAAAACGTCGCAAATAACGTCGCTAATTAGCGACGTTATAAACATCGCTAACTAACGTCGCCATAGCGGCGTTTTGCGACGTTTTCTCGATTAGCGACACGCTTTTTTTCGTCGTTTATTAAACGTCGCTAATTTAGTTTAGCGATATTTTGGTCGAGTTTAGCGACGTTTTGGAATGTCGCTAATCTGACCAAATTTTGTAGTGCCCACTCCGCTCTGGGCCCTTCCGCCCCCTCCCCCAATACCACCACCGCATCAGCAGCAGTGGCGGTAGCCAGCAACAACGGCGGCAGCCAGCAGCAGCAGCGACGACGGGCAGTGGGGGTGAGGAGGGGGGCGCTCGCCGGAGAGGGGGACTCGTCGGAGAAATATGATATAGTGTGAGGGGAGGAAAAAAAAAATTGGGTTCGGAGAAAATACAAAAAGGAAGATGGGCATTTTCGTCTTTTTTTAAGGATCAAATATCGTTGACCTCCAATGTGGGATAACTTATACATTTAGCAAACAATGTGGGTTGTACCGCATAAATAGGTCATCCAAGTGGGGTGCCACTCAAATTTTTTCTTATAGTAATTATAATCCCAAATGTGTTCATATCACCAACATTCCATCCAGCTGCAAGACCTTATATTTGTGTTCATGCTCCTTCGTATTACTTTCTTCTTTTTTGCAAAAAAAAAAAATTGTAATAATAAAATAATGAAGTTAATCACTTTGCTTTTTGCCAAAAATTACAAATAAATTAGAAAGCAACAAAAAGAGGGGGAAAAATGTGATGGTCATTGGAGACGAGTTAGTGGGAAAAAGCATATAACTCGTACTATGAGACCAGTCTTTTGGTTTAGGATTTGCAACGAAAGGGCACCCCACAGAGAACCTGTTAGTATTTCAGAGCCATGCAAATTAGGACTCCCCCACAAATATGGAAAACCCCATCTATTAATTAAATTCTAATATCCACAAAACCTGAATATATAAATAATAAATAGAATATTGGAAAATAAAAATAAAAGAGAGATTGAGAAGCTGAGAATAGAGAAAGAGACGATGGAAGACCTAGGGAGAAGATGGTACATCTATAGCATGGGTGCTGTATGAAATAACAATTAGGATCTTGTGTTGTAGAATTACGAAATTGCCACTGGCTAATAAGACTTAATTGGGTTGGACCATGCACTTGGTCCGATCCGTACGGTCCGTGATAGAAAATGGTAGAATCCAAAACTATCCACAAAGCGCTCTTTGGAATTTCAGCCTAAAACTACATAAAATACCCCCCTTTTTGTTAAAAAAAAATAAAGAACAAATTGTAAGTAAATTTGTGAAAAAAGAAAAAAGAAAAAATCTATGCTATAAGGAATGTCCACCGCAATTGAACACAAAATTTACTTGACTACCTATCATCATGTTCTCCTAATTATCTCCTTCCATCGCCACCTCATCTCAACATTTCTAACAATATTTGAGTTTATAACCATTAATTTTTTGAACACAACATGTTTTGTTTTTCATTTAGCTTTTTTGATCCAACTTCTTACTTCAAACTCCAAGTTTCCAACTATCATAACTTGTGTTCCACTGGCATTATATTAATATTGTTATCTAAAGCCAATAATCATAACATAATAATTAAATTATTTTAACAAGCTAATGATGTACAATAGTGATGTCCGCAATTTAGTACAAACATCGATTACGTTGACATAACAAGTATACAACAATATTTTATTGGCTTACCATAACATCCTTCATACCACATCACACTACCATGACCAAAATTAATACATCCAATGTTGATCATAGTAGTCGCAAGTGTGACTAGGGGTGTGCATATTTTGACCAAAGTGACCAAATCGAACCAATCCAAAATGAATTGGTCGGTTTTTAACGAACCGATGGTCCGATCGAATTGGTTCGACTCGACCTTTTAAAAAATCGGTCGATTTTGTTCGGTTCACGGTTTGGTCATTCCAAAAACCATTTAAAACGAACTCAGTTAGTAATAATGTAAAATTAGGTTTATATCTTGTCCAACGTATCCATCTCACAGTTTGGAGTCCTTGGACATTGGAATATGGAGGTGGCTGCTCATAGTCTAAAATCTCAGACTCTCTCTCATTTCCTAGCGGTGTAAACATATGTTACCTAGAGTGACCGCTCTAGATCTCTGTCAGCCACTCCAGTTAACATATGTTGATTTTTCATCTTCAATTCTTAGAGCTATTAAAATTATGGTTTATTTTCGAGGATTATTTTGGATTTGTGGAAGAATTTTATTATGCAAGTGATTTACTTAGATTATTGGCCACTTTGAACATCTTTCGGACAGAAGATGGTTAAGGTTTATTTTGTTTGAATTTACCTTGTGAAACACTTTTATATATTTGAAACGTTTTGTCTAATAAAAATCGATCAGCCGCCGATCCAAATTGAACCAAACCGGTCGGTCAACTTTGGTTCAACTGTGATTATTTTCAAACCGATTAACTTCAATTCGACTTCAATTGTGACCAACTAGGTCGATCACCGTCCTATGCACACCCCTAAGTACTTGATAATTATTTAGACAACTTTTGCTTAATCGTAAAAAAAAAAAAAGTACATCTAAAGTTTCTCGTTTTCGGAAAAAAAAAAAAGCGCATAAAAGTTGAAAGTAGAATGACCATAAAATACCCATAACTGATTATTTTTCCATTTCTATCTATTCCTATAAATTAAATACTTGTCCATCCAAAACTGACAGTTGGCATCGCCAAAACAAAAAAGAAAAAAAGAAAAAAAAACTGACCAGTGGGAAAAAGCAACATAAAAAATGCGGTGTCATTTTCCTCATATAGCGACCAAGTGTGTAAATACACCCATCAACATTCCCAATCAACACAAAACCAAAAAAACACTAAAAATCTCGACCCCAAAATTTCCCCATCACATACACAAACCACTCCGGATTGGATCCTCCGATCGGTTCTCCTCGCCTTCCCGATCGCCGATCTTCGTCTCGAAGAATTTGGTGCAGGAAATCGGTTTCTCCGACGGAGTCCTCCCAGAGCCGACCGATCGGTGAGTTCCGTTCCATACTCCATTTCCTCTTTCGTCATCTTCACCGATTTTATGGTTTTGAACATCGTTCTGTGTTTTCCCTGTCGATTCAGTTTATATCGAGGAAAGTTGGTTCCTTTCCGCTCCCCAAAGTTTAATTGCTTTTGTCGAGAAATGAAGACTATGGCAATGGTCGCGCATCGCCGGAGCCAGTGCTACGGACAGAGCAAGCCCCGGTTGTTCGGTCGGTTCGGTTCTTGCCGGAGCTTCGAGCCCGGCGCCGGAATCCTCCCCTCTCCCTCTGGCCTCTCCCGTGTTCCAGCATTCTCCGCGGAGTGACCCTTGTTTCCGTCCGGAACCGAGGAGATCTGGCAAGCAAGGCAAGCTGATCGCGGTAGCTCCCAAGCCCAGCAAGAAAAGACCCTCCTCCAGTGGCGAAGAGACCTGGGCCGGACCGACTTGCTCGAGCTCGCCTCCACCGAGTTCCGTGCCCATTCCCAAGTTCTCGCTTCTGCGGAAGAGGAGCGTGTCCTTGGAGTTGCCTCCCCCCTCGGACGGGATCGAGATCCGGCCTCTAGTTATGTCTGCCCCAACTTCCCCAACAAGGGATGCTTTCTCTTCCGCCACGGAGAATTTGAGAAGAATTCTCCACTTGGACAGTTGCTGACGAAGGACGAGGAACCGGGTTTTGTACATATAGTTTTTGTATATAGTTTGTAGACTTAAATAGTTTGGTCAGAACAGTTACTCATAAGTAGTAGTCTATGGTTTTGAATAGTTGATGGGTAGGCAGGAAAAGGGTCCGAAGTAGGAGAAAGAGTACGACTGCATGCAGATGTTCTTCAGCAGTGTATGGGGTTAATATTGGATAGCTTTTTGGAGTCTGCATTCTAAATAGGAAAGAAGCAATGATGGGTACGAGTAGTATCGAGAATTGGCAGTTTACGTGGGAAAGGAGGTGGAAGGCTTGAGAAGTAGCATTACGGTGGTTTGAATGGGAGATGTAAGGAATTGAAAGCACGGAGGATCAGAAGCAAGGTGGTCGTGAGATCGGTTCCTTAGAGCAAATGTTCTTCAGTGATGTTTGTTTTGAAGGGTTTTCTTAGTTTCTCCTGAATTGACAAAAAGGAAAGAAGGGGTTTGGAGGTTTGGGAAGTAGCAGTTTGGTGGTTTTATTTGGGAAAGTAAGGAAGGAACTGGAAGGCTGAGAATTAAAAGAGAGACAATGGTAGAGTCGATATTTCATAGTGTTATTGACCGTTGGGTTCTTCAGCGGTGTTCGAGATAGGTTGTTATTATTTGCTTTGAAACTGCCATTATAAATTGGAAAGACAGATTACAACTATGGAAAGGTTTTGGTGGTTTTGACGGGGAAGTTGGGAGTTGGAAGAATGCAGAGTGGAAAGAAAGATAGTGAGGGGATTCGTGCCTCAGAGCAGTATTGCCGGTGGGTGTTCTGTAGTGTGTGGATTAACGGGTCTTGTTAGTATGTGTGGAACCGGCAGTTTACACAGCAAGTGTTTGGAAAGCTTGGGGATGAAAGATCAGTCATCAGAAAGTGGGTCGCCTATAATTTCTCTAACATTTATTGTCAAATGTATTACTTTGTTTGGTGTTGAACTAGACAGAATATTACCAGTTTAGAGTCCACTTGTTGGTTCTGTAGCAATTGTGAATACTCTGTAAGTTAAGTAGCAGGTTCATCTTCACATTATTATTAGGGTTTTGCATCTGTAAATTCCTGTTAGACTGATGCATACCTGTCCATATAAAGTGAAGAGAAGTATGCCTCTTAGACTATCATTGAGGTCGTGAAACTTTTCTGCCGATAGAAGAGAAGGAATTACTTTTTTCTTTCCTTTTTCTTTCATCATCCCTGGTGGACATGTTTCACGACAGGAGTTCAATGGAGTAAATGTACTCTTAAATTGGAAGTGGTACCATCTTCACGTGCATCCATTGCACATATGGATAAGGTGAGTTCTGTGCTTGCTACAATCTTTAATCTTGCCTTAAATGGCCTTGTGTTGAAAATCAACTTATCTTTCACGTAAATTCTTTCAGGTTGCGTCTACCACACTCCCCACCTTTCGGTTGCTGATGATTTTGGATAAATGTTCTTGTTGCCGAATGAGTTTGTAAGAACTATGCAATTGCTGAAGGTTTTTCCACGTAAGTCTTCGATGTTTATTTCCTGTCACAATGAGTATGTTTGTATTAACAATTGTGCTTGCTACAATCTTTGATTTTGCCTTAAATGGCCATCTGTTGAAAACCAACTTACCTTTCACTTAAATTCTTTCAGGTTGCGTCTACCACACTCCCCACCATTCAGTTGCTGATGATTTTGGATAAATGTTCTTGTTGCTGAATGGGTTTGTAAGAACTATGCAACTGCTGAAAGTTTTTTCCACGTAAGCCTTCAATGTTTATTTCCTGTCACAATGAGTATGTTTGTATGTTGTAATTAACAATTGTCATTTATCCATTAAAAGGGTATGGTCGCATGACTACAGGGAAAATGGATTTTTAAGTAGGATTTTTTTGGGATACAAGTATATGGTACTCGAGCGACTAAACTATTTTATAAGCAAGTTATTATATAATCTGTTGTTTTCAGGACACAAAAGTTAGATTTAATTACGAACAAGTTTGGCAATCAATTGTAGTGTTTAAATTTAATCAGATAAAAATGGCGACGGAAGAAGATGTGGAAAAATGGTAAGAAAAAGAATGATTGAACTATAGGAAAGCTTGTACATTATAATGTATGAAGAAAAAAAGATAGCAAAGGAGAATAGTTGGCTGTGTTATTTTAGGAGAAGTATGATGGAAAGAAAATGTTGGATAGAAAACCTTGTGCTTTAGCTCGAGGCATTACTCTACACCTTACCTTAAAAAACAAGGTCAAAGTCAAACACCATTTCTGGAACTTCCAGTTATAGCATATGGATCCATAATGAATGATATGTGTAGCCTCTTCATGCATGCTCAACTTTTCTCAAATTGGAAAAGTATATTTTTTGGGAACATCTAGAAGAGGGAAGCAATTAATAATTTTAATTGTGAAATTAAAATAGCTAAATGAGCTGTACATATGGAGAACAAACCCTCACAGTTAAAATAATGACGAAGCCTTAAACCATTATGTAAGGAGATGAATGTCCCAACGTATCATATTTCCAAGGCTTCTTTGGTTGTTCGCGATGAAAGTGGTCGTGGGTTGGGCGTTTAGAACGTTGCGAGACAGTTCAGTTCCTATCCACCCTTGGTGTTAAAGGGAGAACTGCGAGGAGCCAACCCTAGTACGAGAGGAGTGGGTTGGGTCAAGGTTGTAAAAGGCGCTAGGGTTAGGGGCGGCCATCCACCGCCTAGGCCGCCTAGGCGGCCTTCTAATTAAAGGAGGTCGTGGGTCGTGTACTGAACTAAATTCCTGAGTCTTTTAGAGATACTATAGTGCTCAAGTGCTTCAGTGTACTAAGCTACTACAATGTTGCTATAGTGCTCATATTTAAAAAAAAAATCCCAGTGTCTGCTATAGTGCTCAAGTGTCTGACTGACTTGACCGTCCAGTACTCATTCAAAAAGAAAAGGTGGCAACTGACTTGACTGCCCAGTATGCTCATTCAAAAAGAAAAAGTGGGGGACTGACTTGACTGCTCAGTGCTCATTCAAAAAGAAAAAGTGGCATAAAAAATTCACACAGTAAGTATTAGGGGCTGTTTGGTTCGGAGGGGGTGACTTGAAAGTGGAGTATTTTGAAGAGAGTTGCAGCAACTCTCTCGTCACTTTCAGAGATCGTTTTTGTTGCAAGTAGAGTGAGAGAAAAGTGAAAATCTCTGGCCCCAAACAGTGTCTTGTCCCCTCCCAGAGTTACTTTCCACCTACATCAAAAAAGGGCATGCTTGGATAGATGTAACTCTTTGAAAGTGTGAAATGGCACTTGCGGCAAGTTGAGTTTCCGTGACTTGCAGCAAGTGGCACTTTCCAAAATGTGTTTGGATAGAATAATTTTTGTCTGCTGCAAGTGAAAGAAAAATTGGTTGGTGTTTGGATGGTTGTTGTAAGTGAAAAAAAAAGTAGTTCGATTGTTTGGATTGTTGAAAGTGTAATTTTTTAGAGATGTGGTAAACCTAGGTATGGTTACCCCCAACTAATTTTTTTGTATAGATTAAAAATAAAAGTAATTTACCAAATTTATAACAATATTACACTTCAAGTTTCACAGCATTATGACAAATTGGATTATATAAATTAAATTAATTATATTATTATTAAATATATTTTCTTTTTCACATTCCTATTATTATCATAGTATAAAGACAACATGTATGAGAAATTACGGGGCTATATTGGCCGAGCATCATACGCAAGAAGAGGTATAAGAACATGTATCAGAACCAACAACTCAAGCCACTGAACCAACATAGGCAGATATTCATGACCAGAAGATAGAAAGAATGTACCATCCAAAATGATACAGGCCAAATTCATGACCAGTTAAGCAACAAACTCTCATCATTTTACAAACTCATCATCCAAAATGATACAGACGAAATTCATTACCAGGCCAAAATGATGCCAAATTCTGAACCAACTCTCATCATTCACAAACTCATCATTCAGATCATGATATAGAACAATGTTCCATCCAAAATCTGAACCAACTAGTGTTGCAAAAAGCTAGATACAAGCCATAGCGAAAACTTATATTATGAAAAACCACATAACCGATACAAGCCATCAACCTACAACAAAGCCTTATGAGTATCAAATACTTGGGTAGGTTGATACGAGCTATTCAGTGATATGTAACAAATTTGGAAATGATACATTAATTTGAAGAAGCTAGCATGTCATATAACATTGAAGACCACATTTGAATCATTCGGTCACAGTGAAATCTCCTCATCAATTGCCATAATCCTCAATTTTTCATGAAGCAAAATGGGCAATGTAAAAGAATTAACACAATAATAGATTATAGTAAAAATTAGGAACTAACAACAATAAAAACTTAACTTAATACATGAAATATTCACATAAAGAAGATTATAAAGCAAAGAAGATTATAATGTATGGGCTCAGAGTTTAGCAAATGCTTCTTCGAAAAATGAAGACTAATACTTAAAAATGACTGATATTTGCATCATTCAAGAATATCTGATACTTTAAATTGAAGACTGATACTTAGTCATGACTGATACTTGTATCATTAAAGTCTGATTCTTAAAAAATAATAGTGCATCATTCATAGCCAAATGTATCATTAAAGACTGATACTTAAAAATGAAGAATGTATCATAAGATTGAACCAACATAGCCCAGCACATGTACTGCATCACCCAAAAAATACTGCAGTGCTTCATTCCAGCAGCATCATAAGAAATGTATCAAAATTTCTAACCAGCACATGTATCAGAACATGTAGCATAACATATAGAAACATGTATCAGCACCAACTCATCATAGCCCATTTGGTCATAGACACAACACATATTAGTAAATCAAATTTGGTATAAAAATGTAACTCATAAAACTGGACAAATTGAACCAACTTTGAAATGAAAAAAACACAACAAATTGAACAACAAAGAGAGGAACTGGAAGCACAACAAATTGAACAACAAATTGAAATGGGCTCTGAGGTATCAGAAAGCCCATGAACCAACATAGGGCAGATATTCAAGCCACTGAACCAAAGCATGAAAATAACTTCAAGCCACTGAACCAACATAGGGCAGATATTCAAGTCACTGAACCAACATAGGCCTCAATATGAAAGCCACCGAACCAAAATAGGCCTCAATATGAAAGCCACTGAAACCATCATCATTTTCTCATTGCCAAAATTTCCACTGAACCAACATAGGCCACATATCAACATGTATAAGAACATGCATCAGAACATTTATCATGACCAGCTCATCATAGCCCATTTCGAGAAAAGAAATATAAGTCAAAGGATGTATAGAAAAGTATAATTCATAAACCTGAAAAAAGTGAACCACAATGACGAACAAAATACAACAAATTGAAAGTTAAATTGGCTCAAAGGATTCACCATGAGTCATCATTGCCAATTTTTATAATGTAGACTCAAAGATTGCACCTTCCTCATTATAGTCTACAGTGTAGGTATAAGTTGGCTACCTCCATTCATCACCAAATTGGTGAGGGAAGCCACCAACTTTATCTTATCAACGCGCCCACACCCTTGTAATCTTCATTGTGACCTGTCCCTGCAAACAAGCAGTACAAAAGCATAAATAGTTGGATTAATCATCATAGTCTACAAATAGTTGGATTAAAACTGATAGTAGTGATTCACCATCATATTCTCCAAAAGTCCAGTACAAAAGTCTCCTTCGTAATAGATTTTACATAATATAAGCCAGGGCAATAATCGATGCAAGTAACACAAGGCAAGCAATAAAACAATATTGCTCGTGGGGTACCCTTTAACTACAGCTTCCTCCTTAACTTCATTTCGTTCAACCTTAACCTTCGAGTCGAAGTAACTCATCGCCTCATCGTAATCTTGGCACTTGAAATAGCAAGCGCCTTTAAACCCATTAACTTGCATGAAACATTCAGGCCAACTTGTGTAAACTTCCGGCTTTCTTCCTTTCAATACTAAATAGTATGACATGCTAGAAGGTATGACATTTAGTTAATATCATTCTCACAAAGTAGCAGAATAGAACAAAAGAACGAGCAGTCTTAGGCATATACAAAGTATGAAAAAGTAGCAGAATAGTGAACAACAAAGCAGCAGTTTGTGAGAATATGAACATAATATTAACAACAAAAGAACGAGCAGTCTTAGGCATATACAAAGTAGCAGAATATGAACAACAAAGCAGCATTTTTGTTCTCTCATCAGATTACAGAAGCAGCAGCATTACATAGGCATTAGTTCAAGCTATATAGGATACCTCCAAAATAAGAGAAGCATCAGCAGATTACATAGGCATTAGTTCAAGCTATATAGGATGCCCTCAAAATAAGACAAAGGCTTCCTTATCAAGCTATATAGGATGCCCCCAAAATAAGACAAAGGCAGTAGTTCAACCTATATAGGAAGCACACAAAATATTACAAGAACATTAGTCTTGCTGCCCTCAATTGTTCACATTTTCCAATGTGAAGCTATCCAACTATTCTCGTTGAAATTCCTCCGGCAAACTTATGAACTTCGTTGTCTCAAAATTATCGTTGCAAAGATAATTAAAGGCCTTCTTAAGCACATGAGACTCAACCCTCTAAAGCAAATAGTTTTGCACTCATCTTCTCAATCGGGGTCATGAACCCCGTAGTAAGTGTGCTTGCCATGGTAGAAACATGATTGACCAAGCTGGCTATGGCTTCACTAGCCACGTTGGGCTCTCTACGACGTTTTCCTCTTGAGGATTTGGAAGCTTGGGACGTCCCAACCTTATCCTGTGAGACGCTTGTTGGAGGGACATCAAGATCGATGTAGACATCTCTTGATCCAAATTTGTTACTATGTATTTTGCATGGTCACCTCTAGCGTGGTCATCCCCACAAGCAATACGTAGCAAATCGTAGTTCCTAATCGGAGTATTAATCCAAGGTGCTAGTCTTGATTTAGCCTAGGGAAATCAAAATTGAGGACACATCATTATTTGTCAAAATACCCAAGTAAACATACATCGTAGTAACATACAAAACCAAACATATTACCTTCTTTAGGTCCTCATGGCTTTCTTCGTCCAAAATGATCATCTTGAGTTCGTCGTTCCAACCCGCACCCGACAATTCTTTTGCCTTCAGAATTTGTAACCATTTCACCTTCCATCCACGCATGTGATTGATAACATTGCTAACACTATAATTGGTACCAAACTTGTCATTGACTAGTGTGACAACAAGTTGGTATGAACTGTTTCTAAAAGCTTTATCACGTTTTTTTCCTCCTTCGCTTCTTTTGCAAGAATGTTGAGGAGCTCGTCCGTGTGTTCATCCTCCCAACGTTTGTTGGGTGTCCTTCTTTTGGGTCATCCCTACCCTTATGTGCCACATGCTTCTTTGGTTGTATCTTGCGAGAAGAATCGACTTGGTTGTCAACATGTGCCACACCCTTTCCTTTGCCTTGGGGATTTGAACCTTCACTAAGAATATAGAATATGTATCTATGTAAGGATCTACATTAAATCTCCAATTGGGGTCTGGGAATGGGTTTGGAATGGGGCGTATTGGACTTGGTGGTGTAACCCTTTCCTGCAACCCTTCTTGCTCTTGCCCTTGACTATCCGTAGTTGTCCCTAACGACCGTCTCCTATTCAATTGAGGGGGTGCAAAAGGACTATCCACATGGGTTTGAAAGTGTCGATAGTTAGAAAAGTTATCACCCATCTCACCTGTTCACATTTCAGATTTTAAGTCGTTGAGACATGATGACAAATTGCAGAATTCAGCAGAAATAAAAACAACATACAAGGATAGGGTACTGTAATTACAAAGACAGTCATTAAAACGCTCCACAAAAACAGTCCACAAAAACAGCCCAAAAAAACATCAAACAAGTCGTACCCAATTATGTCCTAGCAGTGAACCATTGGAACGAAAGCGTATTGAAGCGTGCGATCGCATTGACGCTCGGACTCGCGACATGATTGATGCGGCCGAGATATAGAAGGCATGATGTATGGAACGGTGAAATCCTTTGTGGGCAAGAGAGAACTTGAGTGTTGTAGCCAATCTAGCAAATTTCGTTGGACTATCGAAAGCCTTTGTAATCCGATTTCGAATATCAATAAAGAGAATCGTTTCGTATACTCTGTTTTCCTTTCGTTGTTAATGTTCAACTCAAAGATAACCATTTGAGAACTTGTCATCTTGCCTTGCACGAGCGCAACTCCAGGCTCGTGCGGCATCACGCTCCCTCGGTCTGGCACATATTCTTCGTTCCAATGGTTCACTGCACGACACGAGATACGTTTGTGTGGAGGAACAAGTTGCCATATTCCTTTACATGCTGGGACATAAGTCCAAAAATAGAGTATGCGGCATTGAGTTTATTCGGTCTGGAGAAACAGTTTCTCGGTACTTTAATAAAGTTCTAGGTGCTATATGTACCATTACAGAACGATTTGTGAAGCCACCCGGTTCCGAAACTCCATTGGAGATAAGGAATTCAGCTGAATGGTTTCCATACTTTGAGGTAAAGCTAATTCTATGAAAGTCATATTCTCATCAATGTAATCTAGTAGTACTATACGTTAACGATGCATTTCATTCAAATATAGGACTGTATAGGAATGATAGATGGAACCCACGTCCAGGCTACCCTTCCAGCCTCCATAATAGCGAGGTTTAGGGGTAGAAAACAAATAACACAAAATGTGTTAGCTGCTTGTTCTCCCAACAAGATGTTCACGTATATCCTCGCCGGGTGGGAAGGTTGTGCCAATGATATGGCAGTTTTAAAGGATGCCCTTTCTAGGCCATCTCCACATTGCCTAAAGGTCATAACAGGTAAATAGTTTGAATCGTTCCAATATTATAGTTTTCCTTTTATGAATGTTGCTTTTGAACGTATAAGAATGAATTAACCTACCAATTTTGTAGGAAAGTTATTTGGTTGATGCTGGATACACGACAATGCATGGTTTTATTTCTCCTTATCGTGGAGTTAGGTACTACTTCAATCCTAAGAAGGATCGTCATCCTAGCAACGCCAAGGAACTGTTCAACTATAGGCATTCGAAGTTGCGTAGTAAAATCGAATGTGCCTTTGCTACCCTCAAGAATCGGTGGTGCATTCTAGGAGAGAAAAAATTTCATGACTTTCTTACACAGGTTGATATTGTAATAGCATGTTGTGTTTACACAACTATATTCTTGGAGTTGACCTTAAAGACGAATTAGTTGTGGATGAGCCGACCAACTTTGAAGGGGAGGTAGTCGAGGAAAACTTGTTCCGTTATGAACAATTCTCCCAGACAAGTACACAAGTCCAACGAACTACCAAGAAGGCTTGGGAAGACATGCGTGATCAAATTGCACAACACATGTGGCATGATTACTCTACTGGAAATGGTAGGGTAGAAGTTTAATTGGGTATGACTTGTTTGATGTTTTTTTGGGCTATTTTTGTGGGGTGTTTTAATGACTGTCTTTGTAATTACAGTACCCTATCCTTGTATGTTGTTTTTATTTAACTGCTGAATTCTGCAATTTGTCATCATGTCTCAACAATTTAAAATCTGAAATGTGAACAGGTGAGATGGGTGATAACTTTCCTAACTATCGACACTTTCAAACCCATGCGGGTAGTCCTTTTGCACCCCCTCAATTGAATAGGAGACGGTCGTTAGGGGCAACTACGGATAGCCAAGGGCAAGAGCAAGAAGGGTTGCAGGAAAGGGTTACACCACCAAGTCCAATACGCCCCATTCCAAACCTATTCCCAAACCCCAATTGGGGATTTAATGTAAGATCCTTACATGGATACATATTCCTACATTCTTAGTGAAGGTTCAAATCCCCAAGACAAAGGAAAGGGTGTGGCACATGTTGACAACCAAGTCTTCTCCTCGCAAGATACAACCAAAGAAGCATGTGGCACATAAGGGTAGGGATGACCCAAAATAAGGAACACCCAACAAACGTTGGGAGGATGAACACACGGACGAGCTCCTCAACATTCTTGCAAAAGAAGCGGAGTGAAAAAAATGTGAAAAAGCTTTTAGAAACAGTTCATCCCAACTTGCTGTCACAGTAGTTAATGACAAGTTTGGTACCAATTATAGTGTTAGCAATGTTATCAATCACATGCGTGGATGGAAGGTGAAATGATTACAAATTCTGAAGGCAAAAGAATTGTCGGGTGCGGGTTGGAACGACGAACTCAAGATGATCATTTTGGACGAAGAAAGCCATGAGGACCTAAAGAAGGTAAATATGTTTAGTTTTGTATGTTACTACGATGTATGTTTACTTGGGTATTTTGACAATAATGATTGTGTCCTCAATTTTGATTTTCCTAGGCCAAATCAAGACTAGCACCTTGGATTAATACTCCGATTAGGAACTACGATTTGCTACGTATTGCTTGTGGGGATGACTACTACATCGATCTTGATGCCCCTCCAACAAGCGTCTCACAAGATAAGGTTGGGACGTCCCAAGCTTCCAAATCCTCAAGAGGAAAACGTCGTAGAGAGCCCAACGTGGCTAGTGAAGCCATAGCCAGCTTGGTCAATCATGTTTCTACCATGGCAAGCACACTTACTACAGGGTTCATGACCCCGATTGAGAAGATGAGTGCAAAACTATTTGCTTTAGAGGGTTATGAGTCTCATGTGCTTAAGAAGGCCTTTAATTATCTTTGCAAGGATAATTTTGAGACAACGAAGTTCATAAGTTTGCCGGAGGAATTTCAACGAGAATGGTTGGATAGCTTCACATTGGAAAATATGAACAATTGAGGGCAGCAAGACTAATGTCCTTGTAATATTTTGTGTGTTTCCTATATAGGTTGAACTACTGCCTTTTCTTATTTTGGGGGCATCCTATATAGCTTGATAAGGAAGCCTCTGCTGCTTCTGTAATCTGATGAGAGAACAAAACTGCTGCTTTGTTGTTCATTCTGCTACTTTGTATATGTCTAAGACTGCTCGTTCTTTTGTTGTTCATACTATGTTCATATTCTCACAAACTGTTGCTTTGTTGTTCATACTATTCTGCTACTTTATTCAACTTTGTATATGTCTAAGACTGCTCGTTCTTTTGTTGTTCATATTCTGCTTCTTTGTGAGAATGATATTAACTAAATGTCATACTTTGTAGCATGTCATACTATGTAGTATTGAAAGGAAGAAAGCCTGGAGTTTACACAAGTTGGCCTGAATGTTTCATGCAAGTTAATGGGTTTAAAGGCGCTTGCTATTTCAAGTGCCAAGATTATGATGAGACGATGAGTTACTTCGACTCGAATGTTAAGGTTGAACGAAATGAAGTTAAGGAGGAAGTGTAGTTAAAGGGTACCCCACGAGCAATGTTGTTTTCTTTGCTTGCCTTGTGTTACTTGCATCGATTATTGCCCTGGCTTATATTATGTAAAATCTATTATGAAGGAGACTTTTGTACTGGACTTTTGGAGAATATGATGGTGAATCACTACTATCAGTTTTAATCCAACTATTTGTAGACTATGATGATTAATCCAACTATTTATGCTTTTGTACTGCTTGTTTGCAGGGATGGTCCCAATGAAGATTACAAGGGTGTGGGCGCGTTGATAAGATAAAGTTGGTGGTTCCCTCACCAATTTGGTGATGAATGGAGGTAGCCAACTTATACCTACACTGTAGACTATGATGAGGAAGGTGCAACCTTTGAGTCTACATTATAAAAATTGGCAATGATGACTCATGGTGAATCCTTTGAGCCAATTTAACTTTCAATTTGTTGTATTTTGTTTGTCATTGTGGTTCACTTTTTTAGGTTTATGAATTATACTTTTTTATACATCCTTTGACTTATATTTCTTTTTCGAAATGGGCTATGATGAGCTGGTCATGATAATGTTCTGATGCATGTTCTTATACATGTTGATATGTGTCCTATGTTGGTTCAGTGAAATTTTGGCAATGAGGAAATGATGATGGTTTCAGTGGCTTTCATATTGAGGCCTATTTTGGTTCGGTGGCTTTCATATTGAGGCCTATGTTGGTTCGGTGGCTTGAATATCTGCCCTATGTTGGTTCAGTGGCTTGAAGTTGTTATTTTCATGCTTTGGTTCAGTGGCTTGAATATCTGTCCTATGTTGGTTCAGTGGCTTTCTGATACATGTTCTGATCCATCAGAGCCCATTTCAATTTGTTGTGCTTTCAGTTCCTCTCTTTGTTGTTCAATTTGTTGTGTTTTATTTTCATTTTAAATTGGTTCAATTTGTCCAGTTTTATTGAGTTACATTTTTATACCAAATTTGATTTACTAATATGTGTTGTGGCTATGACCAAATGGGCTATGATGAGTTGGTGCTGATACATGTTTCTATATGTTATGCTACATGTTCTGATACATGTGCTGGTTGGGAAATTTTGATACATTTCTTATGCTGCTGCTGGAATGAAGCACTGCAGTATTTTTTGGGTGATGCAGTACATGTGCTGGGCTATGTTGGTTCAATCTTATGATACATTCTTCATTTTTAAGTATCAGTCTTTAATGATACATTTGGCTATAAATGATGCACTGTTATTTTTAAGAATCAGACTTTAATGATACAAGTATCAGTCATGGCTAAGTATCAGTCTTCAATTTAAAGTATCAGATATTCTTGAATAATGCAAGTATCAGTCATTTTTAAGTATTTAGTCTTCATTTTTCGAAGAAGCATTTGCTAAACTCTGAGCCCATACATTATAATCTTCTTTGCTTTATAATCTTCTTTATGTGAATATTTCATGTTTAAGTTATGTTTTTATTGTTGTTAGTTCCTAATTTTTACTATAATCTATTATTGTGTTAATTCTTTTACATTGCCCATTTTGCTTCATGAAAATATTGAGGATTATAGCAATTGATGAGAGATTTCACTGTGACCGAATGATTCAAATGTGGTCTTCAATGTTATATGACATGGATATCTAGCTTCTTCAAATTAATGTATCATTTCCAAATTTGTTATATATCACTGAATGGCTCGTATCAACCTACCCAAGTATTTGATACTCATAAGGCTTTGTTGTAGGTTGATGGCTTGTATCGGTTATGTGGTTTTTCATAATATAAGTTTTTGCTATGGCTTGTATCTAGCTTTTTGCAACACTAGTTGGTTCAGATTTTGGATGGAACATTGTTCTGTATCATGTTGTGAAGGATGAGAGTTGGTTCAGAATTTGGCCTCTATCATTTTGGCCTGGTAATGAATTTCGTCTGTATCATTTTGGATGATGAGTTTGTAAAATGATGAGAGTTTATTGCTTAACTGGTCATGAATTTGGCCTGTATCATTTTGGATGGTACATTCTTTCTTATCTTCTGGTCATGAATTTGGTATGAATATCTGCCTACGTTGGTTCAGTGGCTTGAAGTTGTTGGTTCTGATACATGTTCTTATACTCTTCTTGCGTATGATGCTCGGCCAATATAGTCCCGTAATTTTCATACATGTTGTCTTTATACTATGATAATAATAGGAATGTGAAAAAGAAAATATATTTAATAATAATAATTAATTTAATTCATATAATCCAATTTGTCATAATGGCTGTGAAACTTGAAGTGTAATATTGTTATAAATTTGGTAAATTATTTTTATTTTTAATCTATACAAAAAAATTAGTTAGGGGTAACCATACCTAGGTTTACCACATCTCCAAAAAATTTCACTTTCAACAATCGAACTACTTTTTTTTTCACTTACAACAACCATCCAAACACCAACCCAAATTTTCTTTCACTTGCAGCAGACAAAAATTACTCTATCCAAACACATTTTGGAAAGTGTCACTTGCTGCAAGTCAACGGAAACTTAACTTGCCGCAAGTGCCACTTTCACACTTTCAAAGAGTTACATCTATCCAAACAGGACCCTTAGAGTAGCTGCTCTTCCATTCTCATTCATTCAGAAGCAAAAAAACAACCACCAAACCAGAAGAAGAGGAAGAAGAAGACTCACGACGAAGAAGAAGAGAAGAAGACTCACCTGCGTGGTTGGCTGCTGCTCACGCAGTCAAGAAGAAGAAGAGTAGAAGACTCGGAAGAACTCGTGCACCTGATCTTTTTTTTCCAAAATTTACACGCTAGGCTGCCTAACCGTCGAGCGTCTGCGCCTAGGCGTACGCCTCTCCGCCTAGAGCCGCCTAGGCGGACGTCTAAACCCGTCTTACCTTTGCTGGCGCCTGAAGTCCGATTCCGGCCGAATGTTGATCGGTCACTGGCTGCCCAGCGCCTAGGCGGCGCCTAAATTCGCGTTTTAGAACACTGGGTTGGGTTAACCTATTGTGTAGCAGCTGTTATGCCAAGCAACACCGGACAACTAAGTTGGTATGGAATAACTGCATCTAAGCAGGAAATCCTTCTCTGTACCAGTTATAAGAGGTTTTTGAACAGAACTCCGATTGGAAAAAGGAGTAAGCACCACGAGGAGTGAAGTAAGCTCGGACTAAACGAATTTCACTTTTCAACCAGAAATGGAAGAAAGGCGAACCGGGTCCTCGCTACATCTTAAGTGAATTATTCTTGCTTGGAGACTTTCCAATGGCATAGTTTAGTGAAGCTTTAAACAATTGTTATCACATAATTCAGGTATTGTAGATGGAAGAAGTCCATTCCATGACTATTCAAACAACGTTGATGCTCAGAACTGAAGTATGCTGGAGCTAGGATGTGTTACGTTTTCCAAGTAACTTAGGCCTTTTTGGTGGATGTTTCGATTTTCAAGTAACTTAGGACAAATCGGATGGTTTGATCCTCATTTGTTGGACTGCACAAGCTGGAGGAGCAGGTGGTTTTCTTGTTCTAAAACTTATCCAATGCTTAAATCACTTCCAAGCTTGAGTACAGTAGAATGCATCAATGAAGGTTGCATTGAATGCCTTTTACTATAGATGTTACCTTCTTTATACAATATATGTTGTGGCTGGGGTATTAAATATTAACTTCCTGTGAGAAATGACCAAAAGGGTGTCCTGTCAAGGGTGTACTATAGTAGAAATGCTCGTCCAGCTGCACGTGGGCCACATACCTGGTATTTGTGCACCACAGTTTATGTGCCAGTAGGGTTAGTTGTAGTGGATATGGTCGGGATGTGGTTACCATACTTACATTATGCTCACAGATATGGATATCGTTCACGTAATATCAATATTTGGCAAAATCAATTATGACTACAAACCGGATACAAGTAAATTTGTTGGGTATGAATCAATTGCAAGATGAAGCAATAATATCTGTCAAAATGAATAAACAGGTATAAATTCAAGTTGGGTAACTTAAATATGCATAATTATATAAAATATCATAGTAGGATTAATGTAATTATACAAGATAGCTAAGACTTAAGGTGATTAACTCATAATATTTTTTGTTGCATTTGCCTGAAGTAGCTACAAAATGTGCGTTGTATGGTGTTCTTGAAGTTGTTGCAGAAGGTTAGTAGTTTGTGATGTATTTTATTTTGTCAATCTTGGCCTTGATATATTAACAGTAGTGTTATCTAACAATATTAATAATATTACATGAATGCTGGTGTAATTTCTAGGTTTTCAAGTGATTGTTCCTGAATTCAGTTCTTAGAAGCTGTGAAACTGTGATGTGATATAAGGACACGTCTATTTGATTTTTCCCATCTGCGCTATGTCTTTATTATATTTCCTGGCTAATTTGCAGTTAGATACTTGAACTATCAAGTTTTTTTTAAGCACTTAAATACCCTGAACTTTCTAAGTTGTGGCATTTTACCCCCTTTGTTAGTTAGCAGTTGAACTTAACTACACATGCCCATTATTGACATTTTTGCCTCAAAGTAGAGAGAAATTACTCTCAATTTCTTTTAAAAGAAAATAAATTAAAATCTCAAAACCCTAACCCTAATCTCCTCTTCCTGGCCGCCTCTCCGCTCACCCTCGCCCCCCACTGAGGGCTCGTCGCCGTGCTGCAGTGCTGGTGGCGAAGCCTGTGCACGGGGGTTGGGGATTTTGGTGTTAGGATTAAGGTTTTCTTTTTATTGATTTCTTTAAAAAAGTTAAAATAGGGGGCATTGATGTCATATGACATATTCTCTTAGGATTAACTTGCAAAAATAGAATAGTTGAAGCTATTTAAGTGACAAAAAAACTTAAGGGTAGGGTATTTAAGTGCTCATAAAAAGTGGGGGTATTAAAATGCAAAAAAAAGTTAATAGTCTAGGG